>JACVVK020000273.1:27500-127500 GCA_018292915.2 Batillaria attramentaria | reverse complement strand
TGGAAGCGCTTGTGTGTGCGGTGGGAGGGGGTGAGGGTGGATGTAGGATATCTATTTGGGCGAACGTGTGTGTGTGTGTGTGTGTGTGTGTGTGTGTGTGTGTGTGTGTGTGTGTGTTTGTGTGTGTGTGTGTGTGTGTTTGTTAATCTTGCTCTGTTTGTGTATTGATCTTTCTCTCTCTCTCTCTCTCTCTCTCTCTCTCCTCTCTCTCTCTCTCTGTGCGCGCGCGCGCCCGACCCGGCTGTTTGTGTGTTGCTGGGGTTGGGTGGGGCTGGAGGTGGGGGTAGGGGTCAAAATGCGGTTCAGGGGACGTACGGGTGCACTTTCCTGTAGATCGTGGCTGGGAAGGACAGCCGAAATGTGATAGGAATCGACAAACTTGTTACCCAGGACGCGAGTATCTGCTTCCTTCTGGTTGATTATGCTTGAATGGGGGCCACTAATAACATATATCGGACTTCCCATGCACACACACACACACACACACACACACACACACACACACACACACACACACACACACACACACACACACACACACAGAAGGAGAGAGAGGGAGAGAGAGTTCTTTTTAGACTGGAAGTGTAAGGACATTTTCCACATGTATTGACTGTGCGCACGTGCCTTCCAAGTCAAGTCAAGTGAAGTCAAGTCTAGTCAAGTCACTTTATTTATCCCACAAGGGGCAATTCATGTCCGGACGGGCTCAATAACACTTTATGACAAAATATTATAAAAGATATAAGAGCACATTAAACTAAATAACTAAAAAAATAACGTAAGATGATATAATCATAACACACACACACACACACACACAACCACACAACACACACACACACACACACACACACACACACACACACACACACACGTAAAAAGATGAACAACGCACTAAGAATTAACTAAATAAATAACGTTACATTTAAATACATATACAATCACAGATCTCACCACAACAGAAACATAACATTATATATCCCACCGCCTGCACACCCACGCATACCTCCCCCTTACCCCCCCCCCCCGCCCCCCTCCCCCCGCTCTCTCTCTCTCTCTCTCTCTTTGTACACACACACCACACACACACACACACACACACACACACACACACACACACACACACACACACTCCTCTCTCCTTTCTTTTGGATGGAAAAAAAGAATGAAAGAAAAAAAAAACCCAAACAACCAACAACTGACAAGCACGCCACAAGCATACCATGGTCAATTTGTTGGTAGGTTGGTATGGGGGTGGACGTGGGTGAAGGTGGAGGGGGGGGGGTCAAGATCTCTTCTATCACGGAAATGTAGCTTCAAGGAAGGGGAAAAGAGAAAAATACCAGCACCACGGGGAGTGGGGAGGAGGGGGGGGGGGGTAATCAAAAATGGACGAATGCTGTGCCCCTTCTAAAGTTTCCACAACGATTGCTCTCGTGCAAAGCCGCTTTTTCAAAACATGATCATATACACATCCTTACATTGTAGAAGTACAAGAAGTCGGTTTCTGGTTGCTAAACTGCCCCTTTCAAATTTCAATTCAAATTCAAAAATACTTTATTTTCTGTTCTGAAAATACATTTTAAAACAGAAAATTGTCTTCACACTCATGCAATCGTTCCGCTCCTTATACTGTGATCATAATATAAAATATATTTCAATCGTTCTAACGGATACCTGAAAACCCAAAGCGCTTTTTTTTCCGGTGGTGTGGTGTTTTGTGAATTTGAAAAAAACCCAAAACAAACAACAACAACAACATCAACAACAAAAAAAACCGCAGTGCTATGGCTTGGGAATCCGCTGATTGACGTTGCAATGATTTGGAAAGGCATAGCACTGGCCAGACGCCCGTTCATTTTGTTGTACCCACGTGAGCACCAGTTTTTAGTGTGCTCACCGCCATCGTTCCAACCCTCGAGCGAGCGAGGAACCATGTATGGTCCATTAGCTTGAATTGCTGTTCCGATAGATGATCAGATAGGAAGCCAGCTTTCTATCCAGATGAAAAGATTGACGGAAGACGTCAAGTCCTATTGATAAAACGGCAAACACCAGCAACATGAAAACAGAAATAAGATGGAATAAAAAAAAAAATAGATAGATAGATAGATAGATAGATAGATAGATAGATAGATAGATAGATAGATAGATAAGTCCTATTGATAAAACGGCAAAAACCAGCAACATGAAAACAGAAATAGAACACGAAAATAAGATGGAATAAAAAAAAAATAGATATATAGATAGATAGATAACCAAAGGTTTTTTTTTTTTTTTTTTTTTTTTGCTGCCCCAACTCTTTTTGCCAGCTCCAGTGGTGTTCCTCCCAGGTCATGGGTGGAATCCACGGAGGGCTCGAAGGCTGGGGCAATTTTTATTATGCATGATGATGGAGATGAGGATGATGGTAAGATGATGCTATGGAGAGGTCCATGTGGTTTGGGACTGCGGGACAGGGCCGCATTCCACGATTCCTGTCATAAATATCCCGGCGTTCACCAGGCCCGGGAACTACGGCACCTGCGGTGCCGGCCGTGTAATCATCCACATCATAAGACGTGTCATACCAAGGGAAGCACCCCCAAAGTCGCACCCGTGAAGTGGGTGAATCTCGGCTGTGTGGCAACAGCCTCCCCATTGGGCCCATAGCACACCCGCTCTGAGTAGGAGCCGACCTAGGTAGGAAAAATCCCGCTTGTCTCGGCTGGGATTCGAACCCGGGTCTCCCGGTCCATAGTCCGAAGTGCTAACCACTACACTACGGGGGCCGGTATAACCAAAGGTTTAACGAAATAAATAATTTATATAAAAAAAAAAGTTAAAGAGACCAACAACGGACCAAAAAAAGGATCAGTTTGGTACAATCGAACACCTTTACTCTACTTTGGTTACCACGTGGAACGCATGAAACAAATAAATAAATGAATAAATACATAAAGAAATTACACATTAAAAAAAGCAACAAAGGATCAAAACATAACTTTGGTCAGGACAAAAAACTCTGCTGTATTACTATTACCATGTGGCATAAATAAATAAATAAATTACACATAAAAAGCAAAAATAGAACAGAACATAACTTTGGTCAAATAGATTCAGCAGAACAAACTCTGCTGTAGTACCATTACCAAGTGGTACAGGGGTGGGTGGGGTGGGTGGGTGGGAGTTTAACGTCCTTTTCCACCACATAAGGTTGGGCGGTCGGTGGTCTAGTGGTTAAGAGACTTGTCACCAATGCGAGAGGTCAAGGGTTCGAGTCCCACTCCGGTCAAAGAATTTTTCCTTCTCGTATGTGGCACCGATCATTCGGGCCGATCGTCGGGGGTTCTCTCCGGGTACTCCGGCTTCCTCCCCCTCTGCTTTGGAAATGTTCAGCCCACCAAATTTGAAAAATACAATTGCAGTTCTAAATCCCGAAACTTAAATAGCTGAGCTGACCCTTCGCACCACGTGATTGTAATGTGTTTATGTCCAGTGTGTGAGAGAATGCGTGTGATTCACGTGAGCGTGCGTGTTGGGTTCAGTTCGCGGCGCTTTGAGCCGATTCATGAAATTGGGTAAAGCGCCTATACAATACTCATTATTATTATTATTATATCAAAGACGGGGCAGCGAGAAAAAGGCCAGCACAAATATTTGGTACAAATAAATAAATAAATAAATAAACCCTTCCCCAAACAAATACAAAATCACAAAACTACACCAACAACAGATCAAACCATAACTTTGGGAAAATAGAATCATTACAAAAACTCTACTGTATAGCCATTATCACGTGGTATACAAAAAATAAACAAATAAACAACACAAAAGCACACCCACAACGGATCAAACATCATTTTAGTCACACAGGCCCAGGCGAAAAACTCTGGTGATTTGTTTTTACCCTGTGGTACACCAAGTTGCAGGCCGAAGGACACAAATTACACAGGGCCTCAAAATTCCTATATATTCCCTATTAGCCTCAGGCATCAAAGTCACCCCTAAACATGCTTCAATATAGAAACAATTACTACCATGAACAGACCATTCAAAGGCACGCACCTGACAGGGGTTTTAAAAAGATTGAATGTTTCTTTTCCGCTAAGGCCTCACTGGGATAATGCACGTCTACTTTCTGTTTAGGCCAGAGAGGCAGTTCGCACAAATCCACTTGTGTCCCACCTCTGTGCAAAAAGTCCCAGCTTCACTGGCAGCTCGCCTCTTTTTGTGACCGCCTGGCATGCACCTTGGCCTACATAACACAAAAATCGCGAAAATCACGCTTTGTCATGACAACAAAACCCACTACAGACTATCAAACTCGCCAAACAGGGTACCCCAAATAAACACCAAACATGACCGCACGGTCAATTTGTGTCCCTACGGCTGCAGTGCGCGTTACTGAAGGCAAAAATCTGATTTTTATCTCCAGTGTGCTTTCCCTCTCTGGCGCCAGCAAGCACTGAGGGCGGGGAACTACAACATCAGATACGTCCTCCAAACGACTGTATTTGCGAGAAAATGGACTGTTGTAAAAAATGATGGATCGCGCTGTATCGGCGAGGAGAATCTTTCCAACATTTCGCTGACACAAAACTAATGTGATCGAACGCGTAGATTTCTGACGTGTTGTTCAAGGGTGATGCGGTAGTGTTTTTTATATTTTATTATTACTCGAGTAATCGAAGAGCCTCAAGGACAGTGTGTGTGTGTGTGTGTGTGTGTGTGTGTGTGTGTGTGTGTGTGTGTGTGTGTGTGTGTGTGTTGCATATTTGTTGGTATGAAGGAGTACGCGCATCTCTTTGTGAGAATTTTTATTATTACTTTTCATTAATTATTATTATCATAATTGTTGTTTTAGTCTCAAGGACAGTGTGTGTGTGTGTGTGTGTGTGTGTGTGTGTGTGTGTGTGTGTGTGTGTGTGTGTGTGTGTGTGTGTTGCTCTTGTTGTTCTTGTTGTTCGTGTTGCTGTTATCTTAATTTTTTTTCCGAAAAATTCGGTCAGCACCACTACCGGGGCCAAAAAAAAAAAAAAAAAAAGCTACAAAATGTAAAAGTAA
This sequence comes from Batillaria attramentaria, assembly GCA_018292915.2. Lineage (NCBI taxonomy): Eukaryota > Metazoa > Mollusca > Gastropoda > Batillariidae > Batillaria > Batillaria attramentaria. The sequence goes on along the minus strand of JACVVK020000273.1, from coordinate 122,454 downwards.
CAATAAAATACAGAAGTTAAAACATACCCGCCTATGGCTACGGAATTGTTTGTAAAACATACTAAACCTAGGAATTCAAACATAAGAACAAGCAAAACTCAATAAGCAGCAGGGACAAAAGAGTGCAAACTAAAAGACAGAATACCAAAAAAAGAGTGCACCGGAAACGCTACACACAAAACGCTGGACACGAAAGCACCTGCAAGACGGAAGAGCCACCTACATTTAGTTCCGGCAGAGCCCGCTGGCTCTTACGTCAGTTGGAATTCCTCCCTTCCCCCTGTGGAGCATGTGTCCCCCCTCACGTTTGCCTCTCACGAAACTCAGTAGTGTCGCCGGCTTTTGTCCTACGGTCCTTTAAAGTCTCAATATGCATGACAGGCATACAACAGCGTGTGAACAACTTTTCATCGTATGCGCATTAATCTGTGCATCAGACCGTGCGTCACGTGGGTCACATAATAATAATAATAATGAGGAGGAGGAGGAGGATTTGTCTGGCTCCCAACCTCCTGCCGGAGCTCTGGGCGCCTAACAATAGTAGAGTGGCAATACATACACATGAAATACATGTCACATTACATACACATGAAATACATGTCACATTACATACACATGAAATACATGTCACATTACATACACATGAAATACACGTCACTTTACATACACATGAAATACACGTCACATTACATACACATGAAATACACGTCACATTACATACACATGAAATACATGTCACATTACATACACATGAAATACACGTCACATTACATACACATGAAATACGTGTCACATTACATACACATGAAATACATGTCACATTACATACACATGAAATACACGTCACATTACATACACATGAAATACACGTCACATTACATACACATGAAATACACGTCACATTACATACACATGAAATACACGTCACATTACATACACATGAAATACACGTCACATTACATACACATGAAATACACGTCACATTACATACACATGAAATACACGTCACATTACATGCACATGAAATACACGTCACATTACATACACATGAAATACACGTCACATTACATGCACATGAAATACACGTCACATTACATGCACATGAAATACACGTCACATTACATACACATGAAATACACGTCACATTACATGCACATGAATACATGTCACATTACATACACATGAAATACACGTCACATTACATACACATAAAATACACGTCACATTACATACACATGAAATACACGTCACATTACATGCACATGAAATACACGTCACATTACATACACATGAAATACATGTCACATTACATACACATGAAATACACGTCACATTACATACACATGAAATACATGTCACATTACATAAACATGAAATACATGTCACATTACATGCACATGAAATACACGTCACATTACATGCACATGAAATACACGTCACATTACATGCACATGAAATACACGTCACATTACATGCACATGAAATACACGTCACATTACATGCACATGAAATACACGTCACATTACATACACATGAAATACACGTCACATTACATGCACATGAATACATGTCACATTACATGCACATGAAATACACGTCACATTACATACACATGAAATACACGTCACATTACATACACATGAAATACACGTCACATTACATACACATGAAATACATGTCACATTACATACACATGAAATACACGTCACATTACATACACATGAAATACATGTCACATTACATACACATGAAATACACGTCACATTACATACACATGAAATACATGTCACATTACATATACATGAAATACACGTCACATTACATACACATGAAATACATGTCACATTACATACACATGAAATACACGTCACATTACATATACATAAAATACACGTCACATTACATACACATAAAATACACGTCACATTACATACACATGAAATACATGTCACATTACATACACATAAAATACACGTCACATTACATACACATAAAATACATGTCACATTACATACACATGAAATACATGTCACATTACATACACATGAAATACACGTCACATTACATACACATGAAATACACGTCACATTACATACACATGAAATACATGTCACATTACATACACATGAAATACATGTCACATTACATACACATGAAATACATGTCACATTACATACACATGAAATACATGTCACATTACATATACATAAAATACACGTCACATTACATACACATAAAACACACGTCACATTACATACACATAAAATACATGTCACATTACATACACATGAAATACACGTCACATACACGTCACATACACACAGCCATGATACATCCCAACACGACATTGTAAAATGACAATGATAGTAACAGTGACGGTAGAGAAGTTAGTCTGTCTAATACAGCCGGAAGAAATGAGACTTCCGCGACCTTAAAAGAGTCCGTTGACTCTGCATGGCGAACATTGGAAGGCAGGCTGTTCCAAATGGCTGGACCGTGAAAAAGCAATGCTCGCTGACCTAGTGTTTTCGATTTAACCTGTGGAATGCGTAGGATGCGGGTGTCAGTGGAGGAACTGCGTTGTCTGGAGGGTGTGTACAGCTGCAGGAAAGGAACGAAGGACAGGAGGCAGTGATGCAATTATAGCATATAGTGGCCACTTTATACTGAATTCTTGCTCTGACAGGAAGCCAGTGCACTTCTCTGAGGAGGGGTGTGACATGCTCGGATCTCCTCACTCTAAACACGAGCCTTGCATATAGCATATAAAGCCATTCTGGTGACTCTGGCCGGTGTGTATGTTGTTCTAGAATTACTGCAAACCGAGCAGACGCCGTTATTTTGGTTGCGGACTGACGACCAGCTATACGGCACTGATTGGTGGATATTTTTATGAGATTTTTTTTCTGCTATATGGATGTGAGACTTGGAAGCTGACCAAGAGAGAAGAGAAGAGACTCGACATCTTCCAGACTAAGTGCCTCAGGCGAGTCCTCAAGATCAGATGGCAACAACACGTATCAAACAAAACAGTTCTGGAGATGGCAGAGGAAGAGAAGGCCAGTGACGAAGTGAGGAAGAGAAGGTGGAACTGGATCGGCCATGTGCTGAGGAGGGAACCAACAGATGATTGTGCTATGCTGTAGCCCTTGGGTGGACGCCTGAGGGAAGAAGGAAGCGGGGCCGCCCAAAGACAACGTGGCGGAGGATGGTGGAGGTTGAAAGAAACGGTGCAGGCTGGAGTTCCTGGATCGCCGCACGCCGCGCAGCCTCAGACCGGAAACAATGGAAACAAGATGTTCAAGCCTTATGCGCCTCATGGCGTGGAGAGAGTTAAGTTAAGTTAAGTTTTCCAGTCCTGTTCTGTTGAACATCGATAGGACCAAGTCGTGAAAAATAGCCACCAACCAGTGCTGTCTGGGCCCGTAGGTAAAAGTTGAGGTTAATATAACCTACGGCTACGGGCCTAACCAAGACTAGGGAAAAAAAAAAGGAACCCAAAAGCAAAATTAAATGAAAAAGGAAACGAAGAAAGGAAGCAAAAATCCTTCTTCTATAACGGCTTAGGCACCTTGCTGGAATGTGACCGCTTCTTGATTTAAGCAAAAAAACAAACAAACAAACAAACAAACAAACAACAACAACAACAACAACAACAACAAACATAAAGCTAGTTTAGCTCGAGGTTAGATTCTAACCCAGGGCTTAAAAGCCCTAACCTCGACTCTTACATACGGGCCCTTTTTGGTATTCAGTCCGCAACCAAGTAACGTCGTGTGCTCATTACACGGTACGATTCTAGGTACGTAGAACAATATATACGCCAACCCCAGTCACCACAGTGGTGTGCCTAGTGACTGAGTCTAATGCACAGATTTAGCGCATACGATGAAAAGCTTTCCACAGCGTTGCCGGCGGAAGTGTGTGATTGCGAGTAAGCGAGAATGTGTAGGTACGATCCAGTGTGTGTGTGTGTGTGTGTGTGTGTGTGTGTGTGTGTGTGTGTGTGTGTGTGTGTGTGTGTGTGTGTGTGTGTGTGTGTGTGTGTGTGTGTGTGTCTGTGTGTGTATGTCTTACTTATTATCTCCTTTTTAGTCTCTCTTTTATTTTGTATTATATTCTTGTGTGTGTGTGTGTGTGTGTGTGTGTGTGTGTGTGTGTGTGTGTGCGTGCGAGTGACTTATTTTTTTATTATGATCTTAGTATAAGGAGCGGAGCGAATGCATGTGTCTGAGGACAATTTTCTGTTTAAGGATGTATTTTTAGAGCAGGTAATAAAGTATTTTTGAATTTGCATGACAAACGCATTGAGACTTTAAAGTACTAGAAGAATGCAGAGACGGGTACATGCTCTTTCACGTTAAAGAAAAAACTTAAAAAATCGTCGAAACGCCATAAAAACTCTCTTGCGTCTTCACAAATAGCCGCAAACGAATGTAGGACACGAAACAGATAGTATTGTGGGGTATCGTGATAGTGGAGTATCGTGATAGTGGAGTATCGTGATAGTGGAGTATCGTGATAGTGGAGTATCCGCTGCAGCACCGGAAACTCTTTCCGCCATCTTTCCTACCCCCCGATGCCCTGTCAGTTGGATTATCGTTCCATCATCTCACACTGGGGTCGTGTGAAAGATCCTCGCTTCTAATAGGCGAGAGGCGCTGCAGGGGGTTAGTGTTTAGGGAGTGGGGAGACAAATTTAGATGTTGCTTTGAGACAGTTTTGTGTCGAGAAGGTTTCATGTCGAGAAGGTTTCATGTCGAGAAGGTTTCATGTCGAGAAGGTTTCATGTCGAGAAGGTTTCATGTCGAGAAGGTTTCATGTAATCCTGTAATCCAAGGCAAATATTCTGTTGGAAACTGTGGAAGTGATCGACCCCATGCACTTTTTTTCCCATTGCAGTGGGATTTGTCCACGGCGTAGGATACAAAATCCCAAATCTGAAATGCGTCTCTGAATTGTGTGCGCATTCTTTAAGTATCTGTTCCTCTTGAAGAACTACATAGCTCTGGAATTACTTCTTTTAAAAAAATTGAAAGTATCAATATTTTTTTAAAACTGTTCACATCAACGCGGTGTGTGTGTGTGTGTGTGTGTGTGTGTGTGTGTGTGTGTGTGTGTGTGTGTGTGTGTGTGTGTGTGTGTGTGTTTGTGTGTGTGTGTGTGTGTGTGTGTGTGTGTGTGTGTGTGTGTGTGTGTGTGTGTGAGAGAGAGAGAGAGAGAGAGAGAGTGCACTATAAGGTCAGATTAAGTTTAGACAGAACACCGAAAGACTGAAAACACACGTCGAAAACACGAAGGAAACGAAAACATAATTCTCAAATTTCTTTGATAAGTAGTCTTCGCTTGCAGACACGATATAGAATTTCAAATACCAAACGTTCGCCACCTTTTTGTCGATAGTGATCTCCAGTGTGAAATCGTGGGAGTTTAATTTGTTTAGTTGTTTGTATCCGTCTTACCAGTCACATATTTTGATCTCAAGTTTATAGACAGTGACAGTCTGATCACCTTTGTTTTGCTGAATGCTAAATTACTTCCGTGCCAGAGAGTAGCAACACAAAAACACAACCCCAGTCTACATCAACAAGAGTAACATCAACAACAAAAACGACGTCAAGAACAACAACAGCAACAGCAAAAACAATATCAAAAGCAACAGCATAATCAACAACAGCATCAACAAAAACAACAGCAAACAACAACAACAGCGACATCATTATCAACAACATCAGCCACGTACAGCATCAACAACATTAACGGCAAGTACAGCAACAATATCAACGTCAACACCAGCAACAGTAAACCCCAGGACACAATAACAACATCCACAACAGTAACTACAACAGCAACAACAACAACGAAAACAACAACAAAGAGAACGTCAACAACAACAAACACAACGTCAACAACAACACCAGCGACAGCAAAACGCACAACAACAATATCCAGAACAGCAACAACAATAACGAAAACAACAACAAAGAAAGTTATTGAGCATATCGTAAGTACGTCTTGTTTATGCTCAAACAGTTTTGTGTACTCGCTCCAGTGCAACAAAATAAATCTGTTTAAACCAGCAAAGAAAGTAAAAGCAACCACACAACCTCCTCAGATATTAATTTTAAGAAAAACAGTGACAAAAAAACAAAACAAAAAACAACCAAACTTCAACTTAGAGAAATAATTTCAAGATGCCAGGAATATGCGACTTAATAAGACAAGTGTAATAATTATTGATAACACTCACAGAGGCAAATTGTGGAGACTGACAGCGCGTACTGGACCGGATTAGAACGAGGATAACATCGATTTTTTTCAGAAAATCTTCTCTGTTCTCGCCTTTTTCGGAAAGCTGTCGCTTCACACAAAAACCGCGGAAACCTTTCTGTGCTCCTTCCGACGTCCAACAAATTGATGGGGGAAAAATCTAGGGGGGAGGGTGTGTGTGTGTGTGTGTGTGTGTGTGTGTGTGTGTGTGTGTGTGTGTGTGTGTGTGTGTGTGTGAGCTGTTTCAGAGGTTTCATAGATTGTTACGCTTTCCTGTGTATAGATTAAGTGTATGTTGTACATATATCTTCTGTCTTATCGTTCTGTGTATAATTATGTGGTCTTGGTTTGTATGATTTTTTTTTGATTTTTTTTTTTTTTTTTTGGGGGGGGGGGGGTGATCCTCCATACCCCAAAAGGGGAAAAAGGAAGTAAAATCTTAAAATCTTAATCCAAGGCACAGTCCCCCCCCCACAACCCCACTCCCCCGCCCGCCGGGGATGGTGTATGCGGTCTGTCGTTTGTCTCACTGTGAAATACACCAGGAAGAAAGCGTTAGAGCTAATAAGAGCAATTTGAGAAAGCCACAGATGAACTGCACATATAATTATTTCCGGACATGTGGTGACTTCAGTCTGATTATCTGGCTAGCGATCAGTGGGAAACCTTTAGTGCGTTCCATACGCGACTTGAGCTCCCGTTCATTAGGGATGTCTGGAAGCGGCCATAATTAGTCGGGAAGAATGGTCATGTCTTTCCATATAATAAAAGGACAAATCTCCCTCCCTCTCCTTTACCTGCCCCTTCCTCACCACACACACACACACACACACACACACACACACACACACACACACACACACACACACACACACACGTCTCGTTTTCTGTCTCTCGTTTTTTTTTTTTTTTTTTTTAATGACAACGGGGTGTGGGCGTGATATGTGTGTGTGTGTGTGTGTGTGTGTGTGTGTGTGTGTGTGTGTGTGTGTGTGTGTGTGTGTGTGTGTGTGTGTGTGTAAGTAGAAAAGACAAACTAAGAACAATTGATCCTTCACCACTGAAAAATAAATGTCTTTGTCATTCTCTATCTGTCTGTTCTGTCTGTCTCTCTCTCTCTGTCTGTCTGCCTGTCTGTCTGTCTGTCTCTCTCTCTCTCTCTCTCTCTCTCTGTGAGAAAACAATCAAAGAGTTCAACGCACGGTCAACGTTACTTTTACTGCTAGGTTAAGCAAGTCTTATTACTGCGTCTGGCGTTAGACCTGAAAGGAAAACCTTTCCACTGAGCCACCTGAGACGATCTAGGAACTGGTTTTATACGGGTCCGAAGCGCTGAAACCTCTGCAACTGTGACAGAGTTGCCTGCATTGTGCGAAGTCGCGGGAGTCGCAGTTAAAAAAACAAACAAACAAAAAAACCAAAACGAAAACAAACAAACAAACAAACACAAAAACACACACAAAAAACAAAACAACAACAACAACAACAAAACCACTCATACTGTTTGCGGGTTTTTGTTGCAATTGGAGACCTTTAAGCCGGCGTCAGTGAAGGCGAGTGACCATGAAGACAGCGGTTTTAGTGTTTTGTATTAATTGTATTAATATTATGCGCGCAAAACAAATTTACAACAAAGAGTTAATTGAATCTGAAACACGAGGTGATTATTCCTGAGACTGGTTGAATTACAATGACAATTTAGTCGTCTTTGCGGAAAAAAATCCAGACTTGAAATTAATCGTAATTGCACAGGTGTGGTGGTTGCGGTAATTAAGTCAGTTAATCTTGGTTCTCTGTAAGGTTTTAATAGTGATCAGGAACTTGAAACCATTTCTATTTTTAATTGTTATTTTTGTGGTTTGGTAATTCTTAGAAGGCCATTGCGCTTATCTCGACAGGTAGTCACGATGTCCCTCTCCTGTAATCGAGGGTCATGTATCCAACCATAGGAAAAAAAATCAACACATTAATATCTCTGTGGTGGCTGGACCAACATTAATATAATGATAGGACACAGCTGACGCCAAATAAAGCTAGCCCTACAAGCAACAGTGCATGCGTGTCTCAGTGAAAAATGTCCCACGCTAACACTGCAAGGTGAGGTTCGCCGTGCGTCATAGGGGATCCCATTCTAACTTCAATCCAGCTCAGCTAGTAAACATCATCGTACAGCTTAGGTACGCTGCCAGTTTTCTTATAATATTATTAGCCTGACGTTTTCTGTGCTTAGCCACCACGCAAGAGATGTAGCCACCAAAAAGTTTGTTCGCTTGGATCCTTAACCAAGGATGTGACTTCCCTGATCACTCATGGGTTACCCGAACTAAGTTTGAACGGGTCACGGAGTGGTCATTTAAAAATAACAACGCATGGCAACTTGCTGCGTGTGGGTTTTGTGTTTTTCGTTGTGAAGAAATCCGCTGGTTCTGCTTTTCCCAGCAAAAATCAAGAATTATCTTGTGAATTATTTATTAGTTGACTGATTGCCAATCATTTTACATGTGAATTATTTCTTCTGGTAAACGAAATCGTTACGCAGCAGTTATTTGGAACACAAGACTTTAGCCTTTATTTGTCTTCAACAACAACAACAACAACAACAAACAAACAAACAAACAAAAAAACAAATAACAGGATGGGACAAACAAACAAACAAACCAGACCAGACCAGTCAACACAAACCAAAAAAACAAACAAACAAAAATGCGTTTACACAAAAATGTAAAATATCAACACAACACATATGCAAACAAAAACAAACAAGGTACAGGCACCGGGAGTTGTGAGACGTGTGTATGGACGGATGTAATGATGGCTATCTCCTAAACCACCTCGTTGGAGGGCTTTTTACTTTGAGATAAAATGGGCAGTCATATTCTCCAGAACTACCTTTCACGATTTTTATCCTGCCGCATTTTTGGAACAGTTATCGCCCATTTAAAAATAATCGGCCATGTTACGTATTTTTACAAAAAAATTGTTCAAATGGCTTCATTTTCTGAACTTGGGAAGATCATCCAATTATACTGGCTGTATTCGTAGCACAGCTCTGTAGCTCTAACAGGTTTTGTGTTAAAAAAACAAACAAACTAAAAAACCCAATATATTTCCGAGGTAGGGATGGTTTGCATATAAGGCCAAATACCCTATGAAAAGACTCCTTCAAATTACTCATCATTCCGGTATTTTTGTCACTTGTGACAACTGCACATATGACATGAACTACTGCAGTATTATAGCTTTAGTATTAAGAATAACAGAGCTTTTAGATAAACACGTTTTTTCCAGTTTCTGCTAGAAGCGCCGGTCAAAAAAGTTCCAGTTTTGCGATTTCCTAAGTACAATCCAAGGCACTTAAGTCCACGTTTCATCAGCTCTCTAGGTCTTCCAGATTTTATGTCAAAATTAATTCAGTCACGGAAGTCACAAAAGCAACAGGGAAATCACAAGATATGAAGAAGTATCATCTGTCAGACGAGCAGCGTGAAGCTGACGTCAAATGTTTGGTTCACAGACAAAATCTGTAAGTATCGTCACTGCTTCTGACATTTCACCAGCTCTCGAGGTCTTCCAGGTTTCATGTGAAAAATAATTCAGTCGGGGAAGTCACAAAGCCAACAGGGAAATCACAAGACATGAACAAGCATCCTCAGACGATCTCAGTGCTGGAGGCTGACGTCAAATATTTAGTTCACGGAATTGACGTCATCTCTCTCTCTCTCTCTCTCTCCCCCACCCCCAGTCACGTGGCTAATCGATCGTAGCGGATCTAGTGCCATTGGTAGGACTTGAAGAGGGGAGAACCGGCAACAATAACAACACAACAGACAAAATAACATGGAATTTGGAGAAACAACTTTGTAGGACGGGGCCGTTCCTCCTTGTTTCTTTTGGTTTCAGGTTTTTTCCATGAAGTCACGAGAAGTGTGGGTGTGGGGTGGGTGTGTGGGAGTTTAACGTCACGAACAGTGCATAGAATCAAATCTGAAACCAAACTCAAATCAAAGTCGCAGGTGCACTTTGCACAAAGTCTCCGTTTCTTATTTGGAATCGGGTCAGTGGCTTCATATCCTGAAATAGCTAAACGTGTCGATGTAAGACTGGGCCTAGAGTTACAGGACAACCTTGTGGGCGATCGTCAGAGGATGCAGGGCTTTTCCGGCGTACGCCAGAAGTGGTCTCAGGTTATCTTGCGTTTCAATAACTAGAGTTCTTAAAGACTCAATATCGTCCTATACAGTGTCGTCGGAAGACATGCGCTGATGTGCCTGTCCGCACATGGAGAATGGGCAGAGCGTGTCAAAACAGCACACACACGTGGCAATGAAATGTAGACATGCCGACATGCAAGAAACAGTGACGTCATTTACTGACCTCAAAATATTATTTTGGACTCGGTTCATTCCTTGAAAAGAAATTGATTGTATCGCGTGGCATTCTGTGGCTGTAAAGTACACGTGATCTTATCAAATATGTCTGACGGACGTGCAAGAAGCTGACGTCGCATTAGTCATGGCTGCCAATCGTCTGTAACCTGGATGTGTCTTTCCCGATCACTCATGGGTTAGCCGAACTAACGTCGCACATGATTATAGACTCCGCCTGGTTCATCTGGTTCCTCATGTAAAAGTCGACGTTAGGGGTTTTAGCCCCGGGTTAGAGTCTAATCTCGAAGTAAACTAGCTCTGGGGTTAAATCTTCTGGGTTTTTTTTTTTTTTCTTTCTTTTTTAAACCAGGAAGCGGATCCATTCCAGCAAGATGCCTAAGCCGTTATAGAAGGATTTATTTCTTCCTTTCTTCGCCTCCTTTTTTAAAAAATATAATTTTGTTTTTTTGTTTCTTTTGTCCTAGAAAAAAACAAGGAGGAACGGCCCCGTCCTACAAAGTTGTTTCTCCAAACTTCATTTTATTTTGTCTGTTTTGTTGTTATTGTTGCCGGATCTCCCCTCTCCAAGTTCTACCAATGACACTAGATCCTCTACGACCTCGACCGATTAGCCACGTGACTGGGGGTGGGGCCGGGTGGGGGAAGAGAGAGAAAGAGAGGCAGAGAGAGAGGGTGGGTGGGTGGCTGTTAAGGAGTTTAACGTCCTTTTCCCCCACATAAGGGTGATATCAAAGACGGGGCAACGAGAAAAAGGCCAGCACAAATATTTGGCCCCAGCGGCCGGGATTCGAACTCTCGGCCCAAGCATTGAAAGTCCAACGCTCTACCATTCGGCTGCCCAGAGAGAGAGAGAGAGAGAGAGAGAGAGAGAGAGACGTCAGTTCCGTGAACTAAACATTTGACGTCAGCCTCAGGCAGGTCGTCATACAGAGAGAGAGAGATGACGTCAATTCCGCGAAGTAAACTTTTGACGTCAGCCTCTAGCACTGAGATGGTCTGAGGATGCTTGTTCATGTCTTGTGATTTCCCTGTTGGCTTTGTGACTTCTCCGACTGAATTATTTTTCACATGAAATCTGGAAGATCTAGAGGGCTGATGAAATGTCGGAAGCAGTGACGATACTTGCAGATTTTGTCTGTGAACCAAACATTTGACGTCAGTCTCACGCTGCTCGTCTGACAGATGATACTTCGACATATCTTGTGATTTCCTTGTTGCTTTTGTGACTTCCGTGACTGAATTAATTTTGACATAAAATCTGGAAGATCTAGAGAGCTGATGAAACGTGGACTTAAGTGCCTTGGATTGTACTTACGAAATTGCAAAATTGGAACTTTTTTGACCGGCGCTTCTTGCAGAAACGTGAAAAATTTGTTTATCTAAAAGCTCTGCTATTCTTAATACTAAAGCTATAATAGTGCAGTAGTTCATGTCATATGTGCAGTTGGCACAAGTGACAAAAATACCGGAATGATAAGTAATTTGAAGCAGTCGTTTCATAGATATTTGGCCTTATATGCAAACCACCCCTACCTCGGAAATATTTTTCTTACACAAAACCTGTCAGAGCTACAGAGCTGTGCTACGAAAACAGGCAGTATAATTGGATGGTCTTCCCAATTTCAGAAAATGAAGCCATTTGAACATTTTTTTCGAAAAAATCCGTGACATGACCGATTTTTTCAAATCGGCGATAACTGTTCTCAAAATGCGGCAGGCTAAAAATCGTGAAAAATAGCTCTGGAGAATATCACTGCCCATTTTATCTCAAAGTAACAAGCCGTCCGGCGAGGTGGTTTAGCAGATAGCCATCATTACATCCGTCCACACACACACACACACACACACACACACACACACACACACACACACACACACACACACACACACACACACACACGCACACACACACACACGTCAACTCCCGCCAAAAAGAACGCAGCAGCAAAGTGTGCACGTAAGGTGTATATGACGCAGATTTCGTTACGTCACTGTGTGCGTGAAAGTAAGTATTGTGTGGAGAAACGTCACAGTCTTGTTTTGTATCACTGAAACTTGCTGCTGCGCGTAGCAAAATCTGCCCCGTCTCATAAAGTTGTTTCTCTATAGAGAAACAACTTAAAAAAAAACCAAAAACCAGGATAGATAATTTGGGTGACGCTGCACCGCGGCGACTCGCTTCCTTCCCCCAGGGGAAGCAGTCGAAACTTCCCGAAAGGGACAATGAAGTAGTATAAAAACAAACGAACCAACAAAACAAAACAAAAAAATGTATGTGTAAGTGCATCTGTACGCCGTGAAAGTGCTTGTCTTAATAAAACCATCTAGGGTTACTTGACTTCATAAAAGAAAACTTTTCTTTCCAAAAGTTTTGTTTGTGGGTACACGCCGGTGCAGACATTACAAACACACTTCCACGCGAGTTTTACTCCAGAGTAATCACCTCGTATGACGGAAATATAATTATTTGTGTATAATAGTTCGTCCAGTTTTGCGAGGTAACTCAATATCCTGGATCCGATGTGTGTGTGTGTGTGTGTGTGTGTGTGTGTGTGTGTGTGTGTGTGTGTTATAGACTTGTTTCAGTGTTTGTAATTTTCAGAAGGCAAGTCGACCGTCTATATTTTGTATGCTTTGTATTTTCTCTACGAAATGCTAATACATGTAACATGTAGTAATGGTATCCTCACGGTACTTACATGTTAACTTCTTTGTCACGGCTCAGTGGCCTAAACAATAAAGATTTGAATTAAATTGAATTGACTTCAAATAAATTGAATTGAAATGAGAAGGAACCCGAGCTGTAGTAAAACTCCTCGCACCAGAGAATTGCTCCCTTGTCTAGTGTACCCATGCATATGTTTAAATGGTTCCATGTTATGCATTACAAGACAGAACTCCAAACGATTTGTAAGGCATATGCAATATACATGTGTATATATATGTCGGGGTACACGCTGTGTAGTAACAGTGAAACAAAACAAAACAAAACAAAACAAAACAAAAACACCACTAAAACCACCATCAACTTCAAGCATAAAACGAAAACAAAGCAAAAACAAGCAAAAACCCACGGAAACTATACCCCCCCCCCAAAAAAAAACAAAACAAAAAAACAACAACCCCAAAACAACAACAACAACAACAGCCCCCCCCCCCCCCACCAAAAAAAAAAACAAACAAAAAAAAAAACCCAAAAAAAACAGAAAAAACAGAAAAAATCCCAACCAAACGAACAACAACAACAAAACAAAACAACAACAGCATCAACAACAGCATCAACAACACAACAAAAGAAAAGGAAGGAACAAACAAACAAACAAACAAACAAAACGTAAGGAGGCTGTCTAGAACTTAGTTTATTTATCACCCGTGTCAAAAATCTAGAGCTTGGAATTTTTGTCACGGGGATCCACAATCTAGAGCGTGGTTTTATTTGTGCCTTTGACCGCACAAGAAAACTAGGCATTCGGTTAGTCTTTGGTTGAAACAGTCATAAAACCCCGGCCATAATGTCCATAAAAAAGATAAGATAAGATAAGATAAGATAAGAGAAGGTAAGATAAGATAAGATAGATTTATTGCTTCTTAGTTACAATTAAGAAGAATTTGCTTTGCTCCTCTTGATAATAAAACAAAATTGATATACACAAACATACCATAGAAATACATATACACATTCACACACTCAGTCATTGGCTAAAACACAATTTAAGAGAATAAGCACTGGCATTGCCTCACATTAAACTATGTTAAACAAGCACTAAGAATAACAGTTAAAAAGGAGGGGCAGGCCTAACACAGAATACAGATCACAGATAACAGCTCTCTCTACACATAGATCCTTCATCCACACATCTTATCTTCTGAGCTCGCACAAGCACCCGCATCCACCCACACACATCACAGGGTAAGACAAAGGGTACAGAAAGTGGATACCCTCCTCCCTACCCCCCCCCCCCCCCCCCCCTTCGCCCACCCAGTCTGATCGTATCCAGTTACTGTAAAGGCCTAGACATCAGTGAGTCAACAAGCTGTTTTGGGAACGATCATTTTTGTGCTGATGCTCCTCAAAAAGGTAAGGAGTCTGAAAATCTCAGACGTGAAGGTCTCCATTTCATCAGTCATTTTCACCTCCCACCTGGGTCTGGCTAGTCTTCTTCTTCTTCTTCTTAGTAGTCGCAGCAGCAGCAGCAGCACCAGCAGCAGAAGCAGCAGTAGTAGTAGTAGCAGTAGTAGTAGTAGTAGTAGTTATTCATTTTGCCACTGTCAATGAAGATTGATAATACTGGTGGCAATCCGTTGTAACTTTCTTGGTAGTTTTGTTCCAGACCAAGTAACATGAATTGTATGGCAGCCCGCATGAAACGGGGTAGGGGACGTGACGGGGCGGGAAGGGGGGGTGGGGGGAGGGGAGTGGGATTAGCACAGTCTCCGGCTCGGTGATATTTCTTTTCAATCAATTTGAGTCTGAGAGCTCTTTGTAATAATCCTGCCTCAGTATGTCTCATATACATTTATCGATCGTCTTGCCTGTCTGGCCCGTGTCAAAGCCATCCTTGTCCCTATGTGCACTGCAAAATGTGAAACGTGTTGCCATATTGTTGAAAAGGGTTTGACAAACAACGTATTGGTAATGTTGAAGAAAGTATATTTGTCCGTGCATTAAAATGCCTTAATTCATTCATATCAATAATGATATGGGCATTATTTTGGGGGACTCCCTTCCTCTCGCTGGAGCTCAGGGCGCCTTGCAATGAACATACACTCACTAACCCCCAAACACTTCACACAATAATTATGCCTCCACAGATACCTTTAACTACAAACACATAATGTGCAGCATCATACACGGGTGCCCCCACTGTGTGTTGTTCGTATTGTCTCCTTTAGTTATTATGCTGTTGCTGTAGATTGTAATACTTATTTTCATTTTGTTCATACTCTGTATCAGCCCATTGCAGGAAAGTTGCTCCACCAGAGTGAGGGGAGCAGGTGGGGGGTTGGGGGGGGGGGGGGGCGGAGTGCGTCGCCATCGTACAGGGCCACACAAGTTGTTGTTGTTGTTGTTGCATGCACGGAGTGTGATTGTTTTTCCGTTCCGCGGCCTCCAACGTTACGAAAGAATCATTAACACGCACACTTGATATCCTGCGTGCGGGTGTGCGTGCGAGGGCGAGACAAACATCGTGAGAGAGTCTGTGCGTGATTTTGTCTCTTTTTGGAAAGAAAAAAATCCCACCAAATTTCTGCCCACCAGGGATTTGAACCAGGTAGCTCACAATCCAAAGTCGAATACATAAACCACTAGACCAAATCCCCTTCATTCGTTTCATAATGGAGAACACTTTGACCGTAATCATGGTTGTTAAAACGCAGACCGGCTGATGTAGTATCATGAATGCCGAGCCAAAACTCCATAAATTATTGGCATAACCGATGATTTAGTCCTGCGCATGTACCTCTGTCCGTACATTTATTCTGCACGTTATGATCGCAGTCATATTTATAAATGCAAAGAGTATTGCCAAATTATCCAGAGTGTGAAACAGAAACTGCTTCGATGGAGTGGAGAACAAAAGACGTGGATTTATCTTCACGAGGGGGTGGGTGGGTGTTTGGGTGTTTAACGTCCTTTTCCGCCACATACGGGTGATATCAAAGACGGGGCAACGATGAAAAAGCTAGCACAGACATTTGGCTCCAGCCGGGATACGAACTCACGACCCGAGCATTACATGTCCAACGCTCTATCATTCGGCCACCCCGGCTCCCCTTATCTTCACAAAAACTATTCAGGACGAAAGAGACTGATGTAATGGTCTTTACTTCAATGACGTCGACGGACTTACTGGTTTCTTTCCAAGTTTCATTCATATCAAACACGTGCTTCCCTCTTTGTAGTGTCTGGGGGAGCCGGGGTGGCCGCATGATAGAGCGTTGGACTTCCAATGCTCGAGTCGTGAGTTCGAATCCCGGCTGGGGCCAAATATTTGTGCTGGCTTTTTCATCGTTGTCGCGTCTTTGATATCACCCGTATGCGGTGGAAAAGGACGTTAAACTCCCAAATACCCACCCACCCCTTGTAGTGTCTGGTAAAAAGTTTGCCATATGTTGTGCCCATTACGCCGCTGGATGCGATTGGCTGAATTCTGATGGCTCGACCCGTTTGATTGACAGACTTTGAGTTGTCCATTACCCCAAAGGCTGATCAATTCAGAAACCGTAACGCTGAAGTGAGGAAAAATGTGGATTTGTCGGGAACGTAACCTGTTTATAAAAAGATCCTAATGTTTTTTGTTTTGTTTTTTTTTTGTTTTTTTGCTGCCCCAACTCTTTGCCAACTCCAGTGGTGTTCCTCCCAGGTCATGGGTGGAACCCACGGAGGACTCGGAAGCTGGGACAATTTTTTTTATTATGCATGATGATGGAGATGAGGATGATAGTGAGATGATGCTATGGAGGTCCATGTGGTTTGGGACTGCGGGACAGTGCCGCATTCCACGCTTCCTGTCATAAATATTCCGGTAATAACCAGGCCCGGGAACTACGGCACCTGCGGTGCCGGCCGTGTAATCATCCACATCATAAGACGTGTCATACTAAGGGAAGCACCCCCAAAGTCGCACCCGTGAAGTGGGTGAAACTCGGCTGTGTGGCAACAGCCTCCCCATTGGGCCCATAGCACACCCGCTCTGGGTAGGAGCCGACCTAGGTAGGAAAAATCCCGCTTGCCTCGGCTGGGACTCGAACCCGGGTCTCCCGGTCCATGGTACGAAGTGCTAACCACTACACTACGGGGGCCGGTACGATCCTAATGTTAGGCAAGTACAAATGGGTGAACACACGGAATGTATGGGGGACATGTGAGTCAGTGAGTAGGAGGCTGAATCCAGAGGTCAAATTTCTTTGCTGTCGCAAACACATATCGCCCGTTACTCTGTTAATTTGTTTTTCGACCCTTAAATCCATCCCCGTTGTTATTTTTTTGTTGTTGCATGAAATGTCTGTTTCTAATGTTTATTACTGGTATTATTAACTCTGGTTACATACACTCTATCAATAACATCTCTCTGCACAGAGAAACAAAACAACAACGATGATGATGATGATGATGAATGAGAGAGAGAGAGAGAGGACAAACGAACGAACGAATGAACTTTATTTTCCGACGGAAGTGATTTAACCAGACAATAATGAATTTTCAATCAGCCTTTGCCACAACAACAACAAAATATATGAATAAGATATAATAGAATAACCTACATAAAGCAAAGATAAAAAGAAATACAAGAAAAGTAACAAGATCAAAGATGGCAAGGTTAAAACTAATATTCAAAGCACAATTCTTGTTTACGAGATGCGGACGCGTGAGTCGGCAGCTTTAGGTTTGGAGGTTGTGAATTCCAGACTGAGAGAGACAGGCTGGGGAGGGGTGGGGTGGAGGTGGGGGGGGGGGGGTACTTGCCATGGTAACAAGTCTAAGAGTGAAAGAAACGTAGATGTTTGATACGGGCTTAAAAGGTTTCTTTGCTTGGACCGACATGAACTTTGCCCCACTAAAATTTTGTAAACGGACTCCAGCCGAGTCGGAAATTAAAAGCTTCAGCTGTCAGGGTGGTGGGAAGATGCTGGCTAGCTAGCCCAGGAAGATAAGTAGGCTACACGCAAGAATTCAGTCTAGGAAGATGGGGCGAAAAACAGAAATTGATCGGGTTGAGAAAAATAAATTGTTGTTTGAGCTCAGCAGAAGTCGTCTTGAGTCACATGACGTAAGATGGTAAGCGGAAATAAACAACTTGACATTGAATAGCTTTCCCGAAAACGGGAAATTGTACTTGGAGAAAGTTATTCAAGAGAGAAAGAATTACGATTAAACACAGGATGTAAATTAAGGATACACTATTGGTAATTCTGTTCCAGAAAGACTACCCCCCACCCCCACCCCCTTCCCCGTCCTCACCCTTAAGAAAAGCCTGAAGATCCTGATTTCTTTACGACTGGAATTACACACACACACACACACACACACACACACACACACACACACACACACACACACACACACACACACACACACACAAACTGAGAGAGAGAGAGAGAGAGAGAGAGAGAGAGAGAGAGAGACTGAAACGTTTATTTCAGGATAAAGACTTGTAGGCATGGTCTGCCTATCTTACAAGCTGTCCTGCTAATCTAGAAACACTAAAAAGTAAAGGCTAACATGACAAAAAGTATACCAGGCACAAAAGGAGTAAATCTAATAAGAAAATAGAAAAAAAAATTAAACATGCAAAGATAGAAAGAAGAACAGGAAATTCTAAGGAAACACGTCGGAAAATAGGTGAAGAAGTAAATAGCATGGTGTTTGAAATTGTAGTATACGACATAACTTGTAAAAAGGTAACATGTCATAGTGCCATCTGATAACGAGTAATTTAGCATGGTTCAGATATTGTTCATGGACCTATGACTGACGTAAGTATCTGAGAAGTTGAGTTTTAAATGAATGAAGCTTCGGGGTACATTTTAAGTATGCTGGCAACTGGTTCCATGAAAGTGACCCAGAGAGAGAGAGAGAGAGAGAGAGATCCTCTTAAAAGGACATGATCCAAGCACAACCGACTTCAATAGCACAAAAAGCTATGTTTTCGGAAACGACGAACACTCTGTTTAGCGTGACCCTCGTGCATAAAAAGGCCTTTCTTTCTCGCTTTTTACCCTTGGTTTCGTTGGAAAACGTTCGGACCAAGAAAAAAAAAAAAAAAATTAATATGCTCAAACCGCCCACTCACGCCCTCACACCCGTACTCTCTTTCTGTCTCTCTCCGTCTCTGTCTCTGTCTCTCTCTCTCTCCTGCTTTCTGAATATATCAGTTCATCTTAACTACTGTAGCGATATATGATAGTTTCGTAACCCTCTGCGCGCGCGCGCGCGCGTGTGTGTGTGTGTGCGTGTGTGTGTGTGTGTGTGTGTGTGTGTGTGTGTGTAAACTAGCAAGGACAAGATTCATGACAGGTCTGCGCACCTAATATCTTTTTCCCTTTCATTGTCATTGTCGTTGTCAATCTCTCTCTCTCTCTCTCTCTCTCAGACGTAGGCGAGAAGAGGAAAATCTATACGCATTGACCTTTTACGTGACGGACCTCTAAGTCATGCTTCACACCAGAAAGGCTGAAATTATGTACGGAAGAATTTTACCCCGAACTTCGAAAAGGAGAAAGTTCAACAGTTCCAGATTACTTGAGCAGAAGTTCAACTCCTGTAATTATCTGCGTCGAATTGGAGTTGTTTGACCTTATTTGGGGGGGAAGTCGCCAGGCAAAATATAATTATGTGTCCCTTGAAATTGCTGTGGTGCTGTTGTTGATGATGATGTTCCTGTTGTTTTTGTTGATGTCGTTGTTGTGGCATGTGTTGATGTTGTTGTTGTTCTATTGATTGTTGTTCTATTGATTGTTGTTCTATTGATTGTTCTTGTTTGCTGTTGATGTTGCTTTTGATGTTGATGTTTATCTTCTGGACCCGTATGTAATAGCCGAGGTTAGGGCTTAAAGCCCTGGTTTAGAGTCTAACCTCGAACTAAACTAGCTCTAGGGTTAAATTTTCTGTTGTTTTTTTTGTTTTAAATCAAGGAGCGGGCCCATTCCAGCAAGGTGGCTAAGCTGTTATAGAAGGATTTTTTCTTCCTTTCTTCGCTTTTTAAAAAAATTAATTTTGCTGTTGGGTTTCTTTTGTCCTAGTCTGGGTGAGGCCCGTAGCCGTAGGTTAAATGAACCTCGACTTTTACATATGGGGGGAGGCTATTAATGTTGTAGTTATTTTTTTCTGCTCAAAATTGTTCTTGTTTCATAACCTTTTGGTTTTAGGCTAAACAAAACACTCCGAAAACAGGGTACTTCAGAAAAACACTGCATTCTTTTCCGCGCAGTCTGTGTCCAAACGCCTGCAATGACACGCACTTTGCTGACTGATCAATTAGGCCTTCTGGGTCCGCATGTAAAAGTCGAGGTTAGGGAGTTTACCTCCGGGTTAGAGTCTAATCTCAAACTAAGCTATCTCTAGGGTTTTTTGTTGTTTTTTTAATCAGGAAGCGGGTCCATTCCACCATTGTGCCTGAGCCGTTATGGAAGGATTTTGTCTTTCTTTCTTCGCTTCCTTTTTTAAGTTGTTTCTCTATAGAGAAACTTTATGAGACGGGGCAGATTTTGCTACGCGCAGCAGCAAGTTTCAGTGATACAAAACAAGACTGTGACGTTTCTCCACACAATACATACTTTCAAGCACATAGTGACGTAACGAAACCTGCGTCATAGACACTTGACGTGCACACTATGCTGCTGCGTTCTTTTTGGCGGGAGTTGTGAGACGTGTGTGTGTGTGTGTGTGGACGGATGTAATGATGGCTATCTCCTAAACCACCTCGATGGAGGCCTTTTTACTTTGAGATAAAATGGGAAATCACCTTCTCCAGAGCTATCTTTCACGATTTTTAGCCTGCCGCATTTTCAGAAGAGTTATCACCGATTTTAAAAAATCGGCCATGTTACGAATTTTTTCGAAAAAATTGTTCAAATTCCTTCATTTTCTACACTTTGGAAGTTCACCCAATCACACTGCCTGTATTCGTTCTACAGCTCTGTAGCTCTGACTGATTTTGTGTAAAAAAAAATATTTCCGAGGTAGGGGTGGTTTGCATATAAGATCAAATATCTATGAAAAGACTACTGCAAATTACTTATCATCAGTTTTTGTCTAGTGTGACAACTGCACATATGACAGGAACTACTGCACCATTATAGCTTTAGCATTTAGAATAACTGAACTTTTAGATAAACATAACTTTTTCAAGTTTCTGCGAGAAGCACCGGTCAAAAGAGTTCCAAATTTTCGATTTCATAAGTACAATCCAAGGTATTCTAGTCCATGTTTCACCAGCCCTCTAGATCTTCCAGATTTTATGTAAAAATTAATTCAGCCAGGGAAGTCACAAAAGCAACAGGGAAATCACAAGACATGCACAAGCATCATCTGTCATACCACCAGTATGAAGCTGACGTCAAACGCTTAGTTCACAGACAAAATAAGCAAGTATCGTCACTGCCTCCGATATTTCACCAGCCCTCTAGATCTTCCAGATTTCATGTGAAAAATAATTCAATCGGGGAAGCCACAAAGCCAACAGGGAAATCACAAGACATAAACAAGCTTCCTCAGACGATCGCAGTGCTAGAGGCTGACGTCAAAATGTTTAGTTCGCGAAATTGACGTCATCTCTCTCTCTCTCTGTGTATGACGACCTGCCTGAGGCTGGCGTCAAATGTTTAGTTCACGGAACTGACGTCTCTCTCTCTCTCTCTCTCTGGGGAGCCAGGGTGGCCGAATGGTAGAGCGTCGGACTTTCAATGCTCGTGTCGAGAGTTCGAATCCCGGCTTGGGCCAAATATTTGTGCTGGCCTTTCTCTCGTTGCCCCGTCTTTGATATCACCCTTACGTGGTGGAAAAGGACGTTAAACTCCTAAACACCCACCCACCCACTCTCTCTCTCTCTGTCTGTCTGTCTGTCTGTCTCTCTCTCTCTCTCTCTATCTCTCTCCCCCACCCGGCCCACCCCCAGTCACGTGACTAATCGGTCGAGGTCGTAGAGGATCTAGTGTCATTGGTAGAACTTGGAGAGGGGAGAACCGGCAACAATAACAACAAAACAGACAAAATAAAATGAAATTTGGAGAAACAACTTTGTAGGACGGGGCCGTTCCTCCTTGTTATTTAATTTTGTTTTGGGGTTTCTTTTGTCCTAGTCTGGGTTAGGCCCGTAGTTGTGGGTTAAATTAACCTCGAGTTTTACATCCTGCTTTCAGTGGGCATAAAGACCGGGCTCGAGGTGAAGGTCAGAAGTGGAGCCCCATTCCGTTGCTATTAACAGTGTGGCAGAAAGAAACCGTGACAGCCAAAGATCTGAGTAAATGTGATTTTTAAGGAAGATTCAATTCAATTCAATAATACTTTATTTATATCTTGAGGGCAATTCAGAGGTGTCATTGGACGGGCGTCAAAAGAAAATTTACAAAATCAAAATGTATTATCATACATATCATCTCATATCACAGCATAACATTATATCATTACATTATTATATCATCACATAATCATCATCATATCACATCATATCACGAGATCACGTATCATACTCATCACCTCGTATTTTATATGTCACAACCTTCATGCATCACAGTGTAAAAATCACAGTACAACTCAGGCTAAGGTTAACACACACGCATGCACGCGCGCGCGCGCTCGCGCGCACACACACGCACGCACACACACACACACACACACACACACACACACACACACACACACACACACACTTCCTGCACTTCACCGCTCGTTCAGAAGTTTGATCAGAAATGCCGGGATTGTCCGGACAGTGTGGTGGAGAACAGTATCTGGTTTTATCTACCTCTCCAACGATTGATGCATCGATCACCGTAACCCCAGGTAACTCTCCCCCACCTCTCCCGTCTCGTCCTTAAAACACAGACATCTTTCGTAAATGCTTCAAGCCTGTTCTTTTAATTAAAAATTTTGAATTCTGAACTGTTTTATGAACACATTTAGATAGTCAGCTGATGATTCAATCAGGAAGATTGTGTGTGTGTGTGTGGGGGGGGGGGGGTGGTGTTTGTATCCTTTTCGCACCTTATGGGGAACAGTCGTCATAGACTGCATTATTCGATATTCAACGCCCGTAGGGGGTCCCGAATGAACTCTTGACTTGTGTGTCCTGACCGGCTAGTACATAGACACAGGAATGCCAAGCCAGTGATTGATTGGCTTAACTGGTTCACAAGTTAGGATGGGGCTCGGTGCAACTGAAGAGACGTGTTCGATAGCAGACTGAGAAGATTGTCTGAAAGCTGCCAGACGGAGACAGCACCTGTCGCCAGACCTAAGAGCCTGTGTCTGTTGAGGGTTTGAAAATTTTGACACATTTTCTGTCACCGGGAATTTGTCTGTAGGCGTGACATTAACTTCATTAATAGGGACGTGTGTCCATTTAAGTATTATTTTGAACTACTTTGGAAATATTCAGCCCACAAAATTTGAAAATAAATGCAATTCTGAATTTCGAAACTTAAAGGAGTAGGGTGGGTGGGTGTTTGGGGGTTTAACGTCCTTTTCCACTACATACGGGTGATATCAAAGACGGGGCAACGATGAAAAAGCCAGCACAAATATTTGGCCCCAGCCGGGATCGAACTCACGACCCGAGCATTAGAAGTCCAACGCTCTACCATTCGATCACCCCGGCTCCCCGCCGAAACTTAAAGAGATGAGCTGACCCTTCGCACCACGTGATTGCAATGTGTTCATGTCCAGTGTGTGAGAGGATGCGTATGATTCACGTGAGCGTGCGTGTTGAGTTCAGTTCGCGGCGCTTTGAGCCAGTTCAAGAGACTGGGTTAAGCGCCTGTACAATACTCATTATTATTATTATTATTATTATTAACTGACGTATCGATTTACCTCTGCCACGTTTTCTTTGAACGTGTATACTCTCTCTCTCTCTCTCTCTGCTATCCGTTCTTGTCTGACCACAGACGACTTTAATAAAACACTTTCTGTCTATTGCCGAATCCCTCGCCCCCTCACCAGAAGATACCGATCCCTTCACCTGTCCTGAAACACTTGTCCAGTTCTGTAAAGAAAGAACAGCAGGCTGTGATCCGTTCGTCATTCCCCCAGTAGCGGTACATGAAGTCGGTAGACTCATAAATTCCATGCCGACACTCATATATATATGCTGGAGGGAAATCGATCATTGCAACATTCATGGTGCTGATCGATACTGAACTCTCTCTCTCTCTCTCTCTCTCTTGTGCATTAATCTGTCTGTTTTTCTTGTTTTATTCCTTATTTTGTTAGTTAGTTAATAGTAGTTTTTAGCAACGGCAGGTATGAAAACTGACTACTTGACGTCAACTGCCTCTACCGTTGTAAAATAAAGTTTCATTGATTGATTGATTCATTCATTCATTCGTTCTCTCTCTCTCTCTCTCTCTTGTAATATCAGCTGCAATCGTGATTGTGAGTGGGTGTGCGTGCGTCGCCCGCTCTTTGCTTTGTTATTATCACCCTTTGTGTGTGTTGTTGTCTTTATGAGTGTACTTTTTATCCTTTGTAGTTGTAGCAACGGCAAGTTGTAATACTGGTTTGCAACTTCCAACTTTCATTTGATTTCATTTTTTCTCTCTCTCTCTCTCTTGCTTACCGCACGCGCACGCGCGCGCGTGTGTGTGTGTGTGTGTGTGTGTGTGTGTGTGTGTGTGTGTGTGTGTGTGTGTGTGTGTGTGTGTGTGGTGAATTGCTTTCTTTAACTTTTAATGTTTCTGTTACGGATAGGTTTGCATGATCCCATACTTTCTTGCCTCAATAGTCCTTTTTCATTTTCTCTATTCTATTTTTGATGGTAGTACAGCAAGTTTGTTGACAGTTTGAAAATGGTTTCATGGCCTATAGATTTCTTCCGT
Organism: Batillaria attramentaria; assembly: GCA_018292915.2. Lineage (NCBI taxonomy): Eukaryota > Metazoa > Mollusca > Gastropoda > Batillariidae > Batillaria > Batillaria attramentaria. The sequence goes on along the minus strand of JACVVK020000273.1, from coordinate 97,261 downwards.
TGTGCAATAAAGGATCTTTATCGTTAAAATGAACTTTTGTCTGGGGATGGTGAACACGGCATCAAAATTGAGAAAAAGCAGCACGCCGTCCACGTATTCCATGGAGGTGTCTGTGTTAATTGGTTTTGCTGTATGTTAGGACTCGTAGAACAGAACAAGCAGCTGCACACCAGTAGGAGCCACTACAAGCCGCACGGCCTGGGCTTTTCCCACCAGACCCAAGACCGCTGCAGATAGTGGCTTCAAGTGGCTTCTACTGATCTGAAGAATTCAAGTAAAAATGCGATTGTTGCTTGGGTTTTTGATATATGCTTTGGAAATGTTCAGCCCACAAAATTTGAAACCAAATGCAACTCTAAATTCCGAAACTTCAACAGGTGCGCTGTCTCTTCGCACCACGTGATGTGTTCATGTCGAATGTTTGAGAGAATGCGTGTGATTCACGTGAGTGTGCGTGTTGGGTACAGTTCGCGACGCATTGAGCTGGATTATGAAATTGTGTAAAGCGGCTATGCAATACTTATTATTATTATTATTATATGCTAGTGTGTTTGTGTTACGTGACTACCGTGAGTTTTGTCCTTTCTAAAGTAAGACCTCTCCGACTTTTTTTAAAACTTTATTATCCCTTTCGAGAAATTCGGGCTGCCTCCTCCGGGGGGAAGCGCCCAATACCTATCCTATACTTTTACAATTTTGCTGGGTGAGGAAAGCCGGATAACCCGGAGAGAAACCCCCGATGAGCAGCCCGGCAGCCAGGAAAAACCGGTATCACATATCATAAGCTCGACCTGGACTCGAACCCTCCCTTCATCGCCGTGTCATTGGTGACGGCCGTTCAGTAGCGCAGCGGCTAAATACGACGCGCTACCTATTAGACCACCGCTCACCCTACCACCGCTCCGACTCACTAACATGGTGAGGACGTAGACTTCTTCTCTATTTTCTGTCTCACACACACACACACACACACACACACACACACACACACACACCCTCTCTGTAATTTATTGCTCTCCAGAATAGGTCTCTGTCGCCGCTGGGAGCTTGCATTCAATGCTGCAGCGGGGGGTCTCGATAACCATCGGGGATCAGCTTCCGACTCTGATTTACGCTAGCAATTTTTGAGCCGGCGGCAAGGGTATATGCTGAAGTCTAGCGTTTCCTCTTCTTACCACCCTCACGAAAACCTTTCTCCAGTCGACTATCCTTCCACCTCATCACGGGGAGATAATGGTGATGTTTTGAACCTTGCTCCACACTTTGGGCCTCGGCTGGGCTGTCTAGTGGCCCGGCCTTCATTTCTTTTCCCACTTGACATCTGGCTAGAAGATCGTGCTCTGTTGGTATAGTTCGTCCTTTTGAGGGTTCTTTACGTCTCGTGTATGTGCACTACGACCGTCTTTTGAGTAGTAGTAGTGGTGGTGGGGGTAGTGGTGGTGGTGGTGGTGGTGGTAGTAGTAGTAGTAGTGGTGGTGGTGGTGGTGGTGGTGGTAGTAGTGGTGGTGGTTGTGGTAGTAGCAGTAGTAGTAGTAGAAGTAGCAGTAGTAGTAGTAGTGGTAGTAGTAGTAGTAGTAGTAGAAGTGGTAGTAGTAGTGGTAGTATCGTGATTGTGGATAGCTGAATGGTAGTGCGTTGGAATCTCAATACTCGGGTCGTGAGTTCGAATCCCGGCTGGGGCCATATATTTGTGCTGCCCTTTTTTCTCGTTGCCCCGTCTTTGATATCACCCATACGTGGTGGAAAAGGGCGTTTAACTCGAATACACCCACCGTCACCCTTATTATTATTATTCATTGCGATCGCACCAGTACCACAAAATAATGTTCATTCGGGCTGACCGTCGGGGATTCTCTCCGGGTACTCCGGCTTCCTTCCCCTTTGCTTTGGAAATGCTCAGGCCACAAACCTTTAAAAAAAAAATGCAATTCTAAAATTTCGAAACTTAAATTGCTGAGCTGGCCCTTCGCACCATGTGACTGTAATGTGTTCATGTCCAGAGTGTTAGAGAATGCGTGTGATTCAGGTGAGCGTGCGTGTTGGGGTTAGCTTTGAACCACGTAATTTATTTGGGATTAAGCGCCTATATTAATGCAAGTAATGCGGTGGGTGTGTGTTTGGGAGTTTAACGTCCTTTTCCACCACATACGGGTGATATCAAAGACTGGGCAACGATGAAAAAGCCAGCACAAATATTTGGCCCCAACCGGGTTTCGAACTCACGACCCTAACATTGGAAGTCCAACGCTTTACCATTCGGCTATCCCGGCTCCCCTATGTAGTAGTAGTAGTAGTAGTAGTAGTAGTAGTAGTAGTAGTAGTAGTAGTAGTAGTAGTACGGTCGGTGGTCTAGTGGTTAAGAGACTTGTCACCAATGCGAGAGATCAGGGGTTCGAGTCCCACTCGGCGCAAAGAATTTTTCCTTCTCGTATGTGGCACCGTTCATTCGGGCCGATCGTCGGGGGTTCTCTCCGGGTACTCCGGCTTCCTCCCCCTCTGCTTTGGAAATGTTCAGCCTACCAAATTTGAAAAATAAATGCAATTCTAAATTCCGAAATTTAAATAGCTGAGCTGACCCTTCGCACCACGTGATTGTAATGTGTTTATGTCCAGCGTGTGAGAGAATGCGTGTGATTCACGTGAGCGTGCGTGTTGGGTTCAGTTCGCGGCGCTTTGAGCCGATTCAAGAAATTGGGTAAAGCGCCTATACAATGCTCATTATTAGTTATAGTAGTAATATATTTCATGTTTACTGGGTTTCACGGAAGTCAGACGTCAGCGGCAAAGAAACTGCGCAGGCGGCCTTGTCTAGTGCTCTGTTCATACACTAATAATTATGGTTTACGTTTTTATTTGTGAAACGCATTGGGGTTGATTGAAGCCATTTCTTTCTCATAATGGTATTTGTCTAAGTGCTGAAAGTTCGTCGAATCCGTACAAAACCTTCTTTGACAGGAAATGAAACAATTGCTGAAGCCTTTGAGTATGTTGTGATTTCATGTGTGTGTGTGTGTGTGTGTGTGTGTGTGTGTGTGTGTGTGTGTGTGTGTGTGTGTGTGTGCGGAGTATTTGGAGAGTACCCCCGACGGTCAGCCCGAGTGAACATTACTTTGTTAAACTGGCGCGATCGCAATGTAAATAATAATAATAATAATAATGTGACGGTTTATGTTTTCGAGTTAAACGCCCTTTTCCACCACGTAAGGGTGATATCAAAGACGGGGCAACGAGAAAAATTCCAGCACAAACATTTGGCCCCAGCCGGGATTCGAACTCACGACCCGAGTATTGAGAATCCAACTCACTACCATTCAGCTATCCCCAATCACGATACTACCACTACCACTACTACTACCACCACTACTACTACTATTACTACCACTACTACTACCACTACTACTACTACTACTTCTACTACGCAAACGCGCGCACACACACAATTAGATGAAGAAACTGTGAATACTATGGTTGATAGAATGTACCTATTTATGTGGATTTGTTTTCCTGGATTTCGGAAAATTGAAGAAGAGACGGCTTCAGCAGTTAGTATGGAAATATAGTAACACAACAACAACAACAACAAAACATGCTGGCTATTGTACGTATTTACACAACAGTGACGATCGACATTGCCACAATATTAAAGCTCATAAATAACCCATGCCTTAGATCATTTTGACAGTTTATTTACCGTTCAAGATTGTCCCTCAGCACAGACTGGTGCATGTAATATTTCTAAATGTTTCACTTACAATATGATGCAAGGGAATTAACTCTTGTGATTGTCTACTAAATGTTAAGAATTTGTAGTGCCAGTTGTCTTAAAATTCATCGGCACCGTGTTATTTAAATTTTCTCCCTTTTATGTATAATGAAAAATGTTTGAGGCTTACCTTTGCCGATAGGCCTTTGGCCTTGTACACGCAAATTCTTCTGTTCTGCGGGTATTATATTCAGTCTGTATATTTTCAATGGTGAGATGTGTGTGTGTGTGTGTGTGTGTGTGTGTGTGTGTGTGTGTGTGTGTGTGTTGGCGCTAGTGAGATCATGTTATCGTGAGAAGTCTGCTTTCTATATGTATGTATGTATGTATGTATGTATGTATGTATGTATGTATGTAAATAACTCATAAGAAAGAAACTTCCTCAAATTCCACTATAAAACTCGTCGCGTTTCGTTCCGTAACGCTTGTCTCAGTCCTTTCATGAATCTTGATATCGTCCATGTTCTATATTCTACAACTAATAATAGAACCGTGCTACACAAGACCTATTATGAACCATATCCTGACAAATCTTAAACCTGCATTTTAACGAGGCAGGGCCTGTGGCGGCACCACTACGCATAAAAAGACACCTCTTGAAAAACAAAAAATCCCAAAATGTTCCGTGTCATATGGAAGTGTGGGACATGGATAGGAACGGTTTGCATATAATTATGTCCACGACGGAATATAATTATATACCCTCTGGGTAAAGAACACACATTGCTCGGAAGTGCATGCCCAAAAAGGCATAGAAAACAACATGTTTAGAAGCGCTAATATGTATATATTCTCAAAATCGCAAAGGGAAAATGTAAAAGGCAAAAAAGAAGTTCAATGACTGTGCTTTCACGACCCTAAGTTGTTGTTTTTTCTTAACATTCAAAAAACAACAAGAACAACAAACAAACAAACAAACAAACAAAACCAACAAGCATAAAAAGGGGAAAACCCAACAACAATGAAATTAATAATAGAATGAATGCATTTTTTTTGCTGGTACTGGTATGTAGTGACAGTTTCAGAGGGATTTTTTTTCACCCGTTTACCTAATACAATTTCAACATTCCTAACTGTCACACTTTGATTTCAATGCAGTGAAATTACACTTTTTACAGTTTGTGACAGTGAAATCAAACATGTACGCAGTTCCTAACAGTAAAACGAAACCAACTTTCGGACAGTTTGTTCTATTGTGACTGAGGCTGCCGTTGTCTTACAACAGTGCTAGTCTGGTCCTGACTGCATGTAAACAAACCTCTCTAATAAGCTTCACTGGACACACACACACACACACACACACACACACACACACACACACACACACACACACACACACACTTGGCATTTTGTGAACTCAATGAATAATGGATCTACATTTCAATTTTGATGAGGAAAAGATCACGTGGGCAATGCATGGCTAAACCTTTGATCGAAGTCTCCCGAAAGAAGGTTTCGCTCAGCTTCTTGCAGTGGAATGGCACGATCACGTCGGGAAGTAACTGCTTTCACACCGCTACTACTACATACAAAGTTAAATACAGCGAAATGAGCCCGGGGCTGGGTTGCATAAAAGTATTGTAAACTTGCATACATGTATAAAGTCGTGTGAATTTCTGCGAAAGACAAATTTTATCGCAGCTGCGCACGCTCAGTGGATTTTTCGACTGGACAGCAGCTACGTTGCGCAAGTCGTAGTTCAGCTGCACACGCTGCGAAGTATTTTTAGCTCACAAGCCGGGGATTTACTTGAGCGTAATCATTACGGTCCAATGAAAAGCCTCGAAAATTTTACCTCGGCATGTCACTGTTCGTAGATGGCCACCGTGGTGGCTTAGTGGGTCCCACCATCAGTTTGACGTCATCAATAACATCTGACGTGTCTGTCATGTTGTTATGCTATCTGGTAAACAGCTCGGTTTGCCACCTTGATTCGCGTCAGATCACACTTACGCACACGCGGCATTAACCCTTACACCGGTAAGGGGGCAGTCTAGTTCGTATACTACTTGGGAAAACATGGTTGGGAATCTTCTGTCCGTGGCACATCTAATTTGGTGTAGCAGGGATTTACTTAGTTAGTTATAATCGAACTCCGCCTTCAAACCTCACTGCCTCTTTTTACGATCAAATCAGAGCTATTGTAGTGCTCGTATAGTCTGAATTTCGCATTCCGTTTCCTCGAGGGTTCTCTTCCTCCCTACCTGTCGGCCTTAATCTGTAAGTATCAACCGTCGCGCACCCTGCGATCCGCTAGCGAAAAACTTCTCAAAATTCCGAAACGTAACATGAAAACTGCCGGAGAGTGCTCTTTCAGCTTCTTAGCCCCGACTGTCTGGAACTCCTTGCCAATCGAACTCTGCCTGTGTTTAAATCGCATCTGAAGACCTATCTCTTCCGCCAGGCCTTTGATAGTTAAACTTCTGTTAAGTCTGTCTGTGTGCATCATGAGTTCGTTGCACTGCCAAATTGTATGTAAGCCGAGGGGATGTGTGTGTGTGTGTGTGTGTGTGTGTGTGTGTGTGTGTGTGTGTGTGTGTGTGTGTGTGTGTGTGTGTGTGTGTGTGTGTGTGTGCTTTAAGCGTAGCGAGTCCTTGGAATTTGGAGAACAGCGCTTAAAGGCTATGTATTATTATTATTATTATTATTATTTTTTTTTTTGCGCTATGCACATTCTTGCCGCTACGATGCAAATCTTAAAATGGGCTAATGCTAGCATTTGTATGCTCACAGGTCGTTCTGAGCTGTTTTCGTGTTATCTATCATCACACCACTTAGACACCTGGACAGTGACAGCGTCTGTAATGATGGCACGGAGCCAACAGAAGCGTACTCGATGACGCGGAACCCGCACTGAGCGTTCCAGTAGTACATCAAGAATCGTTGAATTTGAATGTTCGACCGCTCGCCCAAAGTGTAAACAAAACTGTGTCGTATTAAGAACCGTATTAATCACCAAGAGCATTTCGAGCGTACAAGCGCACTCATGAGCGTAAAACATAGGTTGACGTGGCAAAGATGGAATTAACCCGTTTAACGCTTGGATGCCGACGTGCAACTCAGCCCAGCTCTCGCAAAGTTTGTGACATTCATACGACACCAGCTTTTGCGCAGTTTGTGACGATTAAACGAAACCGGATTTCGTGCTGTGAACCGACACCAACTTTGATGAAAGTGAAACAACACGAACGGGTCTCGGAGAACTCTCGTTACAGAATTACCGCTACGAATTAAAAGTCAGCGAAATGAGCCCAGCTTTCGCACTGTTCGTGACAGACCCTAAGAACTCGCCAAACGCTGCAGGGGTGGCGATGGTACGCGCGCTAGTCGCGCCAGCGGAGACGGAGGGAGTGGACAATTCCTTGCTTGACGCCGCTTCCTGAGCAGACGCATCGAGTCCACGGTCGCTCTATCAACCACGGACCATCGCGTCACGTCGCGTCGCCTCCTCTCCCTACCCGCTTGACGGCCGATGTTCCGAAGCCGGCGCGAACAGCACCCGGTCGCTATCGCAGTGTGTTTTGTGCCACCAGCGACAAAAGGTCGTGTACAGCAGATGTTCGTGAGAAGACGGTGCCAGCGAGACATGCGTGCGACAGAGAGAGAGAGAAGGGAAAGTTTTGCAAAGCCTGAGAGTAACGGTTGATGGTGCTGTTCCGATCGTCTGAGCGTCATCCATCAGTTGATGGTGGCCGACGGTTCGGGGCGCCCTGAGCCATTCTGTGTCGCCTCGTTAACTGTCTCTGCTGCCTATTTTCCAGTCGCTTCCTTGGCTTCTGTTACCCTCACAGGACGGACTATCAGATGGGACGTCGAGTGCAGGAACCGAAGGTATATCAATGTCCACACTAGAGAAGAAAGTTATTTTTTAGCGGACCCAATTGCGAAGCGCGAGAAAATTGTTTTTGGCTTATTGGGTTTTGTGCCTGCTTTCTTTTTCTGCAGGGTTAACAAATTTTGCTGTTTTTTTGTTTTGTTTTTTTTTTAAACAGAGGAGTAGGAAAAAGTTTTAAACGTATAAAACAATTCATTTTCGTCGATTTTCTCTGCCTGCCTCTGTGTGTGTGTGTGTGTGTGTGTGTGTGTGTGTGTGTGTGTGTGTGTGTGTGTGTGTGTGTGTGTGTAGGACAGACAGAGAGACCTGTGCGTCTATGATCTCATCCTCGGGGAAAAAAAGTATCAGTCAGTCAGTCAGTCAGTTAGTCAGTCTCTCTCTCTCTTAAAAAAAACCCGACAGACTGCAGACTTAAAAATAACCCAGCAGAATAAAGGTTAAAAATATTCGACAGACTGTAGGCGTGAAGCACGGTGTCTCTAAAATCGACTTCGTCACCAGTGTTTTTCACACAACCGAACGGACCTATCTCGACGAACGACATTTAAGTTAGCGGAATACCTTCAAAACGCGCTAAGCACAACATTTTTGAAAGGTCAGAACAAGAGAAAACTGTTTTGCAGGAATACCAAATATGACAGAATGGTCTGAAGCGTTTTTTTATGGTTTGTTTGTTTGTTTGTTTGTTTTTTCTTTGTAGATAAACTGAAAGGAATACCCATGAAGAAGATGTGAACGAAAGCTCAATCGTTAAAAAAAAATTGAAATGGAAAAAAAAATCAATAAACGACGACGTTGTGTGTCCAAAGCACTAAAAGCAATCATTAAAAAGCATTAAGAAAAGCTTTTTTTCTGTCATAGGCTTTCGTTCTGTTGCTCCAAGCATAGCTGGCTGAATCGGAAGTTATCTAAATGAGAACAACTAGAAAAGAAATACACAAGCACTGTGCACATTGATCCTAAAATGCTGTTGAAGACTTTTTTCCCTGCTTTTTGGTGTTCCATGGCTTTGTTGCAATTTGTGACAGGAAACCGGGGCTTCCTGCGTTTAATACGTCATTTACGGCGAATTAAGCAGCTATCCGTTTAGGCAATTTGTGATGTAGTGAAAATTAAGCTGGACATTAATTGCGCCTTTTGTCTGTTAATGGAAACAATGAAACAACACGAAACTTATGCTTTTCTTTTTGCCATTTTTTCTGGTCAGTTACTTATTTCACTGCATGAACTTGCACATCAGTAATTTACGAATTTAAAGGTCGTTATTTTTATTTATTTCTTTCTTAATTATTTTTATTTATTTTATTTATTTATTTATTTATTTTGCTGCCCCAACTCTTCGCCAGCTCCAGTGGTGTTCTTTCCAAGTCATGGGTGGAATCCACGGAGGGCTCGAAAGCTGGGACAATTTTTATTATGCATGATGATGGAGATGAGGATGATGGTAAAGATGATGCTATCGCGGTCCGTGTGGTTTGGGACTGCGGGACAGGGCCGCATTCCACGCTCCCTGTCATAAATATCCCGGCGTTAACCAGGCGAGGGGATTATTATGCGCTGGGCGTGGTATCGTCCACATCAGAAGACGTGTCATACCAAGGAAAGCACCCCCAAAGTCGCACCCGTGAAGTGGGTGAATATCGGCTGTGTGGCAACAGCCTGCCCATTGGGTCCATAGCACACCATCTATGGGTAGGAGCCGACCTAGGTAAGAAATATCCCGCTTGCCTTGGCTGGGACTTGAACCCGGGTCTCCCGGTCCACGGTCCCAACTGCTAACCACTACACTACGGGGGCCGGTGGTCGTCATTTTATGATTTGTAGGCTCACAGATCGTTCTGGGGAGTCTTGTTGGTACCTAGAGTCACACCACTGAGAGCAGACATTGCCCAGGATATGTGCACAGACAGGCTCGCGTTCAGGTGATTGATGCCAAAACGCAGAAGCCGATGACAGTGTCGTCTACGGCACTCAACCTTGTAGTTCCGGACGGCTGAGTCTTTCTCGTTTGCACGGCCATTAAAGGTCAGTGTGTTGCATTCTGAGCTTCACTAATTTCTGAGGTTAGACTATATTAAGCTCACAGGCGCAATCACATGCGCTACCGCTCCAAAACAGAATTTCTCTCTCCCCATATTGGACTTGGTAATGGTATCAATGGCACCTTTCACCAGTTGTTGTGATGAACTTCATTTTTTTTTCTCGCTGATACAGTATAGTCGTCTGCTAGGGCCACTGTAAAGACCGAACGTTCAGATGCTGTGTTTTGTTGTTGTTGTTGTTGTTGTTTTTGAAGATGGACATAGTTACTTGAATTATACATTGGAGTCGGCTCAGCAAATCAAATTTCGGGAATTTAAAATTGCATTAATTTTTAAATTTGTGCGCTGGACATTTCCAAAGCAGAGTAGGAGGAAGCCGGAGTGCCCGGAGAGAACTCCCGACGCTCGGCCCGAATGAGCGGTGTCACTACCAGAAGGAAAAACTTTTTGCCCCGAAGGAGACTCGAACCTGACCTCTCACATTGGTGACGCAGTTTCCTAACCACTAGGCCACCGACACCTCGTCCCCCCCCCCCCTCCGTCCCCCGCATAACTAAAACGCATGAAAAAAACACACAACGGCAACAATCTAACACAGAAACCTTTTCTTAAGGAAGATCACTACAAGAAAACCTGGCAACGGCGGAAGAGAGCGAAGATTTCACACACTGCTCTCTGTTACAATTACAGCGCTGTTTCACCAGGAAACCGGATGTTCGGTATCAGTTGCGCCCCTTGAGGGCCGGGGGGTAGCGCAGGCCAACCCTGTTCCGGGTCCGTCGCTAACTCTAAGCTCCTGCGACGACGCCCAAATCGGGCTAACCGAGACCGAGCCGAGCTAAGTGATACCTAACAAGGAAAAAACAAAAATACTCGGTGACAAGGAAAGTGAACAGTTGCGAACAACTTTGAGGTCCCCGTGTTATTTCACAGTGTGCACGGATCGGTGAAAACTGTCGCATTCACCAGCACAGTACATTTTCAGCCTGTTTCGGGATTATTGCCTGCATGAGTTGTCCCCCGTGCATACACAGACCCGCAGCAGGCATGCATGCATTTTTCTGCTTTCTGCTCTCCCACGAAAAATGCGTGCTTGTTGCGGCAAGGGAGAAAATCTTATCATGACAAAGTCGTAAGTCCGGGAGAATATTTTATCGAAAGTGCACAAGCCCACCCTCACCCTTAATCTTAATTTCAAAAGTTCCATCAGCTCCGGAAGGTTTTTTTTTCTGGATTCCCAGTAATCTTTTTTTTTAATCAAGACCTGGGCTGCATCAAAGAAACTTTCTTCAACCACAGATAAAGTGACATAGGGCACAGACGTAGAGAGGAAGGATGAACGCTATGCGACTCTTCTCATCTCTTTTTTTTTACCGTGTCTCGGAAGGATAAGAAAGTGATTGTGACCGGGAGGCTAAACAGATGCACAATGGCATGTCTGGGTTTTGAAAGAAAAAAAAATCGGATAACCCGATCGGAAATAAAAGAAGGGAAAAAAGAAGAGAAAAGAAAAGGACAGACAAAAACAAAGGAATACAGACAGAAAGAAATTCAGACAGAGAGAAAGAAAGGGGAAAAACAACAGAAAAAGAAAGGAAAACAACGCACAGGCGGGTGGAAAAGGAATGGACTTGTGTGGAGAGAGAGAGAGAGAGAGAGAGAGAGAGAGAAACTTTATTTTCCAAGATACAATAATAAATAGGTACAATGACCTGTCTTGTATCTCGTCCTTGGTAAGCTAGGAACACTACACTACACTACACTACACTACACTACACTACACTACACTACACTACACTACACTACACTACACTACACTACACTAAATGAGAGAGAGAGAGAGAGAGAGAGAGAGAGAGAGAGAGAGAGAGAGAGAGAGACTTGTCCTGGAAGAACATTATAATTTGAGAAAAAAAAATATCTGTCGTGGGTTCCCTGCCAGAAGGCACTATCTTTCTCTTTTCTCTCTGTATCGGCAGTGCCTTCTGGTAAGGAACGCCTTGAATTGTGTGGGCGAGTTTGCCCTTTTAGCGTTCAAATTCAAACAGTTCAATCGTCTTTCATTTCCGAGCTTCAAAAGATTGCATTTTGCATCAGTATTTGTTATGCCCAATGATAGCTTCCTTCATCTTCACAAGACGATGGCAATAACTATATTAGCACAAAAAACCCCAAAGAGGTTTGAAATTATTCAAATGTTAAAAAACTCAATACATGACTGAAGAAATATAGAAAATCCTGTTGATAAAGGTTGACAAAACGATGCTAATCAATGAGTAGTAGTATGATACCAGAAATGGAATTAGTTGAAACTTTAGATCACTACAGGCAATTGACTACTTTGTCAAATGAAGTATGGAAACAGGGCTGGTATCAAGGATAGCTACAAGAGTACGGACACAGAAGTAAAAAGACAACTACAAGAGTACGGACACAGAAGTAAAAAGACAACTACAACAGTACGGACACAGAAATCAAAGACAAACCTAAAAACATACGGACACAGAAGTAAAAATACAACTACAACAGTACGGACACAGAAGTAAAAAGACAACTACAACAGTACGGACACAGAAGTAAAAAGACAACTACAACAGTACGGACACAGAAGTAAAAAGACAACTACAAACACAACAACAGTAAGGACACAAAAGTAAACAGTGTCACTCCGTGCTTTTCAAAATGGCGTGTCTGCGCTCCTGAAAGTGCATACGCTCTCATCCTTCACAAGTCTTTTTAGCGCGACCTTTGAACTGTTCCGATAATTGTCTTGTACGACAGTAATGAAATAACAATTCAGAAGTCGATAATAACGGTGGTGACGATGCAGGTTTTGACCATTTGGCATAGTTAACAACCTTTCCCACCACATACGGGCAACGATCGAGGAAAAGGCCAGCATATATTTTTGGACCCCAGCCAAGATTCGAACTCACGGCACGAGCATCGACAGTCCAACGCACAACCAATTCCATTATCCATGACGATGATGATGATAGTGGTGGTAGCAGTGGCGGTGGTGATGGTGGTGGTGGTGATGATGATGATGGTGGTGATGGTGGTGGTGGTGACGACGACGACGACGACGACGATGATGATGATGATGATGATGAAGACGACAACACCGATAGTGATGGTGGTGGTGGTGATGATGGCAGTTATGATGATGATGATGATGATGATATTAGTGATGATTGCTAGAAACTTATCCTTCCTTACTTGTTTCCAGGTGAGGTGCGAAGACGTTTGACCAAAGCCCACGAGATGACCAGACACTACCTGAGACTTTTGTCATCGGGAGACAGAAGCTTACGTTAAACTACCCTAGCCGTGTGACCAACCAGCTCGCCAAAGTTGCCCTTTCGACCAGACCCAAACCGACAACAGATAAATCATTTACAATTCCTTGCACAATTCCAGTTCATTTGGAGTCCGTTCTCTCCTGTAATTACATTTTCTCAGCCATGAGCATCAAAGGGTGTTTACGGAAAGCGCTTTCCGAACCCTTCTGCCCTCCGGAGGGATCGTGAAAGAACGTGTGCTGGGTTTTCTCAGCTGCGTCCTTCCGTCACTAGGGTGTTTTCTGGCGAGAGAAATTGGCAGAAAGTTGACAAAATTGACACACCGTACTATAGGCCAGGATCTTTAGAATTGTAGATAAGCGTACTTCCTTTATTTTCTTTGTGATCTTTCGAAATGTTTGGATATTGTCCATACATATGGAGATTTGATAAAAGAAAGGAGCTTCGGACAGAAAGGGAAAAGTAGGTCAGTTCTGGTTTGTGTCGAGAGGGTACTATGTCTGCCAGCGTCTGGTGATTGTCCGAAGGTAAGGAATGTTATTTCTCTTTGTCTGTCTGTCTGTCTGTCTGTCCGTCTCTCTCTCTCTCTGTTGGTCTGTCTGTCCATGACTCTATCGATGAATATAATTATTCTGCTTGTGTATATGTGTGACTGTTTCTCTCTTTATTTTGAACTGTATCAGCCTTATGCCTCTGTATCGACGTGCTGGGATAACTACATCATCATCATCATCATCATCATCATCATCATGATGAACAGTATGCAGACTGTCCAGATAGGAACCATTGAGCTCTCTCTCTCTCTCTCTCTCTCTCTCTCTCTCTCTCATACACACACACACACACACACACACACACACACACACACACACACACACACGCCATCCCCCATCTCACACAACACAACCCTTCACTGATACGAATACACACACTAAAAAACTGATGGGTTAGACGCCAAAGGTCTGACGGAAAAGGTGAGTCTTCTAGCGGAGCATGTCAAGTTCCGCTGGAATTTGATTGCGTGTCTTAATTATCCTTGGGAAAAAAAAAGTTTTACTAATCTCTCTCTCTCTCTCTCTCTGCGCCTAAAAAATTGTAACTGTTTTCTCGTGCATTAAAATTCACGAAGTCGTCCGTACAAGTGTTTTTACTCAGAATATTTTGGAGATTTTACGACGTCAAAATTTCCCGAGGGGAATGAATGTCTGATGGAACAGCAGAGGGAACAGCGACCATAAGATAGATTTCGGACGTTTTTTTTTTTCTTTTTTTTTTCTACTGTTCTGTGGCAGAGAACTGACTTATACTTGAACAATCCTGGAATATTATCACAATCTGCCTGCTCTGCGATACTCAAAACTGCTTTTGTCACTGACCCATTTGAACCACGAAACGAATGTCACAATCGGTTTTGATGAAAGCGACCTCGCGTTTCAGCAAGTTTCAGCAAGACACAATAACAGATGATGGAAAGGCGATATTTTACGTATAAATTGTGCCGCTGGGAGTTATTTTTTTGATTGGAAAAATGTGGGCATAGCGGCCACAGTAAGAGCGGAGATAACATTGGTTATGGGTGCGTGGTGACATCGTCGATCCTCACGCGTCAGCGCCCGGGGTCTGGGTGTGTGGTTGGCAACGGTATGCAAGGGCTCTGTACGAACGCTGGATGCAGGGTCGTTTAAAAGTTAACTCAATTCGTACGAATTAGGTTTGGGATTTTGGGGTTTGGGATTTTGCACCAGTGGAATCACTGAAAAAAATCACGATTAATTTGTCTCTGCGTGGACTTAAATTTTGCTCAGTGGGAGTGTTGCACTTTGATTATACTCGTGTTTGCTGGAATAAGAGCCGTCAAGGAACCGTTAATTTTGCCTGGTTTTCGCATACAGGGCCAAAACCGAAAAAGAGTCAAAAACGTGGGATACTCGTTCCGATACGAAATGTGTTTTTTTTTAACCATAAAGGCCTTAAGCTTTTCACATAGAATGAGCTTAACAGCACGGGAATATATTCAATTTATTTTCTTCTTGTCTTACGAGTCTTGCTACATTTGCCCTAAATGTTTAATCATAAGTCACTTTTATATGTGTATGAAAGAAAGGTTTACTGTATTGCGTGACGACTACATGGCCTGACTGTGTTAGCCAGAAAAGAATTTCAAAATAATGTGTTGCATACATAATTAACATTTACGATGGTCGTCAACTTTCACGGCAAGCAGTTAGCGATAGCTATTTACTAATTGAGTGGGGGGGGGGGGGGGGTTAACGTCCTTTTCCCCAGCCGGCGGGATTCGAACTCACGACCCGAGCATTGAGAGTCCAACGCTCTACCATTCGGCCACCCCGGCTCCCCTACTAATTGAGTAAGCTAAAATAATAGAATGAAAAGGGAGAAAGACCACTTTCCTGTTTTTGCCGGGTTGTGATGACTTTGCTTTTTTGTTTTCGATCTACTGATTATCATATGATTCTTTGTGCACCAGTGAGGTATTTCATTGAAAATTTTTTTGGAGGAGTTTGTTGTTGATTTTCTGCTCTTGTGTATCTGCTGCGTGCATTGCTGATTCATGTACAAACAATTGGCACTGAAAAGTGGTTTAGAAGAATATTAGATGATAATTCAGTAAATAATATCTTGAATAACACTGGCTAAACCTTACTAGTGGAATGAAGCGTTTATTTGTGGATGGTGCCTTCAAGGCAGTGCTACTGAATTATCTCACCAGGATAGCAATGTTCAACCATCAACAGATAAAAAAAAATGGTATTAGAAGTTTCCAATGGTTCTGGAGAGAGAGAGAGAGAGAGAGAGAGAGAGAGAGAGAGAGAGAGAGAGAGCACAGCACAAATATTCGGCCCCAGCCTGGGTTCGAACTAACGATCCGAGAATTGAGAGTCCAACGCTCTACCATTCGGCTATCCCCGCCGTAGAGAGAGAGAGAGAGAGAGAGAGAGAGAGAGAGAGAGAGAGAGAGAGCAAAAGTCCTGATTTTACTGAACCATTGAACGGAGAAAAATCATTTTCCACTAGTGGGCGGAAAGCCTTGGAAAGCCCACGGTCGATCGTCCTTTTTTTGCCTTCCCTTTATTCTGTTGTGTTTTTCCCCTCTCTATCTGTTATTGAGATGTCTACTGCACGTTTCCAGCATACCAAAGTCCATACAAAATAACCCTGGAATTGTACATTTCCAATGGTCTTGAGGACAACCTTTATGTCTTAATGTCATAAAGTCTCGGTAGAAGAAAAGCACGGAGTTTCTTTTGAAGAATAGAGAATGCATGCTTACGTTCCATGCCTGTTGAAAACAAGATGTGATATCGATGCGTGTAGTAACGATGTATCTTGAGAACAATAGTGCCGTTCTTACATAAAACTTCAAGACCGAAGGACCCCCCCCCAAAAAAAAAAAAAAAAAATCAGCTATAGCGTTTCTTTAGAAACCGAGCGAATTCATGTTCACGTGTAAAGTTTATTGAAAACAGTATGAAATCGACACTTGTAGTAATAGGATAGCCATATTTGCATCGTGTTTTTTGTACTTGAATTTTTGGATGAACGGGTGAGCGAGCGATTGTTGTTAAAGGCTTAAAAGTGTTCAAGGGTTTCAGAGAGAGAGAGAGAGACAGAGAGAAAGAGAGAGAGGGTGGGAGGGTGTTTGAGAGTTTAACGTCCTTTTGCACCAAGTAAGGATGATATCAAAGACGGGGCAACGAGAAAAAGGCCAGGACAAATATTTGGCCCCAGCCGGGATTCGAACTCACGACCCGAGCATTGAAAATCCAACGCTCTACCATTCGGCTATCCCGGCTCCCCGAGACAATGACAATGACAATGACAAAAATTTTATTCAGTGGAGGCCATAGGCCCATAACTGAAAGGGTGAAGGGGGGGGGGGGGTGAGGGCAAACACGTACACACACGCAGTTCATCACACCTCTCTCTAAACAAATCAAATACGTGTAATGACAACCAAACACCATGCCAAGCATCAACATATACAACACATGAAGTAGAGTAATACTGTATACTATCCAGCAATATACAACTATTCTATAGTGTCACGTCGTTGGATTGCTTTATAAATATAACCCCGGCTCCCCGAGAGAGAGAGAGAGAGAGAGAGAGAGAGAGGGTGTGAATACTCTGCATGTGCACAGTATCACACACATGGGTTGCAAATACCAAGATGTGGTATACGAAAAACGAAAAACAAAAAAGAAAGCAAGCAAGCAAATAAACAAACAACAACAAAAGCTAAACTTCTCTGAAACTACTTAAGAAAAGAACTGTACGGAGATTTTCTTCCTTGTTTCGTTCGAAGGAAAGTAGAGCTTTGTATAACTATTTTCTCGCGAGTACACCGGGGGAAAAATATCAAAAGAAAAAACACTTCACAGAAGCGCAGACTCAAAAAGCTAGACCTTCGTTCTGTTTAACAGCAGGCTTTTGTATTCATTACCATGCCGAGCAAAGAGATCAAAGAGAGCCCTGAAGCTCTGGGCCTAACCTTTTTCTAGAAAAACTGCATCAATAAAACGTGTGTGAAATGATACTGTCTTTGTTGCGGTACTCGCAGACAGGTGTCTGATACTGTATCTGACCAGGGCCCGCATGTAAAAGTCGGGGTTAGGGAGTTTTAGCCCCGGGTAACCTCGAACTAAACTAGCTCTAGGGTAAAAATTTCTGCTGTTTTTGGTTTTAAATCAGGAAGCGGGTCTATTCCAGCATACGGGCCCAGTACGCTGTTTCAAAGATCTAGTACCGCGCTCGAGTATCCCACCTTGTTGACTCTTTCTGGGTTTTTGGTCCTGTACTGGGAAAATCGGGCAGATTAACTCTTTGACGACGGAGCGCAATTTCTGACACACGATTTCCTATAGGAAATCGTGTGTCAGAAATTGCGCTCCGTCGTCAAAGAGTTAACGGTTCCTTGACAGCTCGTACTGCAGCAAACACGAATATAAACAGAGTGCAACACTCCCGATATACCGAATATTAATGATTTTGTGTGTGTGTGTGTGTGTGTGAGGCCACTAGTGCACAAACTTACACTTACGTGGAATCGAACTCACGACCCGAGCATCGAAAGTCCAACGTTCTACCGCTCGATTGTTCTTCCTGTAGCTTATAGATTTTGTCTTCCTTTGCTCATATTCTCGTGTGTGTGTGTGTGTGTGTGTGTGTGTGTGTGTGTGTGTGTGTGTGTGTGTGTGTGTGTGTGTGTGTGTGTGTGTGGTTTTATTGAGTTTAAATGTTCAACTTGTTTCTACATTTTCCCCCTTATATTCCTGTAGCTTATAGATTGTTCTTCCTTTGCTCATATTCTCGTAGTCAGTTTAGCAACGGCAAGTTCGAATATGGTATTTCTGCCAAAAAGTTTACTGTTGGAAAATAAAGATTATTGTCATTGTCATTGTCATTGTCACTGACTCCTCGGCTTGGCCAAAGGACCCTAATGGCTACAGGAGATAAAGGGAAATGAGTTTTGCTACACGTGGCTATCACAGAGACTCCACGCCTTTGGTGGACGTCAGGAACAGACAGTCACGGCGAGGTACAGTTTGAGTAATGAGTCTCTGTAAAGACTCATTTGGAATTCACTGCTGGCAAATAACATTGTATTATGTAGGCTCGGAACGCATGTAGAAAGGTGTATTATTACAGAGAAAATCATTATCATCCTCTTTATGCCCTTTGAGAGAAGAGCTGTCCGTATTTCAAAATAACATCGTATTAGATGTAGACCCGGAACACATGTAGAAAGGTCTATGATTACAGAGAAAATCGTTATCATCCTCTTCGTGTCCTTTGACTGTCCTTACTTCAAGAAAGACAGACAGACAGACAAACAGACAAACAGAGTAACCAACAGACAGACAGACAGACAGACAGACAGACAAAAATATCGAATGGTAGAATTATAGAAAGAAATTGACAAACAAACAACATAATTATACAGAAGAATCAAATATTCCAGACAAAATAGCCTACACAGAAAAGCTTTCACGGCTGATTCGGTCTGGAGATGTTTACGGTACGTTCAAACTCTACTCAGTTCCTACCAAAAAATGTTTTAGTTGTGCACCATTGGCAAGCCTCACTAGAAAGATAATACTTAATTCGAGTTTGGCTTTGTGGGACTTTTGCGCTTTGATTATACTCGTGTTTGCTGCAGTAAGAGCCGTCAAGGAACTGTAAATCTTGCCTGGTTTTCGCATACAGGGTCAAAACGAAAAAAAGAGTCAAAAATGTGGGATACGCGTGCGGGCTACGGAAAGTGTGAAGTAAGTGCATTAAAACTTCTGATGAACTTTCCCATCCTGTAACATTAAATCACTCCGATGTGGATGCGATATTAAGGAGACTCTTTTTTTTTTTTCACTCACGGAGCTTCGGTCACGGAAAGATCTATAGTCGTTTCATTTCAGTTTTGCGAATCTAAGCTGACAAATCTGATAGATTTTTCTCCAAACACCGCTCCATAATCTCTAAAAATTAATGCAGATTTTCCAAATGTCCACTTGATATACGGGGGGGGGGGGGGGGGGGGGGGGGGAATAGTTGCCGGTGCGTCAGAGACGTCGTGAAATTTTTTTTTCATGCAACCTGGGATGGGTTTATAGGGATTTTGCTGTAATGACACTGGTAAATAAAGAAAAGAAATATGTTGAAATATCACATAATAAGCGCGATTCCAGTGGGACGTGACATTTTCGGAGAAGATATGATTTTGTTCCTGCAATGTTGCTTTATCCTGGTATTAAAGGGTTCTGATCGCGCGTTTCGGGAAATATGAAACGTGAAAAACTCTCTCTCTCTCTCTCTCTCTCTGCGTTCTCCCTGTTTTGCTGTCTGTCTGTCTGTCTGTCTGTCTCTCTCTCTCTCTCTCTCTGTTTTCCCCTTACTGTGTTTTTAGTTCTTAGAATTTCTATGTGTATTTGTCGTATTTGAATTGATAACTTTCTCATTGTTTACATAAGTATCTACACTGTAATGTTCGTGAAATGTCCTGGTTTTTTTTTTTTAGTCACTCGTTTCCATACACTAGAGATGAACTCATGATGACTGATTCGCCCAGATGATATTACGTACCTATCTTACCCTAGTTTTCTTCTGGCGGTTACTGCATTAACTCTATTCCTGCGATGTCAGTTATGCAGCAATCTATTCCTCCATCCAAGTAAGTATGGGTCGTTGACGGCTGTGCTCCAGCGGTATCGCAAAAAAGTTCAAAATTAATTTATTTCTTCATTGATTTCAATTTTGTTTGGTGGGAGTGTTCTTCATTGAGTACATTCATGTTAACCGCAGGAGGAACTGTGTTTAGCAAAGACAGTTTTACCGCTGAGTGGTCTGTTTACATGGGAAACAAAACAGACGTTGAAGAAGAGGAAGTGCACGTCAAAGTCATGCATAAATGGAAAACAGAGATTGAACTAGCCGGCCTATGCCAAGACAAATTTACTTTATCTCAAGTTACTGAAATTACCCACCTCAAGTAATACGGACTATCCTCGACCTCTATATATTCGATGTACAAAATGTGAAACGTGTTTATGATTTAAACCGCATCTATCTATCTATCTATCTATCTATCTATCTATCTATCTATCTATCTATCTATTCACACCTTGTTTTATTGTCTTCCTTTTGATTTCCGTCTGGCGAAGAAGGACCTCGATTAGCCGCGAAATAGTCTTTTGTTGTTTGCGCGCCGTCACGCCCTAAATAACCAATACCTGAAATTACCGCAACATTTTAATCTGAAAACGTAAGAATCATCTGAATGTACAAAAACAAGTGGACAAGAACTGTGCAAACGCTGTCTTACAATTGTATAATTATACACACGGACATGTTTTTTAAAGCATGAAACCCGTTAATTGAGAACTAGAGGGGCAAAGCCTCCTTGGCTCACTTGTGAGATGGGTCAAGGTCATTCAAAAGAGTATGTTTGTAAAGTTATCACTGTCTGTCCTGAAGTAAGATGTCTCTTGTGTTCATAGTTCCTAAGAAAATGGTTAATGGCAACATAACAATTTTCCAAGGACAGCTTGTATCACCTTGACTTTGGGTCAAGGTCATTCAAATGAGATCTGTAAGTGAAGAGCTTATCAATGACTATCTTTATGCCATGTTTGATAGCTCTGGTTTTGCAGCTTCTGTACAAATGGTAATGTAAAATTCACAACAGACAGCTGTATTGACCTTGACCTTGAGTCAAGGTCATTCAAAAGGCTATGTCTGCATAGGTCTCATTGTTGCCTATCATTGTGCCTTGTTTGGTGCCTCTGCTATTTGTTGTTTCCGGGAAAATGCTAACGTTAAGGTCTCCGCAAAACAATTTGAGTGGCCTTGACCTTGACTCAAGGAAATTGAATACAAGTATGCCAGTACAGGTTTTGTCAATGTCTATCATCATGCAAAAGTTTGATGCCTCTGGTGTCCCTAGATTTTGAGAAAATAGCAATTGTAAATTTCCAGTGAAACAGATTTAGTGACCTTGACTGAAGGTCAAGGTCATTCAAACGGTACGTCTTGGAAGGTCTTACTGCTGTCTATCAGCAAACCAGGTTTGATGCTTCTACCATTTATTGTTTCTGAGAAAATGCCAATGTTAAGGTTTTGGAAGCATTTCCCTAAACAGCTTGTATGGCCTTGACCTTTACTCAAAGTCACTGAATACAGGTATGTCAGTAAAGTTGTTGTCAATGTCTATCATCATGCAAAGTTTATGTCTCTGGCTTTTCTAGGTTCTGAGAAAATGGCCATGTAAAATTTCCAAACAGACAGCTTTGGTGACCTTGACCTTGGATCAAGGTCAGTCAATATGGTATGTTTTGAAAGGTCTTACGGCTGTCTATCAGCATGCCAAGTTAGGTGCCTCTGCTGTTCATTGTTTCTGAGAAAATGCCAATGTTAAGGTTTTGGAAGGTTTCCGCTAAAGAGCTTTTATGGCCTTGACCTTGACTCAAAGTCACTGAATACAGGTATGTCAGTAAAGGTGTTGTCAATGTCTATCATCATGCAAAGTTTGACGTCTCTGGCTTTTCTAGATTCTGAGAAAATGCCAATGAAAACTAGCAGACAGACAGCTTTAGTGGCCTTGACCTTGGGTCAAGGTCAATCAATATGGTATGTTTTGAAAGGTCTCATGGCTGTCTATCAGCAGGCCAAGTTTGGTGCCTCTGCTATTTGTAGACTCTGAGAAAAAGCCAATGTTAAGGTTTACTGTGGACAGACAGACAGACAGACAGACAGACAGACAGACAGACAGACACACACACACACACACAGACGACGGAGGGCTATTACATAGACTCACTTTGTTACACAAGTGAGCCAAAAAGATCAGCTTAAATAATTTATAACCGGGATTCGAACTCACGACCCGAGCATTTACAAACAAACAAAATCACCATCAAAACAACAAATACAAAAGGAGTACACGCCATCCCCTATCTCGTATACTACAATTTCAAACACCATGCTATTTACTTCTTCACCTATTTTCCGATGTGTTTCCTTAAAATTTCTTGCGCTTCTTTCTATCTTTGCATGTTTATTTTTATTTTTTATTTTTTCTATTTTCTTATCAGATTTACTCCTTTTGTGCCTGGTATACTTTTTGTCATGTTAGCCTTTACTTTTTAGTGTTTCTAGATTAGCAGGACAGCTTGTAAGATAGGCAGACCATGCCTACAAGTCTTTATCCTGAAATAAACGTTTCAGTCAGTCAGTCAGTCAGTCTCCCGGAAAAACCCAAACAAAAACTATAAAACCCAGACAAAAACAAAACAAGCACAAACAAAAAACAACAACAACAAAACAACAAAAACAACAACAAACCCACTAACACTAACCAGCCAGACAACGACAACGAAAAGAAACCCCAAACATAAAAAGCAGCTGGATATCTCTGATCGGAAGTGGCATGCGTACTTTTGATACCGCCTGGGGAGCCTAGCACTCTCAAGCTTCTGGTGGGAAAACCGATACTGCGCATTAAAGCGCCCAGACCACGCGAGATAAAACGAGATCAGCGTCACGGTGCCACTGTTTGTCGTCAACAGGGGACACGTGGTCTTCCTGCGTTTCGGAAAACTTTCTCTGTGCACAACGCTACAACCAAACGCTACAAGACAGATCGGTAGGAGCGTAAGTACTAAAATTTGTTGGCTTAACCCTTTCACTGCCAGACGCGCTTCGGTTCACTAACGGGTGACATCTCTTCACGTCACTCTGCTGGAAACAGGAATCAAAACCTATACTGCATCCAGACAGCTTTTTCACGACCTACTGGAAAGTCTAGATTTAACATTTTAAACTAATTTGACAGTGGAGCTACTGGTGTGATTCATGAAATCCTGCGACGGCGGCAGTGAAAGGGTTAAAGATGAAATCGGGAGCGAGATTTTTAATGCACTTAGCAAACGAAAGCTGTAAAGGAAACCCACTGCAGGCGGTCGGTGGTCTGGGGCGGTCGGGGGTCTGGGGCGGTCGGGGGTCTGGGGCGGTCGGGGGTCTGGGGCGGTCGGTGGTCTGGGGCGGTCGGTGGTCTGGGGCGGTCGGTGGTCTGGGGCGGTCGGTGGTCTGGGGCGGTCGGTGGTCTGGGGCGGTCGGGGGTCTGGGGCGGTCGGGGGTCTGGGGCGGTCGGGGGTCTGGGGCGGTCGGGGGTCTGGGGCGGTCGGTGGTCTGGGGCGGTCGGGGGTCTGGGGCGGTCGGGGGTCTGGGGCGGTCGGGGGTCTGGGGCGGTCGGGGGTCTGGGGCGGTCGGTGGTCTGGGGCGGTCGGGGGTCTGGGGCGGTCGGGGGTCTGGGGCGGTCGGGGGTCTGGGGCGGTCGGGGGTCTGGGGCGGTCGGGGGTCTAGTGGCTAAGAGACTTGTCACCAATGCGAGAGGTCAGGGGTTCGAATCCCACTCGGGGCAACCAATTTTTCCTTCTCGTATGTGGCACCGATCATTCGGGCCGATCGTCGGCGGGTTCTCTCCGGGTACTCCGGCTTCCTCCCCCTCTGCTTTGGAAATGTCCAGTTCACAAAATTTGAAAAATAAATGCAATTGTAAATTCCGAAACTTAAATAGCTGAGTTGACCCTTCGCACCACGTAATTGTAATGTGTTCATGCCCAGTGTGCGAGAGAATGTGTGTGATTCGCGTGAGCGTGCGTGTTGGGTTCAGTTCTTGGCGCTTTGAGCCGATTCATGAAATTGGGTAAAGCGCCTATACAATTATTATTATTATTATTATTATCATTATTACATGCCTCAAACCCTCGTAGTGTCTTAAGTAGAAGGACTGTCTGCGCTTACACACACACACACACACACACACACACACACACACACACACACACACACACACACACACACACTCTATTTGCACCCACTCCAACATCCAGTTTGGCAGGTGCAGCTACATCAAACGACTCATGGTACACACAAACAGAATCAACAGAAGTTAATTATCAAAAGATTGCCTACACTTTATAGTTGTCTTTCCAAGAAAACCTTTTTTCAATGCTTTGTTGCTTCCTTTACTGATGTCTTGTCTGGGGTATTCAGTAGAGGGTGGAACCGGTACGATTTCTCCAACCGGTTTTTAACCGTTTTTTTCCAATACAAAACCGAGGTTTAAAACCGATTAACCGGCTATGTATACGTCATCTATTGTTTCTAACGTTTCCCCAAGAGATGGAAGGGGGTAAGGGAGGGGGGTCTCCTAGTACTCCGGCTTCCTGTACCCCTGCGTTGGAAATGTTCAGCCAACAAGGGTGGGTGGGTGGGTGTTTGGGAGTTTAACGTCCTTTTCCACCACATATGGATGATATAAACGACGAGGCAACGATGAAAAAGCCAGCACAAATATTTGGCCCTAGCCGGGATTTGAACTCACGACCCGAATGTCCAACGCTCTACCATTCGGCCACCCCTGTTCAGCCAACAACAACAACAACATAATGATGATGATGATAAGGAGGAGGGGGAGGAGGAGGGTGTCTTGTAGTGGGTTGAATAACGACGAGTGATGTCCCTTAGAAAAACTGTTTTTTTCCGGGTTTTTTTAAGGCCAAACCGGTTTACCGAACCGTGAGAAAGCCGGACCGATTTTAACCGGAAAACCGGTAAAACCGAACACCCCTAGTATTCAGACAGGAAGATGCTGTTTCCCACCTGTAATCAAGAACCATCGCAATGAAATCTTGTTACGACTGTACTCGCAGTTTGGGTATGATGAGTTAAAGGTCTGCAATCTCACCAAAAAAGCCACAGACAGTGTGTTTTTCAAAAACTGCGACTGTGCATACTGCAGGCAACTCTGTCACAGGTGCAGAGTTGTCAGCGCTTCGGAGACCCTTATAAAACCAGAGCGTGAGTTTGCAGTGACTTTACTGTCGCGCGACCGAGACATGGCTACAGCGTCTAGCGGGTGTCGTGTGCTGCACGAGAAGACTAGTCACTGCCATCTTTCTCGCTCAGTGTCAAAACGCAAACCCTCACTGTACACTGTCAATGTGACTGTTTGTTGTCTATGTTTGTCGGGACTTCTAATGCTCGGGTCGTGAGTTCGTATCCCGGCTGGGGCCAAATATTTGTGCTGGCTTTTTCATCGTTGCCCCGTCTTTGATATCACCCGTACGTGGTGGAAAAGGACGTTAAACCCCCAAACACCCACCCACCCCTATGTTTTTTGGTATAAAAATGCCCCCCCCTCCCCATCCCCCCCCCCAAAAAAAAAATAAAAAAAATAAAAAATAAAATAAAATAAAATTACCAACAAAAAAAAAAAAAAGACAAAAAAAAAGAAGGAGATATTCATACACATTAAAAAATCAAAGGTCACGGTTTTGGTTTAGGAATGGAAACAATCCGAGCCTGTGGAAAACCGAAAGGTCGGGATGGGTAGATGTGGTGGGCGTTTGGGGGTTTGACGTCCTTTTCCACCACATACGGAAAGGTCGGGATGAATTACCCAGACACTGCAAGAGAGATTAGGGGTGTCACTAATTACAACAGCAAGTACTGTCTTGGGCTTCACAAAATTGTCCCAGTCTGTGAAATGAGAGCTCCTGGTTTGGGTAATGTAAACAATCTGAACCTGTAGAAAACCGAAGCCTCACCCTGAAAAGCCCAATCTCTAGGAGACAAATCAATAGAAATCACGAAGTGCGATTACAAGCACTGTCTTCTTCGTCATAAAACGATTCCACTCTAAAAAATTAAAGCTGCTGACTTGAGTTTGGGAACGAAAACATTCCGAAACCGTTGAAACCGAAACTTCACCATGACAGAACCAATCATTACAAGACAGACCAATAGAACCGCTAAGTACTGTCTCGGGCTTCACAGAATGGTTCCAGTCGGCGAAATTAAAAGCTGGTGGTTTGAGGTTTGAGATTTCGGGAACGCGAACAAGCCGAACTTGTGGAAAACCGAAACGTCATCCTGAAGCACCCAAATAGTAAACGATAGGAGTGGGATCAGTACTGGCGGTCCCTCTAATGGGAAACGGGACAGATTTATCGTTTTGCGGAGCTCTTCTTTTACCATAAAGCGAATCTGATGGCGTGCGACCAGAGTCCGCCAGGGCCCTGAAATTACCCTCAATTTATTTAGAGCCATAGGAAGAAGCCTTGTATTTTGCTCCAGCGTGTGTGTGTGTGTGTGTGTGTGTGTGTGTGTGTGTGTGTGTGTGCCGCTGGCGTAAAGCGAGGGATTCGCGAGTAAATTGGAAAGATGTTTCGTGGGAGATGGCGACATTCCTTCCAAATACAAATGGTTTGATTACGATGGACTACAGACGCGGAGAGAGAGAGAGAGAGAGAGAGAGAGAGAGAGAGAGAGGAGAGAGAGAGAGAGAGGAGAGAGAGAGAGAGAGGGTGTTTGGGGTTTAACGTCCTTTTCCACCACATACGGGTGATATAAAAAACGGGGTAACGATGACAAAGCCAGCACAAATATTTGGCCCCAGCCGGGATACGAACTCACGACCCGAGCATCAGAAGTCCAGCGCTCTACCATTCGGCCACCCCGGCTTCCCGAGAGAGAGAGAGAGAGAGAGAGAGAGAGAGAGAGAGAGAGCTTTGACATGTTAGCTGTTATGTACATAATAAGTCTTTTATCTGTATGCTTCATTTTATGGTTGTATTTCCAGTAAGACTCTTTCCAGTGCTTCGTTGCTTCCTTATATCTCATGTCTTGTCTGGGATATTCAAATAGGAAGGGTGACTGAGTGCTGTATGGCGGCCACGCAATCTCCCTTGGAAGAAGAGGAGGGGGTGGGGACGGGCGTGTGTGTGTGTGTGTGTGGGGGGGGGGGGGGTGGGGGGGGGGAGGGGGGATACCCTAGTTTCCCGAAAGGGACTACAAATTAGAACAAGCGCTGGTTTTCCCCCAGGCACGCATGGCTATCAACAGAACAGTGTCAGGGGCAGATTCTCGTTAAAGGTCTGCAAACTCAACAAAAAGCCACAAAAATTGTGTCTTTCAAAAACTGCGACTGAGCATAATGCAGGCAACTCTGTCACAGTTGCAGAGTTGTCAGCACTTCGGAGACCTTTATAAAATCAGAGCGTGAGTTTGCGGTGACTTTAGTGTGATCAGTGAGCGAGACACATCGCTACAGCGTCTAGCGGGTGTTGTGTGCTGCACGAAAAGACTAGCCACTGCGATCTTTCTCGCTCAATGTCTAAACGCAAACTGAGCTGTAAAATCAGGCTGCCCCTGGCGTTTTTTTTTTTTTTTTGTTTGTTTTTTTTTTTTTTTTTGGGGGGGGGGGGGGGGGGGGGGGTAAAGACGCCGGACTCAACTCTGTAACTGTGACAGAGTTGACTGCGCATTGCACAATCGCATAATTTAATTTTTTTAAACACACTGTTTGCGGCATTTTGTTGAGAGAGTAGACCTTTAATGAAGTAGACATGACTTTCACTGAACACGTTGCTTTTTGCCTTTTCAGCAGGTGTAAATGTCAAGCCCGAAGTACACGTGCATCAGATTGGGTATCATATAGCTCACGTGTTTTTAACGATTCTCCAATCAGCACCACACCCCATCTGGTTCTATGATATAAAGCCACTCCGACCAGTACTTCTAGCATTGGTGAGTGTTTGGCATGACTGTGTGATGTGAAAGACGGGGCAACGAGAGAAGAGCATGCACAAGTATTCAGCCCAAGCCGGGATTCGAACTCACGACCCGAGCACTGAGAATCCAACGCTCTGCCATTCGGTTACCCCCCCCCCCCCCGCCCCCCTTCCCCCGCCAGTAATCCTAGACTCACAAAGCAGTCAGAACTGTTTAGTTTATGCTTGTTAAACGCGCCATGTGTACTATGCTCCCAAGAAGGAAGGTCTCAGACTACCTTAGTCTCTTGTTCGTGCATCTCGCCCCAGAGCTCAGGGGCCGTATATAATAGTCGAGGTTGGCGCTTTTAGCCCTGGGTTAGAGTCTAACCTGGAACTAAACTAGCTCTAGGGTTAAAGTTTCTGTTTTGTTGTTGTTGTTGTTTGTTTTAAATCAAGAAGCGGGCGCATTCCAGCAAGGTGCCTAAGCCATTACAGAAGGATTTTGTTCTTCCTATCTTCGCTCCTTTTTTTTTTTTATTTCATTTTGCTTTTGGGTTTCTTTTGCCCTAGTCTGGGTTAGGCCCGTAGCCGTGGATTAAATTAACCCTCGACTTTTACATACGGGCCCAGCTAATCCTAACATAGTCTCTTTTGAGCGTACAGACGTATATTCACTAGCATGTCTCTTGTAGCTTCTGGTTATATTCGAAGTAGCAATTTTTTTTTTTCAGAACAGCTCCGAGTATTGCCGCACTGAATTCTGCTAAATCATACTTGCAAAGCTAGACTGTGATAAATGGGAAATCAACATGACTGGCAAGAAGATGAACATCCATGACTTGCAAAGTAGAATACCAGAAAGAACGCTACCTGCTTAATCGACTAGCCTATTTGCTAAAATGACAATGAAAAACTGGATTCCTGCATTTACATTTCTCTCCATGGACGGCACAAGTCTAACGATGTTTCGTGGAATGGATGGATTTAAACGCCACGGATTTAGTGGACAAGTGTTAACCATTTTACGGTACATGTTTGATCTCTCTCTCTCTCTCTCTCTCACACACACACACACACACACACACACACACACACACAGAGGCACTACAGTTTATAGCAAAACATTTTGGATGGTCTGTACCTTGCTTGTCCTTACTTCTTACATTTATTCTCTCTCTCTCTCTCCCCCCCCCCACCCCCACCGTATGTGGTGTAAAAAAAAGGACGTTAAACCCCCAGACACCCACCCCTACCCACCTCTCTCTCTCTCTCTCTCTCTCTCTCTCTAATTTGGTGGAGAAAGGACGTACAACTCTCAAACACCCACCCACCTCTCTCTCTTTCTTTCTCTCCACCACCACCCCCACCCACATTTTTTTCCTTTAATATATTACCTCTTAAACGTCAATGCAAAAGTCGCTCTTTCGCTTGAAATTTTGAATCCATTTCCAGCCACTATTATGCAATCTGCAGCGGTTCTCGAGCCCAGCGGGGAAAGGCCCACGCCTTGCGTAATAGTGGCTTGAAGTGGTTTCTAGTGGTGTGCAGTGGCTTCTTCTTTTTAACCAGTCTGATCATGTAGTGGGCAGGGGGCGGTTGAGCTCGGGCTGATTAGGGTGGGTGGGTGGGTGTTTGGGAGTTTAACGTCCTTTTTCACCACATAAGGGTGATATCAAAAACGGGGCAACGAGAAAAAAGGCCAGCACAAATATTTGGCCCCAGCCGGCGGGATTCGAACTCACGACCCGAGCATTGAGAGTCCAACGCGCTACCATTCGGCCACCCTGGCTCTTCGCTCGGGCTGTTTAGAGTTATAGTACGAAATAATAAATAATAATAATGAATAGTACTTGTTTAGGGCTGAATCTCGCATGAAAGCAACTCATAGCGCTACACACACACACACACACACACACACACACACACACACACACACACACACACACACACACACACTCTGACATGCACTACCCGGCTTGATGCAGATGAACAACTGCAGTCAAAGGCACTGAAACAATGACAGACTAGTCATAAGTGTGAAAGACAACTCGAGGCTTCATATTCCGCCTTGGTGAGAAAGGCATCGGGCATTTCGAAATGGAATCGGTCTATGACAGATGTCCGACTTAGATATGAAGGCTTGAATATTGGTCGATATTTGTTCTGTCTGTAGCGGGAGACTCCACCTGTTCTCTGCTGGCTTGACAATCCGCTTCAGGGTATTTCTGTTTGAAGAGCCGTGGGGCAGTTTTGACAGTACACAATGTAATGTTTACATTTCTCTGATCACTGCACAAAAACCCGTTTTCTCAAATTCTCGTCAATCCAAAGAGTTTTCTCTGCTGTTACAAGAACAGCTGAGGCTTGGAGATAGTATTTATTTTGAAAGGAAGATTTCCCTGATCTATCCCTGAAATTAGAGCGATTGTTCCGGGCTTTGGAAATGTCTATGAATGGCTGTTTTAATATTTATCCTTTTTTGTTTTGATACACAGTTCTTTCAGTCCTCCTTTGTAACTTGTAATTAGTTGTTAGAAATTGTTACTCTCCTTCCAGGACTGTCTGCCTGTTTCTTCTCCCCACCCCTATCCTCTCTCTCTCTCTCTCTCTCTCTCTCCCTGTCATGCACACAGCCAGAAAGACCATGTTTATTCCGCTTCTGATACAAAATTGCTATGTGTGCTTACATGGTTCACGAGGGCTGTCTTCCTCTGTATTTTTCTGCCTCGCTCTGTGCTTACTATCCGCCTAGCACGATCTGCTGAGCCAGTGAAAAGCCGAAGAGAAATATGAAAAGTGTTGGAGGGCGTTCCTTCCGTTTCTTAGCCCCGCATGTCTGGAACTCGTTGCCAAGCAAACTACGCCATCACTACGCAGACAGTCATTGTCTATCCAACTTAAAGACTTACCATTTCTCATAGGTCTTTCGCCTTTAACACACCAATTCTTCCGTTCTGCCAGTACATTCAGTTTGTATATTTGCAGCTGCGAGATGTTTGCGAAAGAGTGTGTGTGTGTGTGTGTGTGTGTGTGTGTGTGTGTGTGTGTGTGTGTGTGTGTGTGTGTGTGTGTGTGTGTGTGTGTGTGTGTGAGCACAGTGAGTCTAGTCGTCTAGTCTTGCGAGAACCTGCGCTTTATAAGCAGCAGCAGCAGTAGTAGTAGTAGTACTAGTAGTAGCAGTAGTATACGAGTGATTTGTGCTCACTTGCTTGCTCATGGGTTTTAACCTATATATAGCAATAGATGGGTCAAAGTCTCTCTCTCTCTCTCTCTCTCTCTCTCTCTCTCTCTCTCTCACACACACACACACACACACACACACACACACACACACACACACACACACCACTGTCCAGCTCAAACGTGATATTAGGACTAATAATTTCACAGCGATTCAGTCGACCACACACACACGGAGACGTAGGACAAAACAAAAAGTGTCATCCTTGAAAATGCCTGTTAATGTGAGACAGACTCGTGCAGCTTGGAGACGGATCCTACTGAACACTGCTGCGTTTTACACTAGAATTGTTAATCACATTTCGTTCTCTTATCATTGTGTCCATACTGAGAATTATATGCCACTTTTTTCTCTCACTGTATCGATTTCTGCTGTAGCTAACGTCGCAAGTATACACGGATGACTGGCCTCAATCAGATTTTGTCTCTGTCAGCCGAAATTACGGCTAAATCTGTGGGTGTTGTATTATATTGACTCACAAAAGAAACGCGAAAATTTGTTTCATTGTTTTAATGACACAAACTGCAATAGATCTCGGCATGTTTTTTGTTTGTTTGTTTTTTTCGTTATTTTTTTGTATTCGTTTTGTTTGTTTGTTTGTTTGTTTGGTTTGTTTTTTTCACTCTGATTGAAACATTGAAGTAATTAGATGCGAGTGGAAGTTACGGTGGATGGGGAGTTGTGGAGGGAGGGGGATACCATAATCTGTTTAATAATAATAATAATAATAACAATGAGTGTTGTATGGGCACTTTGACTACAGGCGCACTTCGATACATAATGGGGTAATGTGTGTAATTATGTATGTTGGATTGAAAGTGATGTGCGTTTTGGTTTGTCGTGATTTCTTTAGCTGTATTTTGTATATTGTCGTACTTTGTTATCACGTTCTTTATATATTTAGATTTCGGTTTCCTCCATACCCCAAACGGCGAGAAAGGAATAAAATATCATCGCCGCCTATGATAGGAACCCATGATAGGATGTAGACTGTCTGATAAGCTTTGGAGCCGAGCTCATTTCGTGTTGCTCAATGTCACTGACGCATGTAACATGATAAAATGATGACAAAATACCTGCCACCGAGCAGCCGTATGTCTGTCTCCTGTCAAGAGGATGATATGCTATTTGACGTGTCGTTAGGAATGGGCAGTCAATTGCAATGGAATCCGAGGGAGTTGCCTTTCGCACACATCAATCATGACGCTCAGAATGTGTTCCCTGGAGTCTGGCTTTCAGAGTTCTCCAGATCCCTTGGGTGTACTATTTCCGGTTTCACCGGAAGCTGCAGCGGCCCCGCTGACTATTAGTCTAAGAGACCGTGTATTTTATTACCTATGATATGATCGTGTTTGGGAAAACGATAGTTCTCAAGTAACGCTGCCACTCCCTATTTTCACTCCAGGAAGCAGCTTTTAGTAAGAAAATCTTTATGCGCACAATGTGATTTTGGGGGTTTCCGCCGCTGTGGCGTCATCACAGCAACTTGGATTTCAAATAGCCACAACTGTGACTGTGGTTTCCACAACAAATTCTGATTGGCTGTACTATGTCACTCGGCGCGCAAACATGGCGGACAGTGCATCTTCAGTCGGTTTTTCACCGAGCACAGCTGTGTTCAGTTTTGTAGTTAGTAGACACACCGAGCGCAACGACTGTGCCCGCTGTGCGCGCTGTGCCCAGTTTAGAGCAGGCTTTAGTGTTCACCAAAGATTGGTGCAATTAGAGGTTTTAAGTTTTGTTGGTGTCGAGACCCTACAAGTCTATTATCGCACCGCTTATATTGTAACACTCGATGGTGATGATAATGACGACCACAACCATGACGATGATGATGGTGGTGGTGGTGTTGATGTCAATGATATTAACTCATTCTTCCCGAGGTACGACTCAAGTCGTAACCAGATTGAAGTCCCCAGAGCCGCGCTACAAATTATAGTCGTGACAGTCAGTAGGGTGCGAAATCTTCGTTCTGTTCCACCGTTGCTAACCGTTACCAGGTTTTTTGGGGTTTTTTTTGTGTGAGTGTGATCTCCCTTAGAAATGGGTTTTGTTTTCGTTGGTTACCGTTGTGTGCGTTTTTCGTGAGGTGAATGGGTCAAGTTTTGTTTAACCTGCTAGTGTAATGGCGCCCAGAGCTTTCACCGAGGGACAGGCGTCACATTCAGATGAATTTAATTATCATTATTTAAAAGAACGGCCAGTAGAAGGCGGCTTGGTGTCATCGTGGGCCATGGGGGCATTAACTCTATTGTGACTGGGTTGTCGCGCCTATACACTGCCCTTGCCTGGGTCTACCCCCGCGAAACAACAGTGAACTGACGACATGTAAAAAAAAAAAAAAAAAAAAAAAACAGCAAGTTTTATTGCAGACACACACACTTGACAATTCAACTTGTATATGCGCTTAATGAAAAGTGGATGGAGAATTCAATGTTGCTGAGCCGGGGGCGATTGCGTGGCTGAACCTTTGGTCGAAGTGTCCTGTCGGGAATGAGTTAATTCAGCTAGCGTCAGAGGTATGACGGTAGCGTCAGTGTAGAAGGGGTTAATGATATAAGTGACATATGACATTAATGCTATTACCGATACTGATGATGGTTTCCGCTGCACAGCTTCTCTCTCGAAATTACCAATTTACCGGACCCGTGATGGGTAGGCTGTGTAATTATGTGTGTTTGGGGGGTGGGAGGTGGAGGGGGAGGGGGGAGGGATAAAGATGTGATGTGGTAACAGACATTAGAGAAAGAAAACATGATCATAAGCATCTTCTCTCTATCCACCCTCCTCCTCCTTCCCGGTTTCTTAGCCTGCTTGGTTAATAGACTTAATTAAATCGGAACGAGAAATCTGATGCACATCGCATCTCCGCTGCGGACGCCCGCGCATGTCGAAGCGTAATAAATATCCCTTGAACCGTCCACGCGGCTGACAAAACACATGATTTCTGCAGGATAATTTGCGGAAAGCTGGCAGACGTAATTATGGGTGTATTCAGGGAATTAAGCAGAGAATGCATGACTGCGCGTTCACGTGGTCAGTGAAAACGATAGGATCGACCAGCCGGGCGAGATGGAAGCCAAGCAATTTCGAGCAGAGGTTTATACACTTGCGGGTTCGATATGTACCGGAGCTTCCGGGGGGATCTTTAACAACTGTGGCGAAGAGATCGCCTTGCTAATGGTGCGTTCAGACTTTAAATCTTTTTGTCCACAGCGTGATTTAAAGATGCGGTTGGCTCCAATAAATGATTTTCCGTTCTTGGCAGAAGACGCCTCCGACCCCGCGAGACACCGCCCACGCATCCACACACTCCCCCACTTCCTCTGTTTTTCTTATTTTTGTTGTCCTGTACCCCCAGAGGGTTGGAAAAATAAACCTGACTTGACCTGACGACTTGACTTGACTCCGCCCCCCCCCCCCTTCCCCCAAATTATGAAAATGCGTGAAACCTGTGCCCCTAAAGTTGTTCGGTGAATCTACTCATAGCATCACAGGTGGATGTCTGCTTGCGGCAAGCACAGGGGCGGAAGCAGACTGGATAAACAAGCTGGTATAGCGTAGGACTTTCAGTGCTCGGTTCGGAGTTCAAAGCCCGACTGTGAGCCAAACATTCATGCTGTCCATCTTATTCGCTACCCCTCTGTTACGTGGTGAATGTTCGAAGAGCCCGTCGTCTTACCGAGGTATACGGTGACAATCAGGCAAACACTCTTCACGTAGCGAGTTCTTATATTGACTGCGGAAGAAGTCTCATTCACTCACAAAAACACTCGTGAGCGCGTAGAAAAGATAAAGCTGTGTGGAGTTTATTACAGCACGTCTCTGGTGTCACACTGCACGCTCAAGCTTCGCACATATCAGCTTCTCTTCGAACATTCACCACGTAACACCGTCCTTTGCAACTGAGAAGGACGTTAAACCCTCTGAGGTCGTAACGCCTCTGAGATGAGAAGCTGTCGCTTTCAAAGCTCTGATGCTGTTTGCCAGACAGAAGGATGATTCATTTGGCCATTGCGACAATTTTCGTGACACTGTGGCTTCTAATATTAGACACAAGCGATTTTCTTTGAGCCTACTGTCAATTCCTGAACAGACTGGGACTAGACGAAGCTTCTAAAAATAGGCACCAATCAGTGCAATCGACGTAGTCCTCTGTCCACAACGAAATAGCGTCGTCTGCTGAGAACGCAGACAGTCTACAGCAACTAATACTCCGGCCAGAGTCACCACAATGATCTCAGACGCTATACTGTGCCCCGAGTGACTGATTCTGATGTGCAGAGTCAGCACAATGATTCTCAGACGCTATACTCTGCCCCGAGTGACTGATTCTGATGTGCAGAGTCACCACAATGATCTCAGACGCTATACTCTGCCCCGAGTGACTGATTCTGATGTGCAGAGTCACCACAATGATCTCAGACGCTATACTCTGCCCCGAGTGACTGATTCTGATGTGCAGAGTCACCACAATGATCTCAGACGCTATACTGTGCCCCGAGTGACTGATTCTGATGTGCAGAGTCAGCGCATTCGATGAAAAGTTTTCCACACGTTGTTGTATGCCTGTCATACGTATTGAGACTTTAAAGATTCTTATGCTGCCATATTTATAGCTCACAGATCGGTCTGAGCTGTTTTCCTGGTATCTATCGTCACTCCACTTAGACACCTGCACGGTGACAGCGTGTGTAATGCTGGCTCTGACAATGACAATGACACTTTATTTTTCAAGGATGTAAGATTAGGTACAGCGTCCTTTCTTCTACCTTGTTCTTGCTACATTCTACTACTACTACTACTCTCTCTCTCTCTCTCTCTCTCTCTCTCTCTCTCGGGGAGCCGGGGTGGTCGAATGGTAGAGCGTTGGACTTCTAATGCTCGGGTCGTGAGTTCGATCCCGGCTGAGGTTAAATATTTGTGCTGGCTTTTTCATCGTTGCCCCGTCTTTGATATCACCCTATGTGGTGGAAAAGGACGTTAAACCCCCAATCACCCACCCACCCACTCTCTCTCTCTCTCTCTCTCTCTCTCTCTCCAAATTCAAGGGGAATAACATCAAATTGATGGTGAAAAAGAAAAACGTCAAGAGACGTATTAATGCAGGCTCACACCTATACAGAATGGATATGACATCAACGCTATGAAGATCTATAGTCATGATGTCACATCCATTCTGTATAGGACACTGAGCCAACAGAAGCGTACTCGACGACGCGACGATCACATGGAGAGCTCCAGTTGAGTAACAACAGTCTCAGTTAGAATTTGAATGTTGGACCGTGTAAGCGTAAACAACATTGTATCGCATGAAGAGCTGTTCTAATCATCAGTATAGAGTATTCGGAGTGTATAAGCACATGCATAAGCGAAACTGTTCCAAAACATAAGTTGTCTTAGCAAAGATGGAATCAGACCGTTTAAAACTCCAAAACACCTACCAACCAATTTCTCAACACCTGTCTGAGGCGCATCTTCAACATCCGATGGCCAGAGAAGATCCGGAATGAAGAGCTGTGGGAGCGAGCGGGGCAGGAACCAGTGGCCAAGCAGATCCTGCGGAGGAAGTGGGGCTGGATTGGACACACCCTCAGGAAGCCAGCATCCAGCACCACACGCCAAGCCCTAACATGGAACCCGCAGGGGAAAAGGAAGAGAGGCCGGCCTCGCAACAGCTGGAGGCGGGACACTGAGGCAGAGCTATGTAAGCAGGGGACCAACTGGACTGGAATGGCAAGACTAGCCCAGAACAGAGTGCGATGGCGAAGGGTTGTCGATGGCCTATGCTCGACGTGGAGCCAAGGGCCTAAGTAAGTAAGTAAGTACATACCAACCAACCACCGCGAACAGTGAACGGACTTTTTCAAGCGCAGAAATTTCACGTTAACTCAATTCCTACCGAGTAAGTTTTCGGGTTGTGCATCAGTGTCCACACTAAAAAACAACAACATTAACAAACAACAAAAAAAACCCAACTATATTTACTTTACGTCTGCATGGATTGAAATTTGGCTCAGTGGGAGTGTTACACTTTGATTATAATAATAATAATAATGAATACAGTTTATATAGCGCCTATCTGTTTTCTACGAAACACTCTTTGCGCTCACACACACACACACACACACACACACACACACACACACACACACACACACACACACACACACACACACACTGGGTGCCGATGAAACAGTGGTCGGTCTACAGCTCGAAAGCTTGCCTAAAGGTAGGTCTTCAAATGGGCCTTAAATTGAGTCAGCGTGGGAAGGTCCCTAATGGTGACAGGTAAAGCATAGGGGGCGGCGTAAGAAAATGAACGTTCGCCAGCTGACTTCAGAGTTGTTCTTATACTCGTGTTTGCTGCAGTAAGGAACCGTTAATCTTGCCTGATTCTCGCATACAGGGCCAAAACCGAAAAAGAGTCAAAATCTTACTTGGATCATCATACGCGTTACGAAAAGTGTTAAAACTGATTGCGGTACAACTTTGACCTTTGTCTCAGCGGACAAAACTTTTGCGTTGCAAGGTATCCGCTGAAACCTTGTAGCTAGTTTTGACTCTTAGCGTAATTAGGATTACTCCTCCAGTCCTTAATGGCGTGTGCAAAAACAAACCCCTTTGATAGGAGGAAATTAATTTTCAAGTATAGATTTTTCAATTTGTCGGCAAGAGGAATATGCGTGCAGAACCGCTATCGGAGACGTTCAAAGACTTGATTCTGGAGGTAAGCCTACAGTCTACAAGGAAGCACAGGATCACATAGTCTAGAAGTTTATAAGTTTTTGTACGGTGTGGGCTAGACGGGTCAATTTCGAACCATTAAGAGGTTGTTGGTGGTGCAAAAATTGCTTGCAACATGCAAGAGAAAAAGAGAGACGGGGGGGGGGGGGGGGGGGGAATCAAAGGCGTAGCCAGGCCTACATAGCCGCCACATCTGATAATCATAATCGTGCATAAGGGAAGTTTAAAGTTATAAAAGTTATAACAGTTTAAATTGATCGCTCCTGTGTAGCACCCCCACAAGCCACAACGCGCCAGAAAGTAAGTGACGTAAACCAGCCAGACGTACGACCACAGACCTACAAAAAAGATAGACCCTCTGCGGTGCTGGAAGTGTGACGCCGCCGCGCGCCATGTTGCGAGTACCTGGAAGTGCCAGACGCTATCAGCTGTTTACATAGCGCGCATAGCATTGGTCCGCTTTCTCTTACGTCATATTTCTGATGACGTCTTTCTAAAGAACTTTGTATTTCGAACGAGGCGTCCTGTACACAGAGCCTCTGAGTTCTGGTATTCACAAGATGGCCGCGATAGCGACACTCGCAAGCAGCGGTGGCAGCGTGCGGCGGGGGGGGGGGGGGGGGGGGGGGGGGGTCTATCTTTTTTTTAGGTCTGTGCATACGACACGACGTCATTTGTGTTGGGTGATACATTTGATTTTGTGTGCGCAAGGGGGCACGGGAAAGGGTACGTGATCCGTTTTTCACAGAATATACTTGATCTTGACTACAACGTCATTCTTGACCGTGACGCCAAGATGGCTGATGGCTTCAAGAGTACAAGAACACAGGACGGATGAATGCGCTCACCTTGAGGCAGTCTACGATCCACAACTATAGGGAAGAGGACCGCAGTGTTTCCTGTGGACTTAAAATATAAAAGTAAATTGGCCGTTGAACTCCGACTCCAATCTGACATGGGGTAAGACATCCCCGTTCACGCTGGTTTCCATAGTTTCGTGAACCATGTCATCTTAGTGTAAGGTACGCAACCATCTGGGACGAGAGATCAGGGGTTCGAGTCCCACTCGGGGCAAAGAATTTTTCCTTCTCGTATGTGGCACCGTTCATTCGGGCCGATCGTAGGGGGTTTTCTCCGGGTACTCCGGCTTCGCCCCCCTCTGCTTTGGAAATGTTCAGCCCACCAAATCTGAAAAATAAATGCAATTCTAAATTCCGAAATTTAAATAGCTGAGCTGACCCTTCGCACAACGTGATTGTAATGTGTTTATGTCCAGTTTTTGAGAGAATGCATGTGATTCATGTGAGCGTGCGTGTTGGGTTCAGTTCGCGGTGCTTTGAGCCGATTCATGAAATTGGGTAAAGCGCCTATACATTACTCATTAAGAAGAAGAAGAAGGAAATCTCGTACTGATAAGCTGGAAGGAGTTTGGTCAAAAATCCGTTCCGCGCGAATCATTTGCGGGGTTTCTGTTCAAGAACTCAGATGAGAGACTGTGGTTGTTGGGCCCAGAGTGATGCGCCTAAAAAGACGGACTTTACCGGTTACCTGTCAAACGTTTAAACGCTGAGCCTGCTCGACTTAACCCACCGAAAAGTGAAAAGGCTCTTTCGTCGCCCTTTCTTTTTTTTAAACAACAACAACAACAACCAACTACTCGTTGTCTGTCGATGAATTGCAGAGAAAGAAGGACCCCCCCTTTAAAAAAAATAAATAAATAAATGACATTCGTTTCCTTTCGCCCTAGGGTGGTCGTGCTTAGACTGAATTCACTTGTCATCAGACAGTTAATAATCATCTGTCTGTCTGTCTGTCTGTCTGTCTCTCTCACACACACACACACACACACACACACACACACACACACACACACACACACACACACACACAGACACACACAGACACACACACACACACGCACACACACACACACACACACACACACACACACACACACACACGAATGCAAACACACGCTATGTGGTTCATGCCCTTGAAATTACATT
Source organism: Batillaria attramentaria (assembly GCA_018292915.2). Taxonomy (NCBI): domain Eukaryota; kingdom Metazoa; phylum Mollusca; class Gastropoda; family Batillariidae; genus Batillaria; species Batillaria attramentaria. The sequence goes on along the minus strand of JACVVK020000273.1, from coordinate 57,254 downwards.
TGCCTTAGACACACGAGGCTAGGACAAAATGAATACCGCTCGAGCTTGTTTTGCCGTTATTCTCTCATTCTTTCCAGATCGAGTAGTGTCACTCTAGAACTGATTATTCAAGTCAGCTGGGGCTGATATCGATAACGAGAGAATAAAATTCTCTTGAGTTTCCGTCTTTCACACATGAACTCAGCAACTCAACAACAGTGCTTAAAAGTTATTCATACGCTTGATTTAGTGTCACCGCGTTGGAATTTCACGTAGTGATCTTTATGTTAACTCAATTCCTACCCAAGAAGTTTTGGAAGTGCACCAGTGGCCTCACACACAATATAATCACAATTAATGCACGTCTGCATGGATTTAATTTTTGGCTTGGTGGAAGTGTTGCACGAATTATACTCGTGTTCAGTGCCATGAGAGTCGTCAAGGAACCGCCAGTCTGGCCTGACATTTGCGTACAGGGCCAAAAAAAAAAAAAAAAAAACTGTCAAAAACGTGCGATTCTCATGCGCGGGACTGGCACAATTTCTAGTCAAAGAACGCTATCACAAAACAGGTAAGATGTTTGTTTGTTTGTTTGATTGTTTTTCTGATAGGCCAGCGTTCACTTTTTCTTTTTCTTCCGAGGAATTACGGGATTAAGAGGTTTCAAAGGATTTCATTTTATCTTTCTCGTATGTGGCACCGTTTATTCGGGCCGATCGTCGGGGAGTTCTCTCCGGGTGCTCCGGATTCCTCCCCCTCTGCTTTCGTATTATTATTATTGTGTGATGCGATTTTACCTGCCCTCCCCGGCTATTACAGTGATCGCGCTAGGCATTTTCCAAACCGGTACGACGTCACAGCAAACAAACCTACTCGCACGCGAACCGGTAGGCCAGTCACGGAAACCAGTAACTACTTTTGCCACCGAAAATCTGCCGACGAATGCAGTGATAAGTTAATTGCTAACTGTAACTGTTACGGTGTTTGTCAATTAATTAAATGACAGGCGTCATACACTCACTACTACATCTTGGCACGGCTCTCTCTCTCTCTCTCTCTCTCTCTGACTCAGAGACTTTTTTTCTCTCTCTTTTCCTTTATTTTTGAAACCAGTCAAACAAAATAAGACCCGGTAGGTTCTACCAGCTACTGATTTTCCAACCAGTATTTTCCTTTTCAAACCAGTATTTTACCGGGAATTACCAGTTAAATCCATCCCTGTATTAGGATGCAGATCCAATGGAATTGCGCCATTTTCGGAGACACTAGGATCATAAGTACTGTCAAGAGGTTGTCGTGGACCTTCGTCGTCCAATTCTACATAGACAAACACAAAACCTTTCGCAAGGCCCAAATTATGGTCTCACAAAATAGGCGCCCTTGTCCAAAGCAATAACATGACATGTAGCCAGATTGTGATTGACAAGTCGGTGCAGCCAATCACAGTGCAGCAACACTCCGACAGACAAATCACACGTGGCGGAGTATTCGATGGTTCCCTGCCAGAACGTCCTATCTCTTCTTTCTATCTGTATCGATTGCAGAAAACCCTGGATTTGCTTGACAAAGCTGGCGCGTGATGGCAAAACGCAGTAAATCAATGACGTCATTTGTGAAAAAAAATACGTCAATGTCTTTCATCTTGAAACGTCCTATCTCTTCTTTCTATATGTACCGATTGCAGAGAACCCTCGATTTGCTTGACAAATCTGGCGTGTGATGGCAAAACACTGTAAATCAATGACGTCATTTGTGAAAAAAATACCATTACGTCAATGTCTTTCATCTTGAAATCACCGTTTCTCGTCAAATGACGTCTGGACTTACTGTGTTGTGCCATGGCAAGGCAGAAAGACATCGGGTGGGTTGCCATGGGAAATCAGAGGGCATGTTTACGAGCCTGTGGGCTACGTATTAAATGTTCTGAATGTGTTTTCGACTGACGTTTTATATGATTTCATTTTCTGGTTCTTGTAATCTTTCGCTGCGTTGCTTGAAGACAAACTCTGAACCGGCAGAAGAATCGTGACATCGGTGTTTCTTAATGCAGTTCAATAAACAAGGGAGAAATTGATCCTCTGAGACTTTTCATGGTTTCCGTGACTTTTGTCTTCTGGAAATGGATCTGCACGTTCAATATTCTGTCGGTGTCAAGAGTCCGTGTCACCCCCATGCAAGAATAAGCCCGGGTATTTTGTTATACACTCAAAACAGTGTTCTCACAAATGCGAACTCGAGCATTGTTTATTTATTCCACAATACATGTACATCTCATTTGTGTAAACATAAAACGAATCCGGAATTACGGAATGGTTTTGTAAAGTATGTCGACGTGTTTCAATTGCTCCCACTACCACCACCACCACCACCAACACCCACCCAGCCGCCTCACACACACACACACACACACACACACACACACACACACACACACACACACACACACACACACACACACACACACGCACGGGGCCCTTTAAAAAAGCAAACAAACCCAAAACAACAACAACAGAATACTACTAACTTGTGTGCATTTGAAGCAGTGTCATCTGCCGTCCCCTTGTTCTCAGCCCCCCCCCCCCCCCCAAACACACACACACACACACACACACACACACACACACACACACACACACACACACACACACATCAAAGTACCCCCCCCCCCCCTTCACTTGTTCTCAGACAATATATGAATTAGAACTGCATACTCATAATTTAACCTACCATACTGACGTCTATACTTTGTGTCAACTTTAGAGCAAGCTTTACATCTCACATATAATACACCACAATGCTTCTGCATCCAGCTGGTTGTTCCATCGTACCACCAACACCATCAGTACTGCAATCTTCATATTGGTATTGTTGCTTTCAGCTCTCTGCCTGTCTCTGCCAGTATGGGAGTAAATGACTACCATCTTCAGTAAGAAGCAACACTGATTTCACGAAACCCGGCGGACGGATGCCCTACCCCAGTGGGAGATTACTGCGGAAAGTCGCCTAGAAAATTAGTCCTCAGGCGTTAGATGGTGACAGGGGAGACATTTTCGCCATAGAGGATTTCCGCTGTCTCCCTTTCATCCGTCATTGAACAGAGAGCAGCAACACCTGATATTACAGCTCCGCCTTCCTGTTCGTCCTCGCCATCCCCCCATCTACACATTTCCCGCGATCGTGGTCATTGAAAGAAAACATTAAATGGAGCGTGCCGCTACGTCTGCCGTTCGCGAAGACAGTTCCGTGGCTATCTGTGGCCAGATTCGTGCCAGAAGGCGCTTTGAAGCGTATCCCCGGGAGCTCGAGACGTCGGGTCCATTAGTAAGGTATTGTTTATTCACTATGCCGTCCGCGTGGCTTTAAGCGACGTTAGGTCGTGACTTAGGGTTTTCCTGGGCTTAAGATTGAGGGAGTTATGCTGGAAGGAGGAGAAGGCGGGGGTGGGAGGGGTAGGCGGCTCGTGAAGGCGTAGAGTTAAGCTCAGAATTATGATTAACTTTATTGTGACTTGGGCCGCCGTCGCCTCAGCACTGGCCACGCCTGAGCCTGCCCCCGTGAAACTGCAGTAAACTGACTATATACTACTACTACTACTACTACTACGACTACGACTACTACTACTACTACTACTACAACCCCCCCCCCCTTTCAAAACATATGTTCGCCAGCTCCACTGGTATTCTTCCCAAGTGATGGGTGAAATCCACGGAAGCTGCGGCAACCTTTTCTTACATGTAAAATAATAATAATAATAATAATAATGAGTATTGTATAGGCGCTTTACCCAGTTTCGTGAAACGGCTCAAAGCGCCGCGAACTGAACCCAACACGCACGCTCATGTGAATCACAAGCATTCTCTCACACACTGGACATAAACACATTACAATCACGTGGTGCGAAGTGTCAGCTCAGTTATTTAAATTTCGGAATTTATAATTGCATTTATTTTTCGAATTTGGTGGGCTGAACATTTTCAAAGCAGAGGGGGGGGGGGGGGGGGCGGAGTACCCGGAGAGAACCCCCGACTGGCACGAATACCAGTATATGTAAACAAACCTCTCTAGGAAGCTTGATTGAAGAAACACACACACATTTCACTGTTCAACTGATTAATGAAAAGTGGATGGGGAATTCAATTTTGATTTACCGTGGGCGATGCGTGGCTGAACCTTTTATCGAAGTCTCCTCTCACGAATGAGTTAATATATGTTTTATTATAATGCTAGCAACGATATTGGTGGTTGATGGGTTAGTTGTAGTTTTACTCCCCCCCCCCCCCCCCCCCCCCCCACCCCCAATTATTACTGGAGATTGCCCTGTGCTTACTGGCGAAAGGGACAGCTTCCCAAATGGAAATGGAATGTTCAGTCCAGACAGACTGACAGGGCGGCCATATTTGATTTATCCATGACTGTGACTTGAATGTTGTTGAATCTCGGTGCATTCCGTCAATTCATAACATTCCTAAAATTTGAAGGTACTGCTACATGAAAGTCAATAGAGTTTTTTTCAGTATAATTAAGGGGTGAGCGATGGTCTAATAAGTAGTACGTCGGATTCAGCCAAAGCGCTACTGAACGGCCGTCACCAATGTCACGGCGATGAAGCATGGGTTCGAGCCCAGGTCGAGCTTGTGATATGTGATACGGGTTTTTCCTGGCTGCCGGGCAGCTCATCAGGGGTTTCTCTCTGGGTTATCCGGCTTTCCTCCCCCAGCAAAATTGCAAAAATTGTTTTTTAAAAAAAAGGGATGATAGGTATTGGGTGGCGCTGCACCGCGGCGACGCGCTTCCTCCGGGGGAAACTGCCCGAATTTCCCGAAAGGGACAATAAAGTAGTTTTAAAAAAAGTAGCAACAAAAGTCACACTACGCATATATCTGCTGTGACTGGCAGTATATGTTTACTTATTATTATGAAGAGGGAGCCAAATTCCTCTTGTATTTGTACAACTTACTTTCTTTTGTATCTAAACCATTGTTCATATGCATTCTCAATGAATACAAAGCTTCTGTTCTCAGGCAATATCTTCCAATAGGTTAAAAGGAGTGTGGCCACTAATGTCTCATTAAAACAGCCCACATATTGGAACACAAGTGTATCCACGACATGAAATCGTTACCGTGTGTTTATTACTCTTCCTTGTTGCCACAGTGCTGATAATACAAAATGTTTCCCCTCAAACTGCACAGTCATTGGTCGGCTAGCCTTTCCCTCGTTCAATATATCTCATAGGGAAGTAGACTGCAGCCTCCGGCGTTACACGTGCATCAGACTTCAGTAAATTGCCAGTAAAAAAAAAAAAAAGCAATTAGTCTGTTGCATCTGCTGAATCTGTGCTCCGCATGGAATACAGTAGACTTGGAAAACAATCAATACAGCAATAGAGCAAATGCTCAGGGACCATTTAACATGCCCGCATCCCTGCCTAACAGCCCAAAACATCACTCAGATGCAGTCTCCGTTCGACCTTTTCCGGGCTCAATGATTGGTGAGACAGTGCGAAAAGGTCAAATGACGCATTATTGAAAACATGTCCAATAGCAACACACACGATTTCTGAATTCCACGTGCCCTGCCGTGCCTCAAAGGATACAGTAAACACGGTGATAATAAAGATTGTTCCTTTGTTGTGAAGTTCAGTTTCTAGGAAGCATTGAGCTGAAGAAGCCTGAGGCGTATCGCTAGAGCATTATCGAAAAACCGATGGCCACAGATATAAATTGTGTAATGCTGATTTTAGATATAACAGCTGTTACCACGTTACGTGTTCGATCTGACGCTGGTCACTCGAGCATGACGAAGGTATTGAGACTTTGAAGGACCTGACAGGGCCTGTGTGAGCCAGTCACGCGGGCGAGAGGACAGAAATTGACCGTGGGGTCATGTTTGCTGTTTGTTTGAGGTACCCACAAAAGGAGGCAAGCGGCCAGTGGTCCAGTGAAGCTGGAACGTTTTGCATAGAGGTGGGACACAAGTGAGGCAAGCGGATTTGTGTGAACCGCCTCTCTGGCCTAAAGTGAAAGTAGACGTGCATTACTCCAGTGAGGCCTGAGCGGAAAGAAGACACTCATTTAAAAAAAAAAAAAAAAAACTCCTGTCAGGTGCGTGCCATGGAATGGTCTGTCCATGGTAGTAATTGTAGTAATCCCGTTTGGAATGACATTTTTAACGTGCACACTTGATGTGCGTGCGTGTGTACACGAAGGCGAGACAGGCACCGTAAACGGGTCTGCATGTGAATTTGACTCGACTAGGTAACGAAAAATTCCACCAAATTCCTGTCCAGTGGGAATTCGAACCTCCGTCTCAGGATCCGTAGCGTTCTAAGAACCCGTAGAGGACGCTTTCACCACTTCTCGAAATTCCCCGCCGACTATCGACCATCCCCGAGAACTGGGATGACGGCCGTATATGGAGAGAATGCAGAGATACCACATTGACCTGAACTGAAACAAAAACAGTTCCAAGAGTCACGAAATAATTTTTCACGCGTTGTGATTGCGAAACTGAGCCGTGTAATATCTCTCGTAAATATCCCATGTGAATTCCAGGTTGAGCTGTCTCGCCATGGATACCGATTAGCATTGACTTTCTCTTGTATGACATTTCCAAGATCTTAGGCTGCATGGAAAAGGGCGTGTGTGTGTGTGTGTGTGTGTGCGTGCGTGCGTGCGTGCGTGCGTGCGTGCGTGCATGCGTGCGTGCGTGCGTGTGCGTGTGTGTGTGTGTGCGCGTGTGTGCATGTGTGTGTGTGTGTGTGTGTGTGTGTGTGTGTGTGTGTGTGTGTGTGTGTGTGTGTTTTAAGTGCTCGCTAGCACGGGCTGCATGTATCTGAACTTTTGTCGTGGGATCGAGACACTCCTGGTTTGCTGCAAATACATACATCAATATGATAGGCGCCAACCTTTAGCTTTATACCAATATTTATCACACCCTTGTTGCGTTTACCAAGAAACTTTCAAGGTTAAAAACCTTAACATTTTGTATGGTTGTATGGTTTGAGTAGGGCGTGCGTGCGTGTATAGATAGATAGATAGATGGATGTGTGTGTGCGTGTGCGTGCGTGCGTGCGTGCGTGCGTGCGTGCGTGGTGTGTGTCTGTGTGTGTGTGTGTGAGGTCTTGCTGAATTCATTTGTCTTATGCTGAAAAAAAGCCACAGAGGTGGTCTGGAATATTCCGTTCTCAGCAAGACCAGTGTTAACTTTTCAATTTACAAGTATGAATCACTTTTTTTTTTCGTGTTTAGTCAGCAACTGTCCCATAAAGTTGTTTCTCTAAATTTCATGCTGTTTTTGTATGTGTTGTTGTTGTTGTTGTAGTTGTTGTTTTCTTTCTCTTTTCAAATCTTTCAGACATACGAAAGACACTAGATCCGCTACTCTACGCGGATCTAGAATTTTTGGATGTACTGACAGTAAAGAGTGTGCTTGCAAAGAGAGAGAGAGAGAGAGAGAGAGAGAGGGGGGGGGGGGGGGGAGAGACGGGGTGATACGTCTTAACTTTTTGGTTTACGAGTAATGCATCTTTTCCCGTCCACCCAGAAACTGTCAAAACAAAAAAGAAAAGCCGTGCTAATGGTGTGCATGCGTTTGGAAAGATTCCGTTGGCGTTGGGGTGGGGCTGGGGTGGGGGTAGAGACGTAAGGCCAGTGTTTTCAAGGGAGTCCTAAAGATGTTGATTAGTGTTTGTGATGATGTACATGTCCTCGTCTGTTTCCCAAACAAGCAACACTAGTCTTCTTTGGTGTCCATATACTAGTCATCTGTGACACTTACCTATCTTTCATTGTTTCACAGACTGTCAGTTGGTTTTGTTATATTCGTGGATTGCACCTACTGCCCCGAGTCTTATCGGGCAAAGAGCGGATAAAAGTCTGTCTGTCTGTCTGTCTGTCTGTCTGTCTCTCTCTCTCTCTCTCTCTCTCTCTCTCTCTTAGAGCGCTCGAACTCCTCCCCCTTACCAAGCATCTTCAGTTCAACCGGTGTGTTTTCATGCACAAGATAGTCCACTGTAAGGCCCCTCCATATCTGACCACGTTCTTTCAACCAAGTCAGCGACACAACGCAAGAAATGGCCTGTTCCAATTACCATTACCTAGATTGGACATTTTTAAACAAACCTCTCATTCTCTGGGTCACTTTCATGGAACCAGTTGCCAGCATATTTAAAATGTACCCCGAAGCTTCATTCATTCAAAACTCAACTTCTCAGATACTCAGATACTTACATCAGTCATAGGTCCATGAACAATATCTGAACCATGCTAAATTACTCGTTATCAGATGGCACTATGACATGTTACCTTTTTACAAATTATGTCGTATACTACAATTTCAAACACCATGCTATCTACTTCTTCACCTATTTTCCGATGTGTTTCCTTAGAATTTGTTGCGCTTCTTTCTATCTTTGCATGTTTAATTTTTTTCTATTTTCTTATTAGATTTACTCCTTTTGTGCCAGGTATACTTTTTGTCATGTTAGTCTTTATCTTTTAGAGTTTCTAGATTAGCAGGACAGCTTGTAAGGTAGGCAGACCATGCCTACAAGTCTTTATCCTGAAATAAACGTTTCAGTCAGTCAGTCAGTCAGTCAGTCACTCTCTCTCTCTCTCTCTCTCTCTCTCTCTCCATTTAAAAACTAGAGGGGCAAAGCCTCCTTGGCTCACTTGTGAGATGGGTCAAGGTCATTCAAAAGAGTATGTTTGTAAAGCTATCACTGTCTATCCTGAAGTAAGATGTCTCTTGTGTTCATAGTTCCTAAGAAAATGGTTAATGGCAACATAACAATTTTCCAAGGACAGCTTGTATCACCTTGACTTTGGGTCAAGGTCATTCAAATGAGATCTGTAAGTAAAGGGCTTATCAATGACTATCTTTATGCCATGTTTGATAGCTCTAGTTTTTGCAGCTTCTGTACAAATGGTAATGTAAAATTCACAACAGACAGCTGTATTGACCTTGACCTTGAGTCAAGGTCATTCAAAAGGCTATGTCTGCATAGGTCTCATTGCTGCCTATCACTGTGCCTTGTTTGGTGCCTCTGCTATTTGTTGTTTCCAAGAAAATGCTAACGTTAAGGTCTCCGCAAAACAATTTGAGTGGCCTTGACCTTGACTCAAGGAAATTGAATACAAGTATGCCAGTACAGGTTTTGTCAATGTCTATCATCATGCAAAGTTTGATGCCTCTGGTGTCCCTAGATTTTGAGAAAATGGCAATTGTAAATTTCCAGTGAGACAGATTTAGTGACCTTGACCTTCAGTCAAGGTCATTCAAACGGTATGTCTTGGAAGGTCTTACTGCTGTCTAGCAGCAAACCAGGTTTGATGCTTCTACCGTTTATTGTTTCTGAGAAAATGCCAATGTTAAGATTTTGGAAGCATTTCCGCAAACAGCTTGTATGGCCTTGACCTTGACTCAAAGACACTGAATACAGGTATGTCAGTAAAGTTGCTGTCAATGTCTATCATCATGCAAAGTTTGATGTCTCTGGCTTTCCTGGATTCTGAGAAAATGTCAATGTAAAATTTCCAAACAGACAGCTTTGGTGACCTTGACCTTGGATCAAGGTCAGTCAATATGGTATGTTTTGAAAGGTCTTACGGCTGTCTATCAGCACGCCAAGTTAGGTGCCTCTGCTATTCATTGTTTCTGAGAAAATGCCAATGTTAAGGTTTTGAAAGGTTTCCGCTAAAGAGCTTTTATGGCCTTGACCTTGACTCAAAGTCACTGAATACAGGTATGTCAGTAAAGGTGTTGTCAATGTCTATCATCGTGCAAAGTTTGACGTCTCTGGCTTTTCTAGATTCTGAGAAAATGCCAATGAAAACTAGCAAACAGACAGCTTTAGTGGCCTTGACCTTGGGTCAAGGTCAATCAATATGGTATATTTTGAAAGGTCTCATGGCTGTCTATCAGCAGGCCAAGTTTGGTGCCTCTGCTATTTGTAGATTCTGAGAAAAAGCCAATGTTAAGGTTTACTGTGGACACACAGACAGACAGACAGACAGACAGACACACACACACACACACACACACAGACAGACGACGGAGGGCTATTACATAGACTCACTTTGTTACACAAGTGAGCCAAAAAATGTGTGTACTTGAAATCAATAGGCAAGTGTGTGTGTGTGTGTGTGTGTGTGTGTGTGTGTGTGTGTGTGGTGTGTGTGTGTGTGTGTGTGTGTGTGTGTGTGTGTGTGCGCGCGCGCGTCTGTGTTTGTGCTCATTGTTTGTTTGTTTGTTTGTTCGTTTTTTTTATTTGTGCGTATATTTGTTTGTTTGTTTTTCTTGTTTATTTATCCCTTTTCATTACTTAGATAAGCGTAGTTTTTAGCAACGGCAGGTATGAAAACTGACTGACGTCAACTGCCTCCACTGTTGTAAAATAAGTTTCATTGATTCATTGACTCTCTCTCTCTCTCTCTCTCCCCCCCCCCCCTCCCCCTCTCTCTCTCTCTCTCTCTCTCTCTCTCTCTCTCTCTCTCTCTCTCTCTCCCCCCCCCCCCTCCCCTCTCTCTCTCTTGTGTCTCGGGGCTTGTGAAAGTAGGAGAACTACAAAAGGTCGTTTGTTTTTTCTTTGTTCAATTCCTCTCATTATTTTTCCAGTACAACTGAAAGATGTACGCTATACGCTAGGTAGAGAGAAGACGGAGACACTACGCTGTTTTCATGCCGTTTCGCATTGATTTATGAGGTCTAAGAGCGAATTATCACGCGGACCTTGTTCCATGGGACCCATTAGTTGTAGAGACAGAAAGAAACGGCAAGACACACACGGCCGTCAACCCGGTGGGAGACTCCTTTACGAAGCAGATTTGTACAGCGCGGTCGCTTTGGACACACTAATGGACCAAAAAAAAAAAAAAAAAAACTGTGGTTGGATGGAGTATGTTATTTTCGTACAAAAATATCTGTCCAGAAAGCGTACGTGAAAAAAAATTCACAAGGACAAAAGTGCGCAGATGGCATGCGCTATTTTGGTACAATAATGTCTGCCAAGAAAGTTTGCGTAAAACAACAACAACAACAACAAAAGTTTACGAAATTGGTCACATGGGATACGATATTTTCGTACAAAAATATCTGTCCAGAAAGTGTGCGAAAAATGTCACAAGAACAAAAAATGGCCACATAGGATATGTTATTTTCGTACAAAAATATCAAAAATGTCCAGAAAGCGTGCGTGGAAAATATTTCAAGGAAAGAAATGGTCACGTGGAATACGCTATGTTCGTACAAACAAACGAAAACAAAACAAACAAAAACAAAAACAAAAACAAAAAAAATCTGCCCAGAGAGCGTGCGTAAAATTTATCACAAGGACAAAATTTGGTCTCATGGCGTACGCTGTTTACGTACAAACCTATCTGTCCACAAAGAGTGCATACGAAATAATTATTACAAGGACAAATCGGACGCATACACAGTGAGATCGGAAACAGGATTCTGCAACTGTTTACATTATCTGAACCAGGTTGCTGTTTAACTCTTTGACGACGGAGCGCAATTTCTGACACACGATTTCCGTCGTCAAAGAGTTAAATGTAAATTTCGAATAACACAACTCTCCGCTCTCCGTCAGCCTCCAAAGACATGCAAAGTCATTTGAAACAGGGTATCCAACGATTGGAAAGAAGTATTTTAACCCCAAACGAAACACTGAAATAGGAGGTGGACTCCAGATGAAGTTGTACTGTCATATTTCGAAAATCGGGATTTTGCACTTCCCAGAAAGTTATAATTTAAAATACTAACTAACTCAGACATTCTGCCAAACCAAAGTTATGCAAAAACGTTTTCAAGAAGCGTACATGAAGGAGTAAAATCAGTGAATCGGTCAGAACAGCCTTGTTTATGGGGAGTTTAAGGCCAGTTTCTGAGGAAAAAAACTCCCGCTTTCTTTTCCAAAATTCTTGATCGTTTTTTTTAAAGTACAGACTTCAGTATGCTCTCATTCTAAAGCTTATTCATTTGCCCTCTCTTGTATACGTTTGCAACAAGTGAAATGAATAATTTATACTAATTATGACATCATTATTAAAGCCTGCAATTTTGAAATATGTATGGATGTGGCGTTCCTCTCACTTGGTGAATACTATTCATAGTTAAACTTTGAAACTGCATGCTAAGATTCACAACTGGTAGAAGAACAGTTTACACCAACATCAGGAGAACGGCTTTTCGTCTCGGTTTTTTTTTTAATAGTAAAAGTACACTTTTTTAGAAAACTATGCCCCCGCCCCCCAAAAAAGGCGTCCCCCTGATGTCCCCTCCCCTCCCCCTCCTCTTTCCCCCCCCCCCCCCCCTCCCCTCCCGAATAAAAGCACCCAAAAGGGACAAGGAATAGAGAGGGAAAAAAAAGGGGGAAAAAAGACAAAAGAAAACCAGAAAATAGTCACGTCTATATTCAGGGAATCTGGAAGATTTATGGCCGACCCCGAGCCATGCACGCAAAGCATCTGCTGCTGCACGGAACGCTTCACGCGTTCTCTCTATCCCCGCGTTGCCCCCGCTCTGCCCGAGAATAAACGAACAGTCCCCTTGGGAGGTGGCCCTGAAGATCTTCCATTGCGCAGGCAACGTCCCCAGTCTGATGAGCAAGCAGAGGGGGGAGAGCCACGGGCAGTCAGAGTGTACGGCGAGTGTCACAGCAAATTAATCAACGTGACGAATACCAGGGAAGTGCGCATCAAACTGACTGTCACGTTTGAGAGAAATCGAGCAGCAAAGCAGCAAGTCAACCCAGCTATTAATATAAATAAATATTAACTGTGTATTGTATAGACGCTTTACCCAAATTCTTGAATCGGCTCAAAGCACCGCGAACAACACGCACGTTCACGTGAATCAGACGCATTGGAGTAAGTACACTGTATTGTCAAGAGGTTGTCGTGGACCTTCGTCGTCCATTTCTACATAGACAAACACAAAACCTTTCACAAGGCCCAAATTATGGTCTCACAAAATAGGCGCCCTTGTCCAAAGCAATAACATGACATGTAGCCAGATTGTGATTGACAAGTCGGTGCAGCCAATCACAGTGCAGCAACACTCCGACAGACAAATCACACGTGTCGGAGTATCCCAGGGTTCCCTGCCAGATTTGCTTGACAAAGCTGGCGTGTGATGGCAAAACACTGTAAATCAATGACGTCATTTGTGAAAAAATTACGTCAGTGTCTTTCATCTTGAAACGTCTTGTCTCTTCTTTCTATCGATTTACGCAGTAAATCAATGACGTCATTTGTGAACACATTACACATTACATTGGACATGAACACATTACAATCACGTATTGTGAAGGGTCAGTTCAGCTATTTAAGTTCAGGAATTTAGAATATTAATCGTGTGGTTTTTGTTGGGTGTTGAGCACAACACATTCATGCCGAGTTTCTCTGGCTCAGACGAAATATCTCTAACCGCATCCTTGTGAATGAGAGTGCGACCCTTCGCCATCTTGAAATCTGACCTCAGCACATCAGTTTGAACTGACCAATCAGATAGCGCAGTGCGACCCTCTTCACCCGAGTTGGAAATCCATCACATGCTGTGCGAAGGCCGCATACCCCGACAGCTGTTCGCGACGAGTTTTTCTTCAATCTTCGGGCCTCGGCATTCGGCCATTTTTTGGTTGTTTTGTTTGAACACCCCTTTAGCCAAACTTCACTACTGTGAACACGGGGGGGGGGGGGGGGGGGGGGGGGGGGGGGGGGGAGGTTCACTGTGTCAAGTGACTGGAAAGTTTCCGATGAGATATTGATTTACGATAAGCCACCATCGATATCGGCAATTTCTCCAGACTTGCTTGATCAGCAGGAAAACCGTGCTAGGGGAGAACACGGGGGTAAATGGGATTAACAATGTGTTATCGTTATCGTGATGTTTATCTTTATCTTTATCGCACGTGGTTAGCTCTTTCCTAACCTTTCCTCGCATCTGCCCGACACTATTTGAACGGCTCCGCAAATCTTATAACCGTACTACTGGGGGTTTGGGGTTTAACGTCCTTTTCCACCACTTACGGGTGATATCAAAGACGGGGCAATGATGTAAAAGCCAGCACAAATATTTGGCCCCAGCCTGGATACGAACTCACGACCCGAGCATTAAAAGTTGGCCGCCCCGGCTCTATAACCATACTACGACTACTACTAATGAGTATTGTATAGGAGCTTTACCCACTTTCGTGAATCGGCTCAAAGCACCAGGAACTGAACCCAACACGCACGCTCACGTGAATCACACGCATTCTCTCACACACTGGACATAAACACATTAGAATCACGTGGTGCGAAGGGTCCGCTCAGCTATTTCAGTTTATGAATTTAGAATTGCATTTATTTTTTCAAATTTGGTGTGCTGAACATTTCCAAAGCAGAGGGGAAGGAAGCCGGAGTACACGGAGAGAACCCCCTGACGTACTACCTCGTGCTTCACGTGCTGAGGTTACTCTCCGTAGTGAAACGTTTATACGCTGTCTTTTGTCGTACACTCCGTGCTCCCGTAAGAGTGAAAGGTGGTGAAAAAGCGGTGATGTATGAGAGAGTTGATGGGGCGGCCGCTGTAACAGAAACGAGCGTTCATAACGTGTGCATCCTGTGTTAGTTATCACGCGTCGCCTGTGGCCCGATCGATGGTTGGATGGAACAGAGGTTCACGCTTCACTTACTGCTGAGATTAATTTCGTGGAGAGAAAGAGATCGGCCGAAAACCAGGGGCGGCTTGAGGTTGGGGGGATCATTTCCAGGATATACAAACATACACGCAGGTACGGACGGACCCACGCACACCACGGTGGACAACCTCGCCACATCGAGCACTAGGGACACGGTCGCTAGTTTTGAGGCGCCGTCCAAATAATGTTGGGCAGGTGCGAACATTCGAGGGTATGCCAGGAAAAGTTAAGAGGAGCTAAATCATCTTAAATCCCCCTTCCCTCATCTACAAAAAAATATGTTCGCCAACTCCAGTAGTATTCTTCCCACGTCATGGATGGAATCCACGGAGGACTCAGAAGCTGCGGCAACCTTTTTTTAAATTTTAATTATGCATGATGGTGGGGATGAAGATGATAGGAGGATGATGCTACGGAGGTCCATGTGCTGTGAGACTGCGCGGCAGAGCCGCATTCCTGGCGTTACCCGGGCCCGGGAACTACGACACCTACGGTACCGGTCGTGTAATCATCCACATTATGAGATGCGTAAATAGCAAGGAAGGCATCCCAAAAGTAGCTATATCTGTTTCAAACATTTTTGACACTGTGTGGACTGCTCAAAGTAGTAAATGTCCATTCAATGTGAAAAGTCTTCTGTGGAATTAGATTTCAAACCAAGGTACGTGGTTCAGCGCGAACATACAACAGACATCACAACCAAAGACTCTCCCTCCGTGGCACCGAATCGCCCGAACACAGTACACAGTACGGTCGCGTCACCATCCTCAAAAGATGGTCCGCTGGCCGCATCTCTACCACCATCTTCTTTGTGTACGGAAGGGAATGGTAGGGAGACGACACAAACACAAGACAAAGTCCAAATAAGGAAGGACGGATCAATACTACTACTACTTTATTGTCCCTTTCGGGAAATTCGGGCTGCTTCCCCCAGGGGAAGCGCGTCGCCGCAGTGCTGCGCCACCCAATACCTATCTTTTTATTTTTATTTTTATTATTTTTTTTTTACAATTTTGCTGGGGGAGGAAAGCCGGATGACCCGGAGAGAAACCCCCGATGAGCAGCCCGGTAGCTAGGAAAAACCGGTACCACATATCACAAGCTCGACCTGGGCTCGAACCCACGCTTCATCGCCATGACATTGGTGACAGCCGTTCAGTTGCGCAGCGGCTAAATCCGACGCGCCACCTATTAGACCACCGCTCAGTGTCCTTTGGTCTTCTTAGTGGGCTAAGGGTGGGTGGGTTTTGTTTAGGAGTTTAACGTCCTTTTTCCACCGCGTATGGGTCATATCAAAGACGGGGCAACGAGAAAAAGGCCAGCACAAATATTTGGCCCCAGCCGGGATTCGAACTCAGGACCCGAGCATTGGAAGTCCAACACTCTACCATTCGGCTGTCCCGGCTTTCCTTAGTTGGTTGAACACACAGATACTAAACACAACATTGTTACGCAACATTTTAGCCTTCAAGAATATTTAGAATCATGCAAAGCAGATATAAGGCCATGGGCCAGGTGCGTGTATGTTGGCGCTGAATTACCTACCTTCGTTTGAAATCTGTTGTCGACACAATCATGACCTCACTCCTTAATTTGCTTCGTTCTTATTTGAACATTATTTCTGTGTTCGTGCTACATGTATCTATATAAACATACATCATGTCTCTGATAAGATTTTCTTCTATCTGGAAATTTATGGAGAAAAACAAAGGTTAATGTGGGTGAGAAAAAAATCTTTGTCCAAGCATATGAAGGGAAACAGGTAGGGCTGGGCCATCCATAAACTAATCCATTGTACGCCAGTTTCTTTTCTTTTTCTTCCTTGAACTTTCGTGGCCGCCGTAAATAATGCCCCATCCCCCCAAAACATAGAAGATATAATAAGAAGGTACGAATTTCTTTGTGATTCTATTAAAAAGGGAAAATCTTTATCCACACACACACGCACACACGCACACACACACACACACACACACACAGGTACACGAACTCGGTACACACACACGCACACGCTTACGCACACGCACACGCACACACACACACACACACACACACACACACACACACACACAGGCGTTCAAGGTCTTTTTTGTGTTGTTATGTTGCTAGACAAGGAAGTTGGATCGAAATTGCTATGAATAGCGTCGAGGTCTGTCAACTTCTTTACTCTGTAGGGTTGTATACATGCAATTGCACCAAGGAACCCATAATTACAAACACGCTCCCTGCTTTTAGGATTTCACGCCCTTACATTTTGGCGAGTATGTCCGAATGTAGGGTTGCGTGTTTTTAAAATTTGTTTTTAGGTGTTTGTGATGCTGCAGAAATTCCCTGCAGTATCCTTTTCTAGCTACCAGGAATTTCGAAATTCTGAGCTTATCCCGCTCAGATTCCCCACGAACTCTTCGCGAGCTCCAATGGCAATCCTACCAGACCGAGAGTAAAATCCATGGAAGCTGGGGGGAGTTTGATAATGAGGATGAGGGCAATGGCATGAGGCTGGCCTTTTTTGTGTGGATTTAAATTTGGCTTAGTGGTTATGTTGTACTTTAATTATACTCATGTTTCCTGCGTTAAGAGCCGAAAAGAGAAACCCTTATACTAATCTGTTATTCGCATACAGAAAAAAAAACCAAAAAAACAAACAAAAACAACAACAACAACAACAAAATGCGTGCGATTCACGTGAGCGTGCGTATTGGGTTCAGTTCGCGGCGCTTTGAGCCGATTCACGAAATTGGGTAAAGCGCCTATACAATACTCATTATTATTATTATTATTATTATTATTAAAAGCGAAACTTTTCTAAGCTTTTCTGTTTCCCCTATATAAAACCTAATAATTGCAGCAGCTTTTAGGAAATTTGACGTTGTTTGGAAAAGACAATAACAAGAAAGATGAAACAAGATGGCCACCAGCCCAATAATTATGTTGTTTCCATTCAATGACCTGCTGTAGTCACAGTCGTAGTCGTTGTGTCATGTATGCAGCCCGCGCGAACACGCCGGAACGCAAGCTCTCTGACATCAAGCATGCTGACATAAAGAAAGTACTGAAAACCCTTATCGTGACTCTATGCACTTGCAAAAACCCAAACACATGAGGTCGTGTGAGCTCGCCTAGCTGGTTGACGTCACAACTTGTTGGCGTATGCGAGGTTCTACATGGGTGAATGAATATCTTGTAATAAAGTCGTTCCCCTTTGACAGAGTTACTTCCCGCAGACCTGACTGACAGACGATTGCTTACTGGTATCGGAGAAGAGACCCTCTCTCTCTCTCTCTCGCCTTAGACGCGCGCTTGCGCGCGCACGCACGCACCCCCCCTTCCCTACACACACACACACACACACACACACACACACACACACACACACACACACACACATTATGCAAAGACCTTGGAATCAGAAAGACGCGTCACTCCTGCCCTCGTAAGATATAGCGGGACAACGCGAAGAGTTGTCTGCCCGCATTAGCGCGCATCCTAGATCTGGCCCCTATAGTGACAGCATGGCGGAAAGTGGAAAGCGATCACAAAAGCATGCAATTGTGTTCTGCGCCGAATTGTTCAAATAACAGACAAATATAAACGGGGAAATACTTCTTTTGGTATTCCTGTTGAAAAACAAACATTTTTTTTTCGCTTTCTTGTCAAAAAAAAAAAAAAAAAAAAGACCTCAAGTGGTACGTGTCACGTGTGCATGCAGTGTAAACTAACAGTAAACACACGCGGCTGACGCAGATACAGCGTAATTTTTTCCCTGACAACTTTACAAATCACGGTGACTTAAATTGTGCTAGCGTCTACCTGCATCTAAATTCAGAACACACACACACACACACACACACACACACACACAGAACAAAATCATCCGGCTGAACTTCATTCTAACCATTGTAAAACCATATCACAACATAGAATCTGCTGGATCGTCGGTCGCAGATATGATTAATGCTGAGTTAGCAGGAAGTATTCAGCGGATGCGTCCATCTTTGGATCTCTCGCACATTCGATCTTTCTGTGTTCCGTACTAGTTTTACTTGAACACATCGAACGAAATGCACTGCGTAGCCTACGTACAGCAGTGAAAGCCAAACTAGATCTTTCGTTCGTCCTCCGGAACGTTGAGAGTACTTATGTTTTCCATAGGCCTAAAACACATGCGAAATTATATGGGGGGAGGCCACCTGTCAGTCGCTGACATCTTCTTTTGTGTTTATTTTGTTAAAATGTTTTACGGCGGCTACTGTAGGGTTGGGTCAAACAAACAGACTTTTTACAAGCATGCGGATTCTATACTAAATTTACGCCAGTCACACGTCGTGGATGCGGCGATTTTGGTTTTCACGTGTGATGCTATGTGTTATGTTTGGGAGAAAACATAATCTTGGCTCCAACTTCGATACCGATCTTGGCTCCAACTTCGATATCGTAGGCATACCTACCTCTATTTTTCAAGGGGGAAATCTACAGAAAGGTTTTCCCGTTCCTGGTGTTCGCTTCTGACAGCAATTCGGCGCTCCACACCATTGCACGCCTGAATTTTTGCGTGGTTTCTGGCTTTCTGCCATTACTGCGTAGATCTGCGGGATGCGCGCTAATGCGCGCAGACAACTCTTACGCGTTGTCCCTCAAAGGGAGGTAAGTGAACTATCTTTATGTTTCCAAGATCTTTGCATTATGCTTCTGAGTGTGAGTCAGTGGCAAAAACGAAACCCACTGAAATTCCCGCTTTCCACATGTCAAGTTGTAGAGATCGCGAAAAGATACTGCATTTCGATGCAAAATAATTTCTAGACCATCCCAGAACATGCTGGTGCACTAACGTCAGTAGATTACGTCACCTTGGAAAGATATCGAACCTTCCAGTAAGTTGAGAAATGTTCTAGATCTGACCTGTTCAGTACGTAAGCAGCCCTGCACAGCGTTCTGGGTTCTTCTTCTTTCATGAATTTGTTCTCCGTGCATATTCTATTCATAAAGTATTGGAGTTGTATTCTGTTGTATCCCGTGTCTTCTCTGCGATTGCACGAAGATGGCGACATAGTAGAAGTAAAATACACCACGTCTCCAAACAGAGGAATTCGGAAAGAAAGTGGCGAGACACCCCCAAGAAAAAACAGCATCACGTCAATCAAACATGACGCACTTACTTTACGTCAGTGCGCGTGCGTCTCTTCTTCGATGTTTGTGAGGCGTGTGGCTTGTAGAGGAAATGTGCTGTGAGTACAAATTTTCGGGTCAACTGACGATAACGGCTGCAGTGAATTTTTCTAATTTTTTTGTATATTTTTTATGGCACCCCAGGCTCATTATCTATGTATAGTAGGAGCGATTTTGAGATCTAAAGTGTGCTCACCAGCACTTTCATCAGGTACGGCTTACGCCAAAAGTATAAAAGCGACAACCTCCAAAATTCACTTAGTTGAGAGTCCGTATTCATGCTATCTATGTCCAAAAAATGGAGTGGTTTAGGCAAATATTACGCCTTTAAACGCCAGAAAGACACTTTTTCTGAAAAGGGCGATAACTCGCAAATCATGTGTGCAATCGTACCTGGATCGGGCCTTCTATTCAACAATCTTGATTCATTTAGAAACCCCAAATTTGAAATCGATCGGTTGAGTATTTTCGGAGAAATAGGCATCTGAACTGGGTTCACATGCAATGTCAACTCAGGCTCGGTTTACATGAAAACTATAAGAGCGACCATTTTCTAGTAGTGACTCTGTTCAGAGTCCGTATTCAAGCTATCTACTGCCAAAAAATTGAGTGATTTAAATAAATATTACGCCTGTACACGAAAGACAACCAACTTGTCTCAAAAGGGCGATAACTCCCAAATCACTTAAGCAGTCATCACACGCTTGAATCGTCTAATGTAACATTTTGATATATTTGGATACCCCAAATTTGAAGCCATTCGGTTGAGTATTTTCGAAGAAACGGGCCCGGACACAATTCACACACACACACACACACACACATCCATACAGACGGCACTCACTGAGGAGGAGAAGTGCGTTCGGAACACCATACGCGTCAGCATCGATGACGCAAGTTTTCTTACGTCATTGTCAGAGTTACACTTGCAAAATCGTCTCTGCGGGAGATCGGCAGTGACGTGCGTTTGTACCACAGATGCTTGCCTATGAACGTGGAAATTTTAGCCCGTCCTATTATGTTGTTTCCATTACTATGGAAACAACATAAAAAATGGTTCAGAATTGATGTCCTGTTTCCTGATTTTCCTCTAGTGATCGTGGTCACGAACTTCATTTTGCAATTGTCGGCATGTATTGTCTGCTTCGTGGTTGCAGCGTAGACACAAAGGGACGGAGACTTTATGAAGCTTTTTCTCTTTCCTTGTCCGCATCTTTCCCAATTAGGCGCACGTCACAGAAAGTGCTTGTCCGTCATTACTTGAACGAGCTTTTTAACCGTTGCTATGGCGTTAAATTCGGGTAATAACTTATGGCATTTCCTATTGGTTGGATTAGTTTCCATAGAAACGGTTGGCGGCTCGTAAAATTTGCTAACCGTGGCTTGTTTTAACTTTTGCTAAAATGTTGTTTGCTTGCCAGTAATTAAACATTACGAGAAGAGAGATGTTTCCTGTTGTGTTTTTATCCTGAATGGCAACAGTCCCGTACAATAACCAAACCAGCAGTGTTCGAAATATAACAAAGAAACAAGCAGGAAGTAGAGGGAATGGCTGTATGTCTATCTGTTTTCAGCAAGTCGTCCGGAGCATATTACACGAAATGTGATGACATAGGTGATGCTCAAACGTTTGTTTACAGAACGTAAAGTATATTTTCTTTGCTTGTAATGTTAGTGTAGCTAAATCACAATTTGTGGATTCACACCCCCACCCCCACCCCTGTATGTGTGTGTGTGTGTGTGTGTGTGTGTGTGTGTGTGTGTGTGTGTGTGTGTGTGTGTGTGTAGAAGCCGGGGACAGGGAAGGCCGTGTATGATGCTGCACATTATGTGTTTGTAGTTAAATGTATGTGTGGAGGCAAGTTATGTGTGTTCCTGGGTGAGTGAGTGTGGGTTGACAAGAAGGCGCACTGAGTTCATGCTGGAGGGAGGGCGTCCCATATTACTATTATTACACACACACACACACACACACACACACACACACACAGAGCAAAATGGTGATGTGGCAACAGCTATTGGTTGAGGATCAAGAAGTGTGTGTGTGTGTGTGTGTGTGTGTGTGTGTGTGTGTGTGTGTGTGTGTGTGTGTGTGATTTGAGTACAGGTGAATATCTAAAGTCCACTTATTCTCTGCCAGTCGATCAACATACCGATCCATCCAAGGTCATATTGACTGAAAGTGCAGCTCGTTAGGCCCCTGAGACGACCGACTCAAATCGAAGTGTCTAGGGCGTATTTAGACCATCGACCATTTAGATCGATAAACCCATCCAAATCCGCCTACCTACTATTTCTCCTCCTACACCATTCCCCCATCTAACGACACTGTCCGACTTCAAATCCCTTGAGATCTAAGCCACGGAGTTGAGTTTCCTCCCTTTGTTTGTACTCTCGGCGCCGGCTCTTGACTAACCAATCAGTAGCGGCCGTGCGTGCGCACGCGCAGTGCTAATCAGTGCTTGCAGTTCGCAGTTCAGAAGTGGGCTTCTCAGACACTCAGCGTAGCGAATCCGTGTCTGGAAGCAGCTGACCCTTTGTTTGGGAATTCCCGTTTGGGGAGTGAGCCGCCGATGAGAGTAGTTTGTTTAACGGGGACTGAAGCCAGTACAGCGTCCAGCGGTCTTGTTGACTCTCAGGGGGTTTCCTGTCCTCCTTAGTGGCCTTATAAGAGGCAGAGTCAAGTTTGTCCTTGTTGATTAGGTGTCTTTAGACTGGCGGGTTTCGCTTGCTTTTTGTACGGTCAAGACACTTACTGCCTGAATTACTTTACTTGTCTGTCTGTCTGTCTGTCTGTCTGTCTCTCTCTCTCTCTCTCTCTCTCTCTTACTGTCTGAATTACTTTACTTGTCTGTCTGTCTGTCTGTCTCTCTCTCTCTCTCTCTCTCATATGAAAAGAACCAAAATATTTTTTTAAATTAATAAGCAGTAGTTCTGTATAGTCAGCATTTTGGAATGAGTAGCAATGTCTTGTTCCTGAGTCACGGAAAATATCAATGTATTGAACCAAACCTGAGGGAAATCGTGTTTTTCTTCCGTGGGTTAAGATTTACGAGATTTCCCTCGAGACCGTTTCTATCCAATGAAAATGTTGCTCGTGAACCCGATATCGCAATAAGTATTTATAACACTCTTTGACCTGGTTCAGCGTGGATATCATATTCTGTTATCATCATGATGGTCTTTTGCGACGAGAGAAGAACTGCATTGTGCTTTCCTCATCGACATTACGAAAAAGTTCATATAAGTTGGCATGACTTGTCTATCGATTGTTAATTATTTATCTTATAATAACATCTGCTGTCCAGGCCAGTCAGTCCGGTAAACAAACACGACATGAATCGCGACATACAAACATTTCGTACCCCGCACGATTATCCCATGTTTGTTTGTTTTGAATGGGACGTGTGGCCAGACGGTTGGGCGATTGATAGGCTCCAGAGCTTTGTCAGGGAAGTAGTAGCCAAACATCTCCAGGGTCATTTCTTCTGGCGAAAATCAGGCAAGATTAACGGTTCCTAACTGTTTTTGCCCACACGTATGTATGTGGTTTATATTGTATGTATGTGGTTTCTATTATATGTATGTATGTATGTATGTATGTATGTATGTATGTATGTATGTATGTATGTATGCATATAATTATGTATGTATGTATGTATGTATGTATGTAGGTATGTAGGTATGTACGTATGTACGTATGTGTTTATGTAGGTATGTACACACAATGGTCGTCATACAATCAATGCCTGTTTAAGTGCATGCCCATGTGTCAGACTATGTCTTGATCCTGTATGTGCCTGCACCAGTTTGTATTTGTGCATGTATGTATACCGGAAAAAGTAAAAGTAAAAAAGTTTTTAAAAAAAGAAGTAAAAAACAACGACAACAACAACCAAAAAAAAAAAAAAAACCCGGTTTATTGACAGCTCTTACTGCAGCAAACATGAGTATATATAATCAAAAGTGCAACACTCCCACTAAGCCAAATTTGAAATCCACGCAGACTTAATTTAACTATGATTTTGTTAGTGAAGCCACTGGTGCACAACCTCACTTACTCGGTAGGAACTGAGTTAAACTGATGAATTATTTATTTATTTAAACGCAGACTCGTTTGCGGTGCCTGTCTCGCCTTCGTGTATACACGCACGCACAAATATCAAGTGTGCACGCTAAAAATCCCACGTTCATCTTTCGAAGAAGAGTACGCTGTGGCCGGTGGCGTGGTAAAACAGAAATACTGTCGCACGCACCAGAGTGAATAGCAGGGTGGAGGTTTGCACACAAAGTAGCGCCTAGCGGTAGCAGGCTTTCCCTGCTTTGTCCTCCAGCCTTGCGGCGCCTAGAGCATCTCATTAGGTGCGCCGAGGAGAAGTCTACCATACCATACCATACCATATTTGCACGTTTCTTTCAGACGCCTCTGCTTTTGTTCTAACGTACGACCCAAGTCATCTTTAGTGTATATCCTTATTCCAAGGTCCCTTCTGTCTGTGTTGTGAGTGTAGGATTTGACAAATTCGAATGCACGTGACGAACGACGTCACTGATGACGCACGGTAAGGTAACTCTCCCCGTGAAGAGCATAATTTATATGCTGGTGTAAGGGAGCTGAATAGGTCTTAGCAAGGCCTACCCTCTCTCTCTCTCTATCTGTGTGTGTGTGTGTGTGTGTGTGTGTGTGTGTGTGTGTGTGTGTGTGTGTGTGTGTGTGTGTGTGTGTGTATTTTTCTGTTTAGATAGATATTACTAGAAATAGCAACGGCAGGTATGAAAATTGACTGTTTCACGTTAACTACCTCTACCGTTGGAAAATAAAGTTTTCTTGATTCTTGATTCTTGATTCTCTCTCTCTCTTTCTCTCTTGGGAAGCCGGGATAGCCGAATGGTAGAGCGTTTGTACTCTCAATGCTCGGTTCGTGAGTTCGAATCCCGGCTGGGGCCAGTTTTTGTACTGGCCTTTTTCTCGTTGACACGTCTTCGATATCACCCTTACGTGGATGAAAAGGACGTTAAACTCCCAAACACCCACCCATCCTGTCTGTCTGTCTGTCTGTCTCTCTTTGTTTATTAATTTTAATGTTCCACTCCTAAATATGTTTGATTTTAGAGTTCAGAGTTTTTACTCTTTTTTTTTTTCATTAACGGCAAGTTCGAAAATTGGTCGGAAGACCAAAACTTATGTCGTTTTAAAGTAAGAGTTATTTCAATTTCAATTTGAAATTCAGTCTAGCAAGAGGTCCGCGTGATTTCACATAAGGGAAGATAGATGAGTGTCCGGTCTAGACGGGAAGATCCGCATGTGAGAATTAAGGAGCGTGCAGAGGTGATTCCTTCCACAAACGCTACTTAACTTTAACACCGGAACATCTTTAGCATGTGTGAGGAGGACTTTGAATGAGACGGCTAAAATGAAGTCGAGAGGGCGAGGGTGGTGTGGACTGACGTCCGGGGAGATACTACAAAATATAGAAAATTTCCGATGTCTCTCATCTCACCCCCCCCCCCCCCCTCACCCAAACTCTCTCTCTCTCTCTCTCTCTCTCTCTCTCTCTCTCTCTCTCTCTCTCTCCGGGATAACCGAATAGTAGAGCGTTGGACTCTCAATGCTCGGGTCGTGAGTTCGAATCCCGACTGGGGCCAAATATTTGTACTGACCCTTTTCTCGTCCGGTCCTTGATATCACCCCTAAGTGGTGGAAAAGGACGTTGAATTCTCAAACATCCCCACCACCTCTCTCTCTCTCTCTCTCTCTCTCTCTCTCGCCTGCATCTTTAGAGGTGGCCTGGAAGAGGAATATCCTCAAACCGGCTAAGAAACCATCTTTTACCCATCTTTCCGACTCCTGGGGAGGTAGGTAAGTGTGTGTATCATGTGCTCTCTCTCTCTCTCTCTCTCTCTCTCTCTCTCTCCCGCGACTTATTGCAATCAGCAGCAATAAGTACAGGACATAGATCTATACATATGGGATAATCACGTTTAGTCAACTTTCCACATTGGGTGTGACGCGGGACAGAGGAAGCAATTGCCAGAACTAGATCACACGCCGCATCTCATAAACTCAAACATTGTTTTGCGTTGGTTGATTTGATTGGTCACGGGACCGGGGTTTTCTGCGCATGCTCGACCAGATGGGAATGCCGGGAAGCCGCAGAGAGAATGACGGCAGGCTGTGGTGTGTGAGACACTGAGAATGTGTGCAGCAGGCTGTGAAATAGTCGGGTACTATTTGTTCGAGAATATTCAGCGGAACATAACCAATTAGTACTGAAGCAAGAGCGACTTCGAACATTTTCCTGGTGAGCAAATGGAACACAGGCCAGCATTAGGCACAGCTGACCACTCTGGTCGGCATCTTTCTGTGTTGGTTACATCTGTAGCATGAAATAAACATTACTGCTTACGTTTACAAGTGTCGTGTCCTGTTTGTGATTGGTGTTGTCGCTGATGAGCTGTTTTGCCATATGCTCTTAAAATATATTTTTTTCTAAGTTCTGTCCTCAGTCTAAAGCTGAGAAATGGGAGATGCATCAAGGGTCACGCATTGCATGCGTGAACATTACGTCATGTTAGAGACTGATTGATTAGACGGGTGAATGAATTGAGTAATTGAGAGAGAGAGAGAGAGAGAGAGAGAGGGGGTGGGGGGACTGATTGACTGACTGAAACTTTATTTTCAGAGAGAGAGAGAGAGAGAGAGAGAGGGGGGGGGGTTTGAGAGTTTATCGTCCTTTTCCACCACGTAGAGGTGATATTAAAAAAAAAACCTGGCGAACTAGAAATGTGGGGTGCCGGGGAGGTAAGTGACTTTTGCGAGACAATTGGCCTGTTAGTTGTTGTTGTTTTTTTAATATCCCCCGCGCCCCCCCCCCCCCCCCCCCCCCCCCACACACACACCCAGCTCCAATCCCCATTTCTCGGGTTCGTCGCATTTTTCCCTCTCATTTATACATCCTATTCTGTTCTCAGAGTACTGGTTCATTACACATGCTCTAGGTTTTCCGGTTTTCCCAATTACATCGCGTTTGTGGCAGGGGTCACTGCTCGAAGCAGCTTAATTCTCACATGCGTCTCTTCCTGTTTAGACCGGACACTCATCTACCGTCCCTTGTGTGAAGCAACGCTGGCTTCATGCTGCACACTCATTAAAAGAGGCCATGCGCTCGGGAATGTCTGCTAACTAATGAAACCAGGGCTGGTAAAAACACGTGCGTTTTTGTCCTCAGTTCCGCTCACTTAATGAACTCTTCACGACCAGTAAACAAGAGGCTAAACAACACCTTGCCTTGTCGACAGTCTACGTAGCAGGTCGACATCCACAATTACAATGTCTGTCGCGCCTGATTTCTTGGACTCAGACGTATTGCGTCAATTGGACCGTACTTTTCACAGATTGCTTGTGCAAAATTCGTTACTGCTCTCATAACCTCACGCCTCGACTACAGCAACTCAGCACTGGCTGGCCTTCCAGCAGAACAGTTAGGCCGCCTTCAAAAAGTTCAGAACAGCGCTGCGCGCTTAGTGTTGGGCAAACGGAAGCGAGAGCATGCAACACCACTTCTGAGAGAAGCTCCATTTGCTACCAGTCCATTTCCGCCTTCAGTATAAAATTTTTGTTCTGGCTTTTCGTCATTTTAATGGCACCCTTCCACGACACATTTCGGCTTCACTCGTCACCTATCAACCGTCGTGAACCCTCCGGTCATCATCGTTCGAGAGGCTTCTCAAAATTCCCAAACGCAACCTGAAATTCTTCTGCGAGCGCTTGTTCAGTTTTGATGGTAGCAATCTTTTGGAATTCGCTGCCAGCAAATCTGAGAGATACCCCCACACTGTCTATTTTTAAGAGCAATCTTAAAACGTTCCTCTTTTGCACAGCCTTCCAGTAACTTCATTTTTCAGTAGCTATTCAGTTTCACCAGTGTATGCGTGTCCACCGTTTGTAAAATGTGCGAGTGGCCCGCCTTGCTTGAGTCTCCCGCCACCTTGAAGAATGCATGTTGAAACCGATAAGTTTTAAGCTCAGAGTAGCTTGCTGTCTCATCTCACCGCTAGCAGGCAGAGAGTTCCAGGTTGTTGGGGTGGTAAACCGAAAACAGCGTTCGCCAAAAGATTTCAGATATCTCTTAAGATGCCCGCATCTACATATGTCTACATATGGCCAGACTGGTGCCATATTTCATGCAACAACCAGACTTCAAGACAATTCCCTCTACCATCCCATGGAACAATAGGGGGAAGACGGAGGCAGACGCAGTCAATTTAATAACCCCCTGAGGAACCGTCTCTGTCTCAATCCATACCACAATCGGCGATCTGATTTACCGCAAGGTTAACACCTTTACCAAAGAATAGAGATTCAGAGCCTGCCCACGTTTTGCACCAAACGAGCCGACAGACGGGCGGCGGCCTGTTAATCCGTCTGCGGGGAGCTAGGGGAGGGAAACGGGTTGGGCCTGAATGAATGTTTTCTCCCCTTGTCTTCTCGGCCTGGTTACTTGTCTCTGTCGTCTCGGGCACAGCAGAGCTTATTTGGAATATGTTGTTGTTGTTGTTGTTGTTGTTTTGTACCTGGAGTCTGTCGCCGTCTCAACACTGCCCATGCTTAGACCTGTCGCTAGGGAACTGCAGTGGGTGGGTGGGTGGTGGTGGTGGTGGTGTTGGGGGGGGGGGTGTTGGGGGGTTTAACGTCCTTTTCCACCACATATCGAAGACGGGGCAACGACAAAAAAGCCAGCATGAATATTTAGCCCCACCCGGGATACGAACTCACGACCCGAGCATTAGAATCCAACGCTCTACCATTCGGCCACCCCGGCTCCCCCATGGAACTGCAGTAAACTGACTACATGTTTAAAAAACAAAAAAAAAAAAACAACAACGACGACAACACCACCAACAACAAACAAACAAACAAACAAACTCTCTTGCAAGCTTCATTGAAGACACACTTACTTGACATTTTCCATGGATTTGTGTATTTCATGAATTCAATTTTGATGAGCCAGTGGGCGATATGTGTGAACCTTTGATCGAAGTCTCCCGTCACTGATGACTTAAAGGCGTCAATGATTTAAAGGCGTGCTGCACGAAGTCATAGGTGTTCCTGCATGTGCTGTACAGAGAGGGTTGTTGCTGCATATGCTGTACAGAGAGGGTTGTTCCTGCATATGCTGTACAGAGAGGGTTGTGCCTGCATATGCTGTACAGAGAGGGTTGTTCCTGTGCGTGCTGTACAGAGAGGCTTGTGCCTGCATATGCTGTACAGAGAGGGTTGTACCTGCATATGCTCTACAGAGATGGTTGTTCCTGCATATGCTCTACAGAGAGGGTTGTACCTGCATAATTATGCTGTACAGAGGGTTGTGCCTGCATATGCTGTACAGAGATGGTTGTTGCTGCATATGCTGTACAGAGAGGGTTGTGCCTGCATATGCTGTACAGAGAGGGTTGTGCCTGCATATGCTGTACAGAGAGGGTTGTGCCTGCATATGCTGTACAGAGAGGGTTGTACCTGCATATGCTGTACAGAAAGGGTTGTGCCTGCATATGCTGTAAGAAAAAAAATTCTTGTGTCCTCGTGGGAAGAGAGTGATGTTGTTCCTGTAAAAAGAGGTGGCCATACCTGCTACACGAAGGAGGTGGCTGTGGCCACAAAAGGGAACTTTGCTGCCTGTATTCACTGTGACTGCTGCGCACATGAAATGCTTTTAGCTGCTGTACCTAGGGGAATGGTGTCCCTGCATGTACATCGATGGGGTATGACGGCTGTGCCTGTCTGCTGGCCAACAACAACAACAACGAAAAAGTGACTGAATCTGTGAAGGAGACTTCATTATGTACAAGAATATTGATTATCCCTGCTTGCTGCACATGTATACACGAAGAGATGGCTGTGTCTGCATACAAAGGAGCAAAAT
>JACVVK020000273.1:0-22500 GCA_018292915.2 Batillaria attramentaria | reverse complement strand
TTTACCCCACGGTCAATTTTTGTCATTACGCCTGTTGCCCCGTCTTTGATATGTGGTGGAAAACGACACTAAGCCCTCAAACGCCCACCCGCCCACCTTCTTCTGATACCACTTCACACCCCACACTCAGCATCTTCGCTAATATGGTTATTTCCGTCGCGATATGGCGGTCCTAGTGTCGATCTAAAATCGCTAGTAATGAAGTAAGTATGAAATGTCGGCGTCACTCGAGACATCCTGTACATCACTTCTTTTGATATCTGCTAATGCGATATTGGCCAATGCTGCGACTGTCACGTGGTGAAAGGGACTACGCGCTTACCAAATGCCTGTCACGTAGGCTGTATCGCCAACTGACGGCAGATTGATTCAGCTAAAAACCCTAACCTTCACATTTTGGCCCTGTCCTTTCAACCTTTTAATATTTTCTCCTCTGACCGAAGAATAACCCGGAAGACGCATTAAGCAAATATGAAATCCGCATCCGGCATTCTCTTTTTCTTGAACGGCAGGGGCAGTGTAGATCGCCTTCCCTATCCCCTTGGCTCCCTCACCATCACCCACCCGCCCCCGCCCTCCCTCCTCCTCCCCTATCCCCCACACCGCCACTGCCGCTGCTGGTACCGTATGCGAGGTTAGATCAGGACATCTTGAACTTTTCAGTTGCAGTTGGGGATACTTTTTAGGAGATTGGATTGAGCCAATTCCATAATCTTCTCTGGAAAGCCAAGACAACCTCCGACAAATGCACAGAAAGAGAGAGAGAGAGAGAGAGAGAGAGAGAGAGAGAGAGAGAGACTTTGATGCCTTATTTAACAACGGTATAAGATGTTGGTTACAATAACCATTTTTCAAACTTGCCGTTGAACACTAAACAACATACGACAGAATGGTAGTACAATAGCGTATTAAGCACACGGAAAAGCAAACCAAAAGTAACAACAACAGCAACAACAAGTACACACACAAACGAACAAAAGGATAGGACAGGGCTAAGAGATACGCAGGCAATCAAGCTATTATGTACAGAAGAGAGAGATAGAGAGAGAGAGAGAGAGAGAGAGAGAGAGAGAGAGAGAGAGAGAGAGAGAGTTTTGTGGTTTAACGAACCCTGCCCATCAAAAGGGTACTTCAACAACTGGGGCTCTAGAAAACAGGCCTGTGCAAATTTTGTCTTTATTGTGATTCGAACCCTCGACTTTCCAAACGTCAGGTTAAGCAGCCCCCCCCCCCCCCACACTCACAACCACCAGCAACCCCCCCCCCACCCCACCCCAACCCTGGCGTCCACGAGAGAGATAGAAATGAAATGAAATGACACTTTCTTTTCCAAGCATAAAAGATTAGGTTCGCAGACCTGTCGTAATTATTGCCCTTGCTGCACAACAACTAATTCTAAAGAGTGAGTGAGTGAGTTTTTAGGGCTTAAAGCCGCGCAAGCCACAAAGACTAATTCGCGGCTGTAATTCTAAAGAACACACACGCACACATGCATACACATACATACCAGCAATGAAGCCGGGCTATTTACTCCGTTAGCAAAGTATCCATATGCATTAATAATAATAATAACAGTATTGTATAGGCGCTTTTACCACTTTCATGAATCGGCTCAAAGCGCCGCGAACTGAACCCAACACGCACGCTCACGTGAATCACACGCATCCTCTCACATACTGGACATAAACACATCACAATCACGTGGTGCGAAGGGTCCGCTCAGCTATTTAAATTTCAGAATTTAGAATTGCATTTATTTTTCAAATTTGGTGGGCTGAACATTTCCAAAGCATTGATATATAAACATTAATACAAGCGCGTGAGTGCGTACGGCAATACAGGCTATCATGAAAATGAAAGGGAAAACGGCAAAGCTGCAAGACAGCGAGAACAAAAAGAACTGGTTGTTGCTGAAGAGGGTAAAGTACAGATTGAAGTCCTTTTATTAAAAAGATAAATGTGTAAATAACCGGGCTTTGAACGTGCTCATAGATGGAACTGAAGTAGTGTGTGCTGGAAGGGAATTCCACAAGGTGGCCCTGGAATACAAAAACTAGTCCTGTAGAGTTCAGTTTGGGGCCTCGCCACCACCAGATTGTTCCTCGAGGTCTTGTAAGGTGTGTTGAAGGTGCTATGTGTGTGTGTGTGTGAGAGAGAGAGAGAGAGAGAGAGAGAGAGAGAGAGAGAGAGAGAGAGAGAGAGCAGTATTGACCGCAGAATTGCAGAAATGGATTTGCCAAGGGAGAGAGGGAAACGAGCAGACTTTTTTTTTTTTCGGAGGTGGGGGGACAAGAGAAGAGCCGGGGCTCTTACCGGATTTAAACATGGCCACCTTGCAATATTGACAGGACGGAAATTGGTAAAGTGGTCGATGTGAAAATGAGACAATGTCCAAGAATGATTTTTTTTATTATTTTTTTCCCGAATTGTAGAAGATTTTAGAATCGATGGAAAGAATGCTGATATAAAATCGCTGCATGATCCATTAAAAGAAAGAATTGGGGGGGGGGGGGGGAACCCTCTGTCCTGAACTCACCACTTGCTTTTAAACGCACGTCAGAGGGAGGCAATGCTCGTTCCTTATATTACAGCAGAACCAGTGGGAAATATTGATATTCGTAAAACTTTGAAAGAAACGTTTACAGAAATAAGTTTAAAACAATCGATTAGCCGATTGTTTTTTTCAGACGGAATACCCGGAAATCAAAATGAAAATTAGGCGGCATTTCTTCGTTTGTTGTTTGTTTGTTTCTTCCTGGTTAGTCATATTGATATGACATAGACATGGTGATTTTCATAATACTCTCTTCAGAAAAAAAACTACAGCTTCCAAGCATACTCTTTCTATCTAGTGTTCGCTTGAGATTATTAAGCATCTGATTAGGAATTCAAACATTTGGGATCGTTACCTTTACGTAATCTCAGGACAATTCTCGAATTTTCAGAAATCTATGATCTTCATAATTTTTTTAATTAACAAAAAAACAAAACCACCTAAAAACACAAAAAAACCGCATACATGCACTGACAGATTCGTTGCCGCTGTTCTCCATTGACTGATCTAAATAAGCGGGAGTAGTAGTAGTAGTAGTAGTAGTAGTAGTAGTAGTAGTAGTAGTAGCTGTAATTATAATAAATAATAAATCACATTTATACCGCGCAATTCTTTATCATTTACTCATTGCGCATTCCCATATCACTCACACGCACATGAAACACATCCGTACACAGCGGGTACTACGGCACTACGGTACTCAATAGAATGCCAGTTGGAACAAGTAGGTTTGAAGATCTGACTTGAAAGAAGCCAAAGCACGTTGCTGTCTCTCGCTAGTAGGCAGTGAGTTCCAGACTATAGGGGTGGCAATACGGAAAGAGCGTTGGCCGAAAGATTTCAGATTTTGCCTTGGAACTTGTGAGGAGCTTTTCAGTGGATGAGCGGAGGGTATACGTGACGGATTGTATGTGGATAGCGTAATGACTAATGATGATTTGACTTGACGTTCAACTACCAGCCAGTAAAATAATAATAATAAAATGGTTACTTAAGGGACGCCCTCCCTCTCGCGGGAGCTCAGGGCGTCTTAGAATCAACACACACTCACTCACCCAGAAACACACGCAACATGCCTCCACACATACATTTAACTACAAACACATAAGTATGTGCAGCATCATACACGGGCTGCCCCTGGCTTACACACACACACACACACACACACACACACACACACACACACACACGACCAGCAAGATGATGATGAGGCAACAGTTATTGCTTGAAGGCCGTGAAGAGGTAGGTTTTCAGATTTGTTAACAGAGACCAGCAAGGCAAACGGTGTCGGAAGACGTGAACCCAAAGCCAGAGACAGCAGCAGTGCGCCGGAGGGATCAGAAAAGAAAAAAAATGATCGTTACCAAGGGACTCTCAGAAATTGCAGAAAGACTCCCTGAAATTCTGGAGGGGAGCCCGGGTGGCCGAATGGTAGAGCGTTGGACTTCCCGGCTGGGGCCAAATATTGTGCTGGCTCTTTCATCGTTGCCCCGTCTTTGATATCACCCGTATGTGGTGGAAAAGGACGTTAAACTCCCAAACACCTACCCACCCACCTCGGGAAATTCTGAAAGAGAGCCCTTTGGACCCTTCGGTGCAAAAGCTATCGGAAACACTGCAATTAAAAGTTTGTTTGTCAGATATAATCTAAGATCGGTTTGAGCGTTTTGGTATTCTGCTCTTTTCTAACTCGCTTGAAGTCGTTTTTTCGAAAAGAAAAAAAAAGAAAAAAAAAAAAAGACAGAAACTCAAATCTCCATTTTCAGATTCAAAATCACTTAGCCTACACGCTCCACCTTTTTTTCTGCCAGTAGAATTGGAATTCCAGAGGAAAGGGGAAAGATCGCAGTCCCAATTTTTGTCCTTTTGATTTCACACTGCATGCGTGAGGTGGAAACTCGAACACTCGTGCCAAAAAATATGTTATCACAACTCTCAGCAATTTTGATGGACTTTCAAATAGCTAGTCTGAAGAACACTGCCTGTCTCTCTGCCCGTCTCTCTCTCTCTCTCTCTCTCTCTCTCTCTCTGCCGAATGGTAGAGGGACATGCTCAATGCTCGGGTCGTCAGTTCAAGTCCCGACTGGGGCCAGATATTTGTACTGGCCTTTTTTTGGCGTTGTCCAGTGTTTGATGTCACCCTTACGTGGTGGAAAAGGACGTTAAATTCTCACCCCCCCTCCCCCCGAAGTGTTTATAACACATGAGTCGAAAATGACATCGGCCTCTCCAAAACATTATTGGATCACGATTATGTAAATTTGTAATTCCGGCGTTCCCGGGCTCTTCCTTTTCCGCTTGCCTCACGTCATTTGGATTTCAAACCAGGTCTGCTTTCAACGATTCCCATGACAAACTGACAAGGCGAGCCACACAAAATTCCTATCGCAGTGCGCCTCAGCCGTATAGTGCAGTTTCTAGGCAGAGACTGTCAGACCTGCATTTCAGAAAGGAGCCTCACGAAACACCAACAGCGAGAAAGACACTTGTACACGGGCACATTCACAGACAGACAGATACGCGTTCACACGGCGTGCAAAGATTGCGCCCATTAATATTCATGACTGACACATTTAGCCTCGTTTAGATCTGATTCAGTTAGCGACGGGAACGGTGCAATAAATGTTTAAATAGGTTTTTGGTTAAGTTTACAGTTAGGTGTAGGGTTAGGTGTAGGGTTAGGGTAAGGTTTAGGTTTAGATTTAATTTTAAAAGTTAGATTTAGGGTTCAGCGTTGGGGGATCGTTGTACCGGTGCAATTCCAATGGCGATAAGACGACCGCAGTGCATAAATTTACGCGACCTTCAGCCAATTATTAATCCCAGAATAGACTGTTTACAAACACAACACCCAAAGTCGTTGTTGTGGTCGCTGTTATATCAGCTGTTCCATCAGTGCTTTCACCGGAAATCTCCGAAAGTTTTGACGGCCGGACATTTCCGAGTGGATACGGAAATTACCTTTTATGGGCTGTTCATGAATATTTAAGCATGCAGTCTTTGCCTGCAAAAACATACTTTCTGAGGCGCAAATGGTTTGTACAGTTGGTTTTTTTTTTTTCTCCGTCACATTAAATTTACTCACCCACCTCCCCAAACTCAGTGCACTTTTATTCGGACCATAAGCAAATTACAAACACCCTAATTTTGTTTTACAGACAGCATTGTCCGATACACGCCTCCTGAAGTGGACATAATTAGACAGCCTCTTGGATCCCTGTTGCAATAGACGCTCTCTGTATCTCTCCCTTGCCATCGCCTGTGATCTAGAACTGTTTACAAAGTTGCCGAGGAGGTTGTCCTTCTTGCCGAGCCGCGTTTCCCACAGGGAAAATGTCTTGGAACTAGCCATGTGTTTCAATGCTGCACAATCGAGGCTTAAACGAGTTGCCCACCCAAGTATAATCTGTCTGGGCGCGTTTGATTAAAGCTCTCGGGTCGGTTGCAATTTATGGTACCTCGTGGTGATAGCGGGCGTTAGATCTGTTTCTCTGTCTCTGTCTCTCTATGCCGTTCTGTCTGCTTCTTTTACCCATACCACCCCCCCCCCCACCCCCATCTCCACCTCTCTCTCTCTACCTTAAAGGGTGTGTAATGCACCGGAGTGAATTAATTTTAAGTAGTCTCTGTACTCTCTGTCTCTGTATGATTGAATTGAACTTTCTTGTTGAGTTTTTTTTTTTTTTTAAAGAACTCATTCCGGCGAAGTGACCTCTCGCACTGTCAAAAGAACAATCCAGTTCCATTATATTCATTTTTCCAGTTCAGGCACAACTCTCTCTCTCTCTCAGCCTCAGCCCCCTCCCAAAATCTTCTGTCTGTCTGTCTGTCTTTGTCGGTCTCTGTCTCTCTCCCTGTCAGCCCCTCCTCCAATACTCTGTCTGTCTGTCTGTCTGTCTCTCTCTCTCCCAGTCCTGTCTGTCTGTCTTCTGTCTGTCTCTCAATCACATTAGCCTCCATCCCACGGCCCCTCCCCACCCCCCATCCTCGCTTTCAATCTACCGTGGTTTTCTTCTTCTTCTTTTTCCCTTAATAATTCATATTGCCCATTTTGAATAGGCACGGTAATGCAGGACGCCCGGGACCGTTTAAATCGCCGTCACGGGGAGAATTGCTGGGAAGGTTCCCCAACTTGAAAGCTGCCTCCCATCATCAGACGCCCTCTCTCGGGGTACACAGGGGTCAGGCATCCACGGGGGGAGCACTAGGCGGGCATGCGGGCACGGGCGACCACTCTCCTATCACTGTCCTTCCTGTCAAAAGAGTTGTCCCTGGCAATCAATCAAGTCATTCATTGCAGGCCTCAGACTTGTCCTCATCATTTTCCGAGTTTCGCAATGGATGACGTCTGAAGATGGGCTTTGTTGAGAAAAGGAAGTATTTTGCATTCTATGACGTTGGATTGAGTGAGGAGGGCTTTCGACCCAGATCTAAATCTTCTCTCGATCATTACGTCAGAAGAGAAGTGGTGGTGTCAATGGATGTATTACTCCAAAAATGTTCGCGAAAGTTCTTATACATCCACATCTATCTTTCTTTTTATCCGTTTAAAAATGGGTCGGAAGACAAAACAAAAGAAAAAAACCAAAAAAAAACAAAACCACTTCTCGTTTACAAATAAAAATTCTCTCTCTCTCTCTCTCTCTCTCTCTCTCTCTCTCTCTCTCTCCAGCGCCTCGTCCAAGGGTTGATATCTACAAATATAGCCTGTCTTTCTCAGGGGCATCCATATGGAACTCTTTACCACTGAGTATCCAAAACATTTCCAAATTCACTGACTTCAAACAAATTCTACACGACACGCTCATCTGACCATATAGATAGAAATGTGTTACATACATGTTAGTGACGACTTTGAAGTTCCTACTTGGCATACAACCAATAATTATCATCGACACATGCCACGTATGTTTTGATTTGTTTATCATGTGTACTTTTCTCTTCTTCATTTCCTTTGGATAGTTAATACTTTTGTTTGTATTTTTTGCTCTTTCCCCCCTTGTTTTGATGTTGTCTTTTTACCCTTTAACGTAGACTAGCAGGACAGCTTGTAAGACAGACAGTAATGCCTAAATGCTCTATCCTGAAAAAAAAAAAAGTTTCATCATCATCAGCATCATCATCATCATCATCATCATCATCTCTCTCTCTCTCTCTCTCTCTCACACA
Organism: Batillaria attramentaria; assembly: GCA_018292915.2. NCBI lineage: Eukaryota > Metazoa > Mollusca > Gastropoda > Batillariidae > Batillaria > Batillaria attramentaria. The sequence continues at coordinate 14,777 of JACVVK020000273.1, read as the reverse complement.
CACACACACACACACACACACACACACACACACACACACACACACACACACACAGATCCCACCACCCCTACCCCATCCCGCGAAAAAAGGAAGAGAAAAAGAAAACATCCTCTCTGAATTTAACCTTTTAACATGTATCGCTATTAATCTCCAAAAAGATTTCAACGGAACTCCGGTGTAGGCGTCTGCCAGATTGCTGAATATCCCATAAATCCCTCACAGCCACAGCGGGCTCTTTGCTGAATTGTGTTTTGAGTCAACCGAGATCTGCCGCAGTCTCTTTTCAGGCAAATCCGGCAAATTGAGTTAGCCGGTAAATTCGAGGCAGGCTCGGGAAGATTGCCTTTCAGGCTCTTTGTACTTTTGAGTGAGGGATCCGATTGCCATTTCCCTTGCAGCCTCTGAAAGAGCCGCTCGGATTGGTCAGAAATCCTCAGGCCAAAGGGAGGCAACTACTGGCCCACTGTTGATGGTGGAACGAACCAATCACACTGGCAGACATCTTGACCTCATTAGCGAGTCATTGGAGGTTTGTTGCATCTTGGAAGCAAATACACATTGATCTTCAATCACAGCCTACGTGACAGTGTGTGAGCAGAGTTCACCGCTATGATATTGATGTATGGATCGACAAATCATTGCCAAAGGAAACACATCGTGCAGCAAGTCGTGCGGTGACGATGAAAGAAAAGAAAAGAACATAATTATAAAAGAAGGTTTTCTCGGTGGTAAGAAATCGCCACAAATTACTTTATTAGAAGCACGTTACCATCACCAGCATTCTCTTGCATATTGATTTGGCCAGTTGTAGATGCTGTTGTTTCTGGAAGCTTTGTAGTTTCTTGTTGGGCTTGGTGTAGATGTTGTTGTTGTTGGTGGTGGTGGCGGTGGTGTGTGTGTGTGTGTGTGTGTGTGTGTGTGTGTGTGTGTGTGTGTGTGTGTGAGAGAGAGAGATGATGATGATGATGATGATGAAACTTTATTTTTCAACGGTAAAAGCTTTGACAGAGAAGGTTCGTCAGTTTACAAACTTGCCGTTGCTAATGCTAAAAAAGTAAAAAGTAGAAAAGCAAAAAGTGAAACAGCATGCAAATAGTAGTAAGTAGGAAAACAAAAAGATTACTCAGCAAACGAATAGTAGTAAGTAGAAAAAAGTTAAACAACAAACAGTGTAAGGAATCTACATATAAAGAAATGCGCATGTGCAGACACATGCACCGGGCCTAGTGGGCGTGTCTGAAACATCCATACACCGGAGTTTACGAGCCCAGTCTGTTCAGTGATACAGTACGTATCATGTAAGCGTCTATTGACTAGTTATAACATTATAGACAGTCAAACAAATGTCGCCGTAGTAATTCTTTAAACGTTTTGGAAGAGAGAGAGAGAGACTGAAACTTTATTTTTCAAGGATGAGATAATAGACGCACAGGTCTCTCTTTGAAAGAGAGAGAGAGAGAGAGATGATGATGATGATGATGGAACGTTTGTTTGTTTGTTTGTTTGTTTGTTTTTTCAGGCATTTAGGCATTGCTGCCTGTCTTACTTGCTGTCTTGCATGAGAGAGAGAGAGAGAGAGAGAGAGAGAGAGAGCCAAACATATTTTCTTGACAATTAGCCTGTACAAAGGCCTGAGAACTAAGGAGATAAATGGAAAGACAGACACGCAGAGACAGAGAAAAGAGAATCACAGCCGGTCCCCCCCCCCCCCCCCCCCCCTGGTTAGCAGAATCTTCAGCGCAGAGAAGCAAGCAAATTGCACCTCTCCGACTGTTCTCGGAGTCTGGAATACGCAGACAAATTACAACGTTCGTACAGTTTCCAGGGCATCAACTTCGGGTCATTAGTAGTTCCCACCATGATTGTTTTCCTGACTCGTGACTTGGTGACGGGCATCCGGTTGGCGGGAAATTGAGCTTGCAGGGCGCGCTAGACTGTATAATCCTACTTTGCAGCTTCATTGAATGCAAATGAGAATCAGACGGACGTGATCCTTTTCGGTGGACTGGTGTAATACTTTAGTGATATAATGAAGTGACTTGTGCGTTATCATCCTGGTAACGCCCTGGCAACAGCCAATCAGGCTGAAGAGGGCGTAGAGCGTGCGAAACCTGAGGTTAGTGTTGTTTTACAAGGGCTGCATCTGTTGGCTGAGTTCTCTTGAGACTAAAATAAACGACAGCAAAAACAACAAACACAACAGCAAAAAAAAAACAGCAACAACAGCAGCAGTAACAACGACGACAACAACAGCAAAGGCAGTAATTGCAGCAGCAACTACAACAACAGCAAAACAATAGCGTCACTCCGGGGTTTGACACTGACACGAAAGGGGGGGGGGGGGGAGGACATCATTAGAGATACACACAACAAACAGACGTTTGTTCTTGTTCTTGTTGTGCTTGTTTTTGGTTTTTGCTGCTAGGTGTAGGACATATTTGACAGAGATCAACATTGCGGATTCTCGGCATTAGCCCAGAGAATTGTTTCCCTTAGACTGTGTGGCGTCGAGGTGCTCCTGCTTAATGCACTATGGTGGCCAGAAGCCTATTCATGTTTTATTTATCAATGTATTGTGTTTATTTCTTTATTTGTTTATTTGTATTCGCAGTGCAGTGCACTGAAGTCCTTTGAATAATCTATTCTCTTCCTTTATCCTCCCGCCAAGATACGTCCCCTAAATCATTCCTTAGACTGTTTCCATTATCGCAAAATTGCTAAACAACAACAACAACAACAAAACAAAAGAACAAAAAACAACAAAAACTCAACAAACACAAACACAAACAAACAACAACAGCAGCAAAACAACAACAACAACAAAACCCACAAACACAAACAAACAAACAACAACAACAAAAACAAAACTCCTTACTATAGTGTTGAAACGGGGACCATGATTCTGTTATAGAAAGCAGACGGAATGTCGAAGCTTACACATGAGTACACACAATAGAGCCGTCCTTTACAAATCTAAACTACAGTGCTTTGCAAAAGTGTGGAGCCTATACAGCTTAACCATTTCCACCCAGATACCATACTACCAACATATTCCACGCACCATCTGCGTGGATCCTGTGGTGATATTGCACTATGTTGACCAGATGATTTATAATTTAGGGGGAAGTGTTGCTCAGATGTGTGCTTTACTTTCACATCACCTTCAGCGGGTTGCCAAGAAACCTGATGGTAGACACAGCGAGGTAAAATATAAACACGCTGTTCCGACTATAGTCGTAGAACGGGTAATATGAGTTAAAATATGATGTTTCTCGTGTGTCAACACTCCATCTTTCCTTCCCCGGTCGTCCTCAATCTCTTAAATGGTTCCATTATCGAAAAATTGCACAGGGGGGGGGGGGGGGGGGGGGGGAGACATATACAAAAAGAAAAAGGGGAAAAAAAAACAAAGCAAGACAAAACAAACAAAAAGCACCAGAGAAATTGTTCCTGTAACGCACAATGCTGACCTGACAATTTACAGTTGTTTGCGGAGAAAAGTGGATCGCCCGGAAAGATTAATTAAAGCGGCTATTGTGACAGTGTCATAGAAAGCAGAAGGACTTTTGCAGTGTACACATTAGCTCGCACAGAAACCGGTCCTACATACAACTTAGTTCGGGTGGCCCATGAGTGATCGGGGAAGTCACATCCTGGGTTAGGGATCCAAGTGAACAAACTTTTTGGTGGCTGCATCTTTTGCATGGTGGCTAAGCACAGGAAAACGTCAGGCTAATGTAAGAAAAATAGGAGCGTACCTAAGCTGAACGATGATTTTTACTAGCTGAGCTTGACTGAAGTTAGAATGGGATCCCCTATGGCACTGAGACACGCACGCACTGTAGCTTTTAGGGGTAAAGTGTACATTTTCACGGAGCGTTATTCAGCGTCAAAGCGCCGCGAACTGAACCCAACACGCACGCTTACGTGAATCACACGCATTCTCTCACACACTTGACATAAACACATTACAATCACGTGGTGCGAAGGGTCAGCTCAGCTATTTAAATTTCGGGATTTAGAATTGCATTTATTTTTGTCTACAGATATTGGTCCAGCCACCACGGAGATATTAATGTGTTGATTTTTTTCCGTATGGTTGGATACATGACCCTCGATTACAGAAGAGGGACATCATGACAACATGCAACTCTACCATCACAGAACTGTGGGACCTACAATGGACAGTCCCATAGTGCAAAGTGCATGCGCCGAATTCGCCTCTCGTCTCATCTCTGTCACAGTTGATATTCACTGCACGCGAGCAGCTCGATCCGCAAATATCCGTGCACTGCGAGTTTTACTCGTAAGAAGCCGAAACCTCTCCGACACACGAAACAGCCGAACTAGAACCGAACCACTACGCCAACAATTGATCAGATGCTCAAATTAGTTACCTAGACGGAAACGTGAGTCTACATTGATTATCGTCGGTACATCTTTAGCGTGTTGTTAACAGATTTCATAGCAGCCTAGACATCTGTACTGCCTGACTGGAATCGAAGTAAAAGACTTGTGCTGGATTTTTGTGTGTTGCCCGGGCCGTCTTTGATATGACGTGTGTTTTGTCTCTCTTTGTTCACATGTGTCGGTTCTTTTTCAGTAATTTTCACCTATGTTTTCAGTTTGTAATCTGTACTGTTTTTACTTTCTAAGTTGTCTTTCGTTTAGTGTAGGTTGAGAGAATGCGGTTTTTGCTTTCATATTGTACTGCTGTTTTTTTTTTTTTGTTGTTTTTTTTTTTGCAAGGCGTTTACAGCGTGGTCCGTAGGGACAGGTGCCCTGGGATTATTATTATTACCTTATTTGGCGCAAAAAGGACGTCAACCACTGAACAACCAGCTAACCAACCCTCCTCTATCCCTCCCCTGGTCCAACCCGTTCCCTTTAAGGGAAAAAAACCCCATAACCTAACCGGTTTCCATTATCGGAAAATCGCTCAAAGGAAAAAAAAAAAAAAAAAGAGAAAGATCTTCATTTTCCCTAACTCGACGCTATTAAGCCGGTAATTACGATACCAACAGTATCATAGAAAGTGGCAAAACTTGGAAATACTGCAGTGCTTTCGGTGCTGACGGCATTTTTGTTCTGCTGAAGTAAAGTACAGGACAAAGAGAGTATTGATCAACAGATGAACATTAAAGAGAAGATACACCAGGAACTGTCATCATGAATAAGGATTACAGAATTCCCTCGCCATTATATACTGATTTAGCACATCTGGTTTTCCTCTCTCTGTCTGCCTCCTAAGACCATCTCTGGCTGCGAGGGTTGTGTGTGTGTGTGTGGCCATTTTGTATATGGGCTGAATACAGCTTACAAATATGTGAAAAATTATTCCCAACAACCACGCGATACTGGTATGATTCCCACGTCACCACGTTACACTTTTACCAGGCATTTTCTGAACAATGGCCGATTTTCAGCGGGATTTCAATTTCTCAAGCCTACACAGTGCTACAGAAATGATGTTCCATACCATAGGATTTTTTTTTTTTTTTGTTTGCACGTTCCGTGGATACAAATTACTTCAGATATGTCCAGATCACCCTGGATACTGTCCACTGTGATACAGAAATAATCACATGTCTTCCAATTATGTCTTCCTTGGTAAGAAAGTTATCGTGTGCTATTTTGTCTCAGAACTCACACATGCAACAGTCGCTGTATCACCGGCCCCGTAGTGTAGTGGTTAGAACTTCGGACCATGGAGCGGGAAACCAGGGTTCGAGTACCACTGAGGCAAGCGGGATTTTTCCTACCTGTGTCGGCTCCTACCCAAAGCGGATGTGCTATGGTCCCAATGGGGAGGTTGTTGCCCCTTCAGTCGAGACTCACCCACTTCACGGGTGCGACTTTGCGGCTTTGGTATTCCCTTGGTATGACACATCTCATGATGTGGATGATTACACGGTCGGTTAATGATAACACGCCCAGCGGATGATAATCCCCAGGCCCGGTTAACGCCGGGATATTTAAGGAAAGGTGGAATGCAGCCCTATCCCGCAGTCCCAAACCACAAGGACCCCCATGGCATCACCCTCATACCATCATCCTCATCTCCATGATCATGCATAATAAAAGTTGCCCCAGCTTCCGAGCCCTCAGTGGATTCCATCCATTGCCTGGGAGGAACGCCACTGCAGCTGGCAAAGAGTTGGGCCATAAAAAAAGAAAGAAAAATGTAAGCGGGCGTTTCGAAAATAAATCGGTCTATGAGCGATGTTCCGTGGATGCAGACAGGAATTCCTCTACGTCCTGTGCGTCTGCGTGACTCAGCAGTTATCGTGACCCAGCGTACAAGTCGTTATCTCTTGCTTGTTCACGCCTTCTCCCCAGACCAGTGTTTTGCAACCAACACAACTTTTAACAGACGTAATTATTCAAACCAGCGCCGCCACACCCACTAAGCAGGTACATTAGCCTAAGTGTCAACTGTACGGTCTCCTCTTAAACATGACAGGACAACCCTTCTGGACTGGGCCTCCCCGTTGCATGCAGGCTAGCCCATTACGAACGTGGGGTTGTGGCTGATAGCCGCAATTCATGTGTTTGTGGTCGTCTACTCTGTGACGGTCCCGAGGGCTTATCTTTGGTTGCGAATGCTTTCTAATTTGCGTCGATCTGTCGCCTATTAGCGTCAACTTGTTTATGGTCCACTGTTGCCATCTTTGTTCATCATCCCTGAGGTCTGCGGTCTGGCTTCCGGTTTTGGTTTCTCAGCACACTGCTCCCCCTTCTCTCTCTCTCTCTTTCTCTCTCAGTTAAAGCATCAGTTAAAGCCAGCCCCTTTACAGCTTCGTATTCATACTGAACCCATTGAGCAAGTCACCGAACGACTTTTCTAGGTATATATGTAGATCAGCAGCTTAAATGGGAGACTCACATCAATGCACTGTGCAAAAACTGTCGAAGAACATCTTCCTGCTCTCAAAACTGAGGCAGGTCACTGATCTTAATAGCCGTAAACTTTTCTTCTCCGCCCATATCAAATCACAAATTGATTATATTTCAACTGTGTGGGACGGATGTGGTGAACTACACAGAAAAAGGCTAAATTCACTTTACAAACGAGCCGTTAAATGGTTTTGCCGGGACCTATCCCGACTATCAATAAAATGAAGAAACTAGGTATACTCCCCCTTCAACAACAGCTTATATACAATAAATGTGTTTTAATGCACAAATTCTAACGACTCAGCTCCGCAATACTTATCATCTTTCTTTACCTCACGGCATAACTGTGGACGGACCTCGAGGGAACGGTATTTTGACATTACCCCTACCTCGTATTGACCTTTATAAAACTAGTCTCATCATTTGCTGGAGCATCACTGTGGAACTCACTTCCCGATGCCTATAAAGTCAGCAACTTCTCTAAAAACATTTAAAGCATTATTACCGACGGTTATTTGTTTGACTGTCTGTAGTGCGAACTAGTATTTGCAAATTGATGCCTCACATTAATGCGTATTCCTACTCAGATCGCGTGATGGACTACTTTTTTTTTTTTTTTCTTCTTCTTTCTCTCTCTCTATGCATGCATGTTTGATGTTCCAGGCAACCGCCCTCAGTTCCAGATGGAACTACAACTGTTTGACCTTGACACAGTGTGTGTACGCGCACGCGTGTGTGTGTGTGTGTGTGCATGACTGTGTTCTCTTGTTCCAGATGTATTTTCTTCAATTTTGTTGTCTCTCTTTTTATGTCTTTTTATTCTTATTATTTGCTTTTCTCTAATCTTTCGTAGTATTAGCAACGGCAAGTTTGCAAACTGACGTACTTTCTGTCAAAACTTTTACCGTTGAGAAATAAAGTTTCATCATCATCATCATCTCTTTCTCTCTCTCTCTCTCTCTCTCTTTGTGGAATTCAGAATATATGTATTACTTTGTTTGCACCTCCCTCGCCGCTGCTCGAGCGGACGTCGAAAAGACAGAGGTTAAGATCCGACAAGGAAAATAACTTCGTAATCCATCGCCTTTTTTTAAGACCTGAGCTTAAGTTAAAAATCTCTCTCTTGTTTTAGACAACGAATACCAAACAGGAGAGTACTAAAAAGCAAACAGCCAACAAAACAGATGTTCCAAACACCATTAAATAAGTGCTCACGACTTTGTTTCACCTTTTAACGGTGCTAATTTTCTACACGTCTATGTTTTCAGTTGGCCGACTTTGACAGACCTGTTCGATACGTTGGCGTGTGTTTGCAGAGGTGCTGCCTGACAAGAAAATGTAACGGTTCTGTTTGTTCACATCGCTGCATTTCCGCACATCCCGGGCCTATGACTGAGTACTTTAGGTCCTGTTACTGTTGTGCACTCCTGTCCTAAAGAGAACTGGGACACATTTAAAAGCATGCTTTATCGGTAATTCGCGTGTGTTTACTTGTTCTGCGACTGAACTATTTATTACTTTAAAGGTCCTATTTAAGACTCACGGATCGTTCCGAGCTGTTTTAGTGGTCCAGCATCACGCTACTTGAGCATACGTACAAATGCTTGCGCAGACAGGTTTGCGTTCAGCAAATTGAAACTAAAACGCAGTGACCGGCGACAGTAGGGCAACCTCCTTCGACCTCTTAGTTCACTGAGTTCGAGCAGCCGACTGGGGGAGCAACGGCCGCCGTCTCTGGACAGTTGAGTTTTCCTCGTTTTGCGCGGCCATCAAACGTCAGTGTGTTGCATTCGGAACTCTACTTATGGCAATGCCAATGCCTATTTCTTAAATTGTGTGTTTAGCCGATGACTTAGTGTGTGATATATACATGTAAGTCGGTTTTATTTCCATGGTATGTTTGTGTATGCATGTGTTTTTATCAAGAGGAGCAAAACAAAATCTCTTTTGTAACTAAGAAGCCAATAAATTTATCTTATCTTATAAGATTTCGAGACTATTTCGAGCGCACAGGTGGAGTTAAAAGCGTAGCTTTTCCAAAACAGAAGTCGCCCTCTATAAAACCTACTAATAGTAGGTACCAGGCAGTACCGCCTTTAATTCTCAAGAGCCCAACCCCGACCACCCTCCTGTCCGCTATAAGATAAGACTCGTTGAAAAGAACAAACCACTGCACACCAGTTGGAGCCCCTTCAAGCCACTATTACGCAAGGCATTGGCCTTCCCCGCTACGCCCGAGACCGCCGCATTGTGCGTAATAGTGACTTCAGGTGGCTTATATTAATCTGAAGACTTCATGTAAAATTGCAATTTTGGCGTGGGTTTTTAAGAGTTAAAGGCACCACGTTCGCCTTTCTAAACTTCAGAGAAGACAAATCATTTTGTTTCGAAACAGCTATGCGTGTGAGTATTTTTTTTTTCACGATGGCAACCGTTCCTAAACAAAAGTTGTTTTCTGCGAAGCCTAACAAATTTAGAACTAACGCCTTTAACTGTGTCTTTTGAAAGTCCGTCACTCAAAGACAGCAGAGCCTGTGAGGCGAGCTCGAGCTCAATGTTTGTCTTGCCTAATTGTAAAAACCACTCGCTGGCAACTTCACACATTGATTATTAGATTCTGGCAGGTCATGTGATCGCCATGGCAATAACCTTTGAAAATGGCCTGACATCCCAAGTGTTGAAGATATTGACCTCCTTAGCCAGCTGACAGAAAAAACAGGGGGAAGGCTGTTTCAACTGGGCGAATATCTGCTAGCCTAAGGAAATCTCACGAAAGCTGACGTGGTCGCAATTTCCTTTGCTTTCCAAACAAGGCCAACATTGGTAGAAGGGAGAAAAGGGCTGTGAGGCGACGCGAAGTCTGTCTCGCGTGGTCTTCTCCTCAGGGAAGGGCGCCATCTTGGTCCCATGGCATGACCGTGGTCTTTTGATAACATGAATAAAATGGTACTCCTTCGTACAGTCGCTTGATGTAGTCCTAACCCTCGATTAACTAGTTACAGAGCGGGTCGTATATTTTAGACGGAGCAGTACGATAAGGGGATTTGTATTGATGCTTTTTCTGAAGCTTGCTAATATCAAATCGTATTAGTTTTGCATACCAAAGGCTTATCGGTAAGATACTGTCTCCAGTATTTATACGCTTGTATACATTAATTCCCGAAGCTTGCTTGTGTCAAATCATATTAGTTTTGCATACCAAAGGCTCAGTAATTAGATACTCTCTTGATACATATGGATGAATGCAAGCGCGTGTGTATGTGTGTGTGTGTGTGTGTGTGTGTGTGTGGCTTTGTGGGACTAGCAGTTTCAGTGAAAACTCGTACCAATACAAATGTGTTTTATTTAACGAAGTCTTATCGCAGTCCTTGCCGAATGAAACGCCCGTACCAGAACTGGGGCTTGTAGGGGTCGGGGGGTGAGTGGGTGGGTGGGGGGTGGGATGTTTGGGAGTTTTACGTCCTTCTCCACCACGTATGGGTGATATCAAAGACGGGGCAACGAGAAAAAAGGCCAGCACAAATATTTGGCCCCAGCCGGGATTTGAACTCACGACGCGAGCACTGGGAGTCCATCGCTCTACCATTCGGCTATCCCGGCTCCCCCTGGGCCTTGTGACCGATATAATTATATGAAAATTTCCCTTTTTCTAACTTTTAGATTGAAAGAGGCCGATGCTACCATTTTTAGGCTCACAGATCGTTCTGAACTGTTTTCATGGTGTCTATCATCACACTGCTTAGACACCTGGCGTCTGTAATGCTGGCACCAAGCCAACAAAAGCGTACTCGATGACGAAGCAACCACACTGAACGCTCCAGTAGTGTGACAACAGTTGTAGAATTTGAATGTTAGACCGCTGGCGCAAAGTGTAAACAATTTTGTATTGCTTTAAGATCAGTACTAATCATCAAGATATCAATATCAAGACATCAAGAGTATTTCGGGCGTACAGGCGTGCTGACGAGCGAAACTGTTTCAAAACATACTGTAGTACTAAGTTGGCCAAGCAAAAGATGGATGTAGCGCGTTTACTTAATGGCGTTTTTTACAGGTAAGTCTGTAGGTGGTTTAAACGGTTAACCCACCTCTCTCTCACTCTCTGTTACTGTAGGTACTGCATGTGGCGTATGCTATGTATGTAATGCTATGTATGCTCTCTCTCTCTCTCTCTCTCTCTGTGTGTGTGTGTGTGTGTGTGTGTGTGTGTGTGTGTGTGTGTGTGTGTGTGTGTGTGTGTGTGTGTGTGATGTGTGTGGCAAGGACAGACAGTAAGAGACACCTGTGCGTCTATGAATTCATCCCTGGAAAATAAAGTTTCAGTTAGTCAGTCACTCTCTCTCTCTCTCCCCCACACCCCTTCTCTCTCTCTCTCTCTCTCTCTCTTGCTTGTGAAAACTGCTTCTTCAATGTCGTGCTTTATAGCCAGTCTTTGCAAACATCTCCTAAACACAAATGTCCCGTGAGAACTGAGAACTCATATTTTGCTATCAGGACAGACATTTTATATCCTTTTAGGCACGGATTTGTGTGGTTGTTTGGATGGCTGGTTTTTCTTAAGTTGTGCAAAGTTTGAAAATTGGTCACAATTCCAAAACTTCCACCGTTTTCAAAGAAAGTTCTCTCTCTCTCTCTCTCTCTCTCTCTCGCCCCCCCCCCTCTCTCTCTCTCTCTCTCTCTCTGGACCGCGCACTGAGGAGACTTCGATCGTTTCAGCCAATAGCTCTTTTCTAGTATTTCGAAAGACTTTCCATTTATTTCTTCGCTAAAGGGTCTTTTGTTGCATTTATTGACTACACTCTGAGATTTATTGCTTTTAATGTAGGAAAAGGAACCAGCCCCGTCCTACCTACTGAGACAGCTCAGCGACAGAGGCCGTAGAATCGATAAAATGCATCAGAGAAAGGAGGATAGGTTTCTGTTTAAGCTGGCGTGCAAAGGCAGGCTGTCGTTAAAACTAAAGTTAGACCTTGTCCAATGTTGCTTTTCGGTAAACGGGGTCAAGCAAGATCAACAGCGTCAAGAGCAGACAACAACAACAACAATAGCAACAAAAGCAAAAACAACAACGAGAACAGCGACAGCAACAATAAAAGTCGCATCAAAATAGGCATTTTATCCAAAATATTTGGCTAAACTCAACACGCTCACTCACGTGGATCACATGCTTTCTCAGACACTGGACATGAATACATGAGAATCGCGTATTGCGAAGGGCCAGCCCGGCTGTTTAAGTTTCGGAATTTTAGAATTGCCTTTTTTAATTTTGTGGGCTGAACATTTCCGAAGCAGAGCAACAGCAGCAACAACAACACCACCATCAACAACAGAAAAACAACGACAAGAACAAGAACAACGACATAAACAACAACAACAGTTACAACGACAATTACAACAACAATAAAAACAACAGGAGCAACACAAGCAGCAACAACAATAACAAAGACAAAAACAGAAACAACATCAACAGCAGCGACAACAGAAACAACAACAACAATAGAAACAACAGCAGCAACACAAGCAGCAACAACAACAACACAGACAACAACAGAAACAACGACAACAACAACAGCAACAACAGAAACATAAAGAAGAAGAAGAAGAACAACAACAACAACCACAAGACACTAGCATAGGAAAATAATTAAACGAAAGAGCACTACTTTGATCTGTGGACCGTGCTGGGTCAAGAACCGAGAACAGACAGTCTACAAACATAGTACACTCCGACAGCAACAACCAAACTAAACAAAAGAAAGATGATTACTCGAAAAAGTACTGCTTTGATCTGTGAATCCTGCTGAGTGGAGAGCCGAGAACAGACAGTGTACAAACATCCCCACTTTAGTGCCGCTTTTCCTGGCCGTGGTAAATCGCATGGAACGCTTTTATGATGTCGTAACTAGGACTATAGTGGGTTGGCTGAAGTAAGTGGAACTTCTTCTCTGTCGTCCCTGAGTCTCCTCCCACGCTATCCTCCTTCTCTCAAGCCCCCTTCCCGCCGTCTCACTAATTCACCCTGTGTGTGTGTGTGTGTGTGTGTGTGTGTGTGTGTGTGTGTGTGTGTGTGTGTGTGTGTGTGTGTGTGTGTGTCTCTCTCTCTCTCTCTCTCTTAGTAGTTGTAGTAGTAGAATGTAGCAAAGACAAGATAGAAGAAAGGACGCTGTACCTAATCTTTCATCCTTGAAAAATAAAGTATCAATGTCATTGCCATTGTCTCTCTCCGCGCCTTTCATCATTAAAACTCTCTCTCTCTCTCTCTCTCTGTGCGTTGATTTGTTTGTTTGTTTTTCTTATTTTATTGCTTTTCAGTACTTAGATAATAGTAGTTTTTAGCAACGGCACGAATGAAAATGACTATCTGACGTCAACTGCCTCTACCATTGTAAAATAAAGTTTCATTGATTCATTGACTCTCTCTCTCTCTCTCTCTCTCTCTCTCTCTCTCTCTCTCTCTCTCTCTCCGTCCGTATTGACGTACATTTCTGTCAAAACTTCCTTCGTTGGAAAATAATAAAGATTCATCACCATGCTCGGTCCCTAGTTCGCTTGTAACGACCTGTGCAGAGAATATATGCCGAGCAAATATTTTCGGTAGCTACGGCAATAAATGGGACATCGAGTGGTTTAATTATCTGGTGGTAACCGCAAGAAGCCATCGGACAGGCTCTAAGTAAACTCACCAATCGGATCTGGCCTGGGGGTGCTTGCCACACTACCACGCTCCTTACCCCTTCACATCCATACAGCTCCCCCCCTCCCCCCTCCCCCCCCCCAAAAAAAAAATCAAAATGATGTCCATTATTCAAACGATCTGAGCTGGTAGTTGTACAAGGTAACAACTTCCGACACTAATTCACTTATAAATATTTATTTATTCCATTTTGGTACATAAATCTGTCAAGGATGTGCGAGTGTTATGTGTGACTGTAGTCCGGCTAGAGTGCTTCCATTGCAATTATCTTTCACTCTCGGCCACTTATCAAAAACCTCTCTTCGTGTCATGCGCACTGGAAAGACCGGAAATAAGGGTGATGCCCATGGCGGGGTGATATCAGTAATTTCGGCCAATCATCGCTTTCGTTACATTCGTGATTCGGCTACGCTTTTTCTGAGCCTTCGTGAAGGCCATTTTGTGGACAGCGATGCCTAGGGGAGCGTTGAATGAACGCGAAAACCCCATCAACTTCAACTCATCAGAGGTCTTCTTTACAGCGTTTCGGCTGAACGCTTCATGGCTGTAAAAGGGGATCTTTCTCTCTGACTGAAGCTTTGGGTCTTGTAATTATGAAGGGGAAAAAGGCCTCAAGATCGTAGGAAGTTCGACTTAACCTCGTGGGTTTCGCTCTTGTGGAAACATTCAAACCAGAAAGCTTCCGTCCCCGCTCCTACACAGGAGATTTTACAACAGGAAGCGAATTAAGCTCAAGCTCTCTCTCTCTCTCTCTCTCTGTAGTTGAGCAACGGCAAGGTTGCCAACTGGCCGATGGCGAAAAATCTTCTACCGTTGAAAAATAAAGGTTTCTCTCTCTCTCTCTCTCTCTCTCTCTGTAGTTGAGCAACGGCAAGGTTGCAAACTGGCCGATGGCGAAAAATCTTCTACCTTTGAAAAATAAAGGTTTGTCCTCTCTCTCTCTCTCTCTCTCTCTCTCTCTCTCTTCGAACACCTAACAGGATTATTATGCTTCATGTAAAATGAATGCTGCTGAATGCTTGGGCTTGGCATTTGTGGAGTGAATGTGTCAGATCTGCACTAAGGTCATTCTGGTATTTGCGCAAGACTTTTTAAACCTTAGAGGCAGCGAGTGCAGTATCATATTTATGTCAGACCCTTCCTTTCCTCTTGTCATTTTGCGCTTCCATTATTGCTGTATGTATCA
>JACVVK020000272.1:730000-931277 GCA_018292915.2 Batillaria attramentaria | reverse complement strand
AGTAAATACATCGATCGGCCACCAGTACAGTGATTGACAGACGATTTGACCATCCGCGCGTTTAACCTAATACTATGTATGATACACGTCATTGACGTATCACACGACGTACTGCTAGATAGTCATTCCATAATTAGAGTGTTGTTGGGGGATGTTGTTGTTGTTGTTGTCGTCGTCGTTTTGGAGGGGGGTGGGTAACTGTGGGAGGAAATGGAGAAAGTCGTTGCACGTGCTTTTTATGGAATCAGGACCACAGACGTATAGAGATAGACGCACCGCGGTGCCGGAAAAGTGACGCCGCCGTGCGCCATGTTGCTAGTACCTGGAAGTGCCAGCTGTTTACATAGCGCGCATAGCATTGGCCAGACGCTATCAGCTGTTTACATAGCGCGCATAGCATTGGTCCGCTTTATCTTACGTCACATTTCTGATGACGTCTTTCTAAAGAACTATTTGTATTTCGAACGAGGCGTCCTATACACAGAGCCTCTGAGTTCTGGTATTAGTAAGATGGCCGCGATAGCGACACTCGCAAGCAGTGGTGGCAGCGTGCGGCGGTGCGTCTATCTCTTTACGTCCGTGATCAGGACAGGGCTAGCAAACCAGGCGTGCATAACCGTTTCTTCTAGTTTGATGTCTCTTCTCTGTTCTTTCTTTCTTTCTTTCTTTCTTTCTTTCTTTCTTTCTTTCTTTCGTTCTTTCCTTTTTTCCTCTTTATCTTTCTTTTTCGAAACGTTCAAATGCAACGCATCAGTAAATACGACGTGCAGTTTTACCACGTGACCTGTTGCATTCTCCGTGAACACGAGTAGTAGGTCGGTGGATAATCAGAATAACAATGTAGACACAGTGAAACGTGGCCAGAAATTGTGCATTGCAGCTAAACACCACTCTACAGGTCAAAGAACACAAACGCACCAGGTCTCAAAATGCCAATGCCCATATATATAATATATTCCCTATAAGCTTCCGGTCTCGTGTCATAGTCACCTCTAAAAATACTTCAATCTATCAAGCAACAAAACTTATCATGCACAGACCATTCAAGGGCATGCGCCTGACAGAGTTGACAAACTTTGACGCCTCATTGGAGTAAGTCTACTTTCTGTTTTGGCCAGAAAGCCACTTCATGCAATTCCGCTCGCGTCGCCTTTGTAACTCTTCTGTGCAAAACGTTCCAGCTTCACTGGCAGCTTGCCTCTTGTTGCGGCCCCCTGGCATGCACCTTGGCCTACAGAATACAACAATCAGGAAAATCAAGTTGTTTTTTCATGACAGCAAAAATCATGACAAGCTAGCATACTCGCCAAACATGGTTCTCCAAATAAACACCAAACACTCTGATGACCCCACGGTCAATTTGTATCTTTACGTCACATGTACTTCATTTGCCGCGTTCGCACAGACATTCTCAGTATACGCTGGCAACTACCGCACTTAATAGTAATACTGTCCGGCACTATTATTTGTTTCGTGTTCTTCTTTCTGTAGTTTCGTCTGGCTGGTATTGCATTTCTTGTCATGTGATTTTCCGGCTTTTGTATATAGTATGTGTACAAAGTGAAATGATGCATTTACCTTGTCATGTGAGAGAGAAAACAAGTTGACTGATGAACTTCACGCTGTGTTGTGTTCACTAAACTGTCTTCCTTTCAGAGTCCCTCCTGTGGGAAAATAAAATCCTGCTGAGACTGAACCAGTGTTAAGTTTTCCTCCACTGAAAATCACGAAAAATCTCTGAGTTGTGGTGGTTTTGGCCAGTCAGAGAGGATGATGTAGTTATGAACGTTGTGTTTCTGGTGCCGGTCGGTGTTGTTCAGTGTTGTTGTCGTCGTTTTGTGTCGGTTTGTTCAGTTTGTACTGACATTGTTCAAGTTTGTTGTGTAGTAATGTGTACTGATGAGTATGTCCGCGGACGCCCGGTCATTGCCTGCCAGAGTATCACTGTGTGTGTGTGTGTGTGTGTGTGTGTGTGTGTGGTGTGTGTGTGTGTTACGCGTCAGTGTGCGTGTAATGCCGTGCGTGCGGCGTGTATCGGTCAATGTCAGTGTGCCGCCGCTCAGTCGTCAGTGTTGGACTGACTCCGCGGACTCAGTATGTGTGCGGCGACGGTGCCGGCGTACATGGCCATTCGAAAACATTACAGAATTGAGAATCTTTAAAACAATAAAATAATTGTGTCTACGCACTCATGTCTGGGCCCAGTACTACGGTAGATCAAGCACATGTAGTGACACAGACCAGAATTATGAAGTCGCTCAGCCCGCTGTTGCAGTTGGTGGAATAAGAGAGAGAACTCGTCAAGCGAGTTAGCTTAGTCCGATTACTGCCCCTGAGCTATCGCATCCGTCAAGCCAGCGGCAGTTATCGCGCTAACGTAACTCCTAATACGGGGTTCCCTCCCTTGACAAAGTTAATCAGTTGAAAAAGAAATTAATAACGCGCTAACCATGTGACACCATCACCCGCCAACAAAAGAACAGCAAACTGACAGTTTGTCACTAACAGTCCGGGCTGGTCATACGGGCAGTGTATATTAGTGGGGCCGGCGCAGTGGACGTCGTCATGGAAACTCAGACGGCTCAGTCGGACCGTCTTCTGTTGCGCGGCTGCCGGGTAGGCTCGCACGACTGACACTGAGATAAGGCCGGTTTACAGGACACGATGTTCAAGGGGAACTGTCACTGACAACGCAGCAACAAGAACAAACAACAAACATAAAATCCGATTGTTTCAGTCGAAATTTCGCGTTCTTTTTGCGACATTGTACGTCCTGTTTACGACAGTGCACCGGCCTGTCGGCCTGCCAGCAAAGACCTTGGAATCAGATTTAGGCCCTATGTTTCCAAGATCTTTGATGCCAGTCTCGTAGATTCTCCCGATAAGAAGCGGAAGTACACATCAGTCAGTGACGTCATGAGTACTTGTGTTTTTGCCGTCAGGGATTTTGGCCAAGTTGACAGGTGGGCAAACTAACGTTTTGTGTGACCATACCGGCCACCGTGTTGCATGATGTGGGCCGACTGTTTTGTTCAGCGTTATCTAGCTTAGTAGTTCAGTGCTCTTTCGGCCCCGGCCAGGCTGACCTCCACTGACTTGAATACTGATTAGCCCGCGGTCGTTGGAACCTATTTTCGGCAACGTAAGGGGTTCACAAATCTGAATCAATTCACGAAATTCTCTTTAAAAATAATAAAATAAACACCAACATCCCTTTTGTTTCTACATGTACATGAATGCGGTATTCCGAGGGTCAAACACTGTACTACGGAGGCCCGCTTCCACCCGCGGCCACAGACGTGCTTCCACCGCTAATCGATCACATTCAAGCGAGTTCATAATAGCGCAGAAGCCAGCTTCTTTGTTCGGCATTCCACACTGACTGCTATCTGTTTTTCCAACGCCCTAAACATGTTGCTGACGAAAATGGGTTCCGGTCTTAGCGACACATCAAGCTAATGTTGTTGCATCAATTCCTGCAGATCAGACTACAAAAATTAATGTTTCAGACGCAAAGCGGAATAATTATCAATCACTGAATTTGCTTTTGCTAAGGTCGTTGCTGAAGTCAGATTGCGCCAGATGAATGAAAAGGAGTGCAAGATTTTCTTCTTCCAATTTTAGATCCAATTTTCTTCTTCCAATTTTAGATCCAAGATTACGTTTAGGCTGGAGACAGGGAAAGGGCGTCTTACCTTTACGTATTTGTTTAGTTTTTGTACTTCTTCTGATGCCGAGATGCGTTTTGCATTTCTGTCTAAACCTCTCCTAGATCGCATAATTACCGCAAAGCTTTCATTCACCAGAATCCTTTGGATCACCTACCCCACCCCTCCCCCCTTTTTTATTACTTTTTTTTTTGTAACTGTTACTGTGCATCACTAACTCATGTATAATGTCTGCAGATCAGTTTTGCCACAAGGTGCGTGTGCGTGTCGTTTCGTGTAGTAATTGGCCAGCTACGATTTATCCAGAGTGTGAACAGACCGTGTTCAGGCTAACCCAGCTTTATGTTCAGTATTTCAACATTCAGTTTTGGGACGGACCGTACAAATGCCTGTGTATATTGGCGAAGTATTTACATTCAGTTTTGGGACGGACCGTACAAATGCCTGTGTATATTGGCTAAGTATTTACATGCAGATTGTGACATATACTATTTGTGTCAATCATAAGCGTAACCACGTACCTTCGGAGGTAACTTGGTCACAATCGAATGAATGGATGAACAGAGGAGTTCACGTCACTGATTATCTACCATACAGCCCGCATCAAGTCCCTCCCTGGCCAATCGTCAAGCGGTGGACATCCTCCCCTAACCAATCATCAACAAGTGGACATCTTCCGTGACCAGTCATTAACCGGTTAACATCCTCCGGTCCCTGACGAACCATAAACCGGTTGACATCCTCTCCGACCAGTCATCATCTAGCGTTCACTCTCACTGACCAGTCAGAGCTGCCATGCTTATCAGACGGTTTGGGATCATACTGTGTGTGCTGTGTGCACTAAGCCTGCAGCTTTTGTTGGTGGTGCGTCTCTATATCTTCCTCAGCGACGACAGAAATTCACAACGGTAAAACTCTATCAAAATACGCCTGGCGTGATCTTCCTTCAAGTCTACACAATCCTAGAACTGCACGGCAACTGATAATGTCTCGTGTGCAAAAAGCGCCTCACTTGAAATCCAACCAACATTCGTCTGGTGGTGATGACGTGTTTATATCGCAGATAACAAAGTCTGGGAAAATCGACTTTTTTCGCGAAAAACTGCTTTGTTGCGAAAAAAACTGCATTTTTGTCTGCTTTCGCCAATCATAGTAACCCGTGGTTGATCGCCATCATTCGTGCACTTCTAGAGTTGTATAGGTTTCTAGGTCTCCCTCCCCCAAATACGGGCTTTGTTCCTTGCTTGATTGTTTGTTTGCTCCATTGTTTGTGTGCTCCATTGTTTATTTGCTAAATTGTTTGTTTGCTAATTGTTTGCCTGATTGTGTGTTCGCATGTTTGTTTGCTTGCTTCTTCGCTAGTTTGTTTCCTAGTGTGTTCGCTTGTTTGTCACGAAGTACTGCACGTGGCTATTAGTTCAAGTGCTTTTAGCCAGGGCTTCTAATCGAGTGACTTCCACGATCACGCATGGGTTACCCGAACTAAAGTGCTGCCGGTTTGTTTGTTTGTTTGTCTTTCAGGTTAATCCTTTATGCAGAACATGGTCATGTATATCCTGCAAGTGAATGATTAACTAACGCGTTGATTTTGTACAGAGACGATTCAGAACCCGAACCGCCAGCGACTGTCGCACCAGCACCCTCAGTGTACCCGACCAGAGATCACAACGAAGATGATCGGATCGTGGCACAGCTGGAGTTTTTGCCACCTCACGTGGAGGAAAGTCGGAGAACGGGGCAAAAAGTCCAAGCGAAAACGCTGCTGGCATACGAGGGACTCATCGCGTGGGGTAGACCCTCGGGAGACGTGCTGTTCCGAGAACAGAACTGTACAGTGAAGGATTGTGTACTGTCGGGGGACCGCCAGAAGCTTGATCAAGCCGACGTTGTGGTGTTCCACTTATATTACACACTACCACAACGCCATCGACAAGATCAGGCACAGTATTACTTTATAGCTGGTACAACACGCTGCAACAACAACAACAACAACAACAACAATACTATATGGTACAACACACTACAATAACAACACTACAATCTAGTCCAACACCACAACAAGAACAACACAATACAGGTGTATAGTACAACACAACAACAAGAACAGCACAACATAGTACAACAACAACACTACAATAAAGTACAACACACTGCAGCAACAACAACAACACTACAGTACAACACACAACAACAACACTACAGTACAACACACAACAACAACACTACAGTACAACACACAACAACAACACTACAGTACACAGACCACACACAAATACAACACTATATAGTACACGTACACCACTGCAACAACAACAACAACAGTTAGTTAGTTAGTTAGTTATTTAGGGCTTAACGCCGCGCAAGCAACAAAGGCTAATTCGCGGCTCATGAAAGTCCCTTCCTGCCAGGTCCTACAAAACATAAAAATTCCCACTTTAAAACAAGATGTAAATAAATATGAAAAATCTATCGGGTCTTTAAAAAAAAAAAAAAATGGGTGGTCAGTGAAAGACTGAATGTTTGAAGTCTATAATTTATAGAACAGGTTGACCTCTTTCAGGAAACTGAAGATGCTGTCGGGAGGGACATCCCTGAACAGCACCTTCAGTGAATCTGCACAATAATGTTTGGCACGGATCTCAGTGAGATCCGTACATGAAATTAGGAAGTGCTCAACAGTGAAAGACTCGTGGCATGGGACACACCAAGGGGGATCCTCCCCCTTCAACAGATGGGAATGGGTGATGTAGGTATGCCCAATGTGGAGCCGGCTAAGAACTACCTCCTCGCGCCGATTAGGTCGACAGCGAGGGAGGTTATCACAGATGTTTGGAAGAACTTTGAACAGTTTGTTCTCCGGGAGAGCAGCCCATTGGGTCTGCCACTCCTTTCGAACAAACTCGGAAACTAAAGGTTTAAAATCAGAACAGGCCATGCGCTCATCCTCCACAGGGCCATCGCGAGCAGCATTCGCAGCCCGATCAGCGCACCTGTTTCCTCGAATGCCGACATGACCTGGGATCCAAATGAAAACAATGTCCTTGTTGTCGGCAATCAAGGATGCATGCAGTTCATGGATCAACACCAGAAGCGGGTGATCCAATCTTCTGCCATGCAGAGCCTGGAGAGCCGACAAGGAGTCTGACAAGATTAAAAAATTACAATCAATAGACTGGTATACGTGCCGAAGTGCGAGTAAAATGGCCCGCAGTTCAGCACTGTACACAGAACTACCGTTCGCTAAGCGTCTAGTAAAAACACGACCGTCCATGACTGCAGCAGCCCCAACACGACCATCCTCAGACTTGGACCCGTCGGTAAAGATCCGGCGGAAGCCCGGGAAGTCGGCCAGGATCTGCTGCAGCCCATGAAGATAGATAGTATCTGGGGTCTGATTTTTTTTGTGGATGGTCAGGTCCAGCCTGACCTCAGGGGTGGGAAGTGTCCAGGGAGGGGTGGTTGGAAACAGAGTTTCCTCAACAGTGTCAATATCTATTCCGGCCTCCTGTAAAAGGGGTCGGACGCGGAGGGACAGGGGTTTAGGTTCATTTTTATGAACATCAAAAAGGTCCTCACAGATTGGGTTAAAAACACAGTTATGGGCAGGGTTTTCCGGGTTAGCCTTCAGCTTCAGGGCATAGTTGAGCGTGAGACGAGTGCGGCGGAGCGCCAGAGAGGGTTCACCCGCCTCAGCATACAAACTATGGACTGGGGACGTTCTGAAGGCGCCCAGACAGATACGAAGACCTTCGTGATGAACAGTGTTAAGAAGTTTAAGAGTGGACTTGGATGCAGAGCTATAAACAATGCATCCATAATCCAGCTTGGAACGAACAAGAGCTCGGTATAAACGCAACAGGACGGTACGGTCACCACCCCAGTCGGTGTGACCCACGACCCGAAGGACGTCCAGTGCTTTCATACAAGAGGCTCGCAAATATTTGATGTGGTTAAGAAAGGTGAGCCTACGGTCAAAAATGAGCCCAAGAAACTTCGTTTCCTGGACAACTTTAATAGGGGAACCATCAATAGAAAGATCGGGTTCCGGAAAGATCCCATGGATTTTGGTGAAGTGCATGCATACTGTTTTGGACGGAGAAAACTTAAAACCATTATCAGCAACCCATTTTTTGACACTATTTACACAAAGCTGCAGATGCCTCTCCACCCGGCGAAGCGACTTGCCCTTGACACAAAGGCGAAGTCGTCAACGAATAGAGAAGCATCTGTTCCTTTAGTTACTGCTTTAACTATATTGTTAATTTTTAGGCTAAAAAGAACAGGGGATAGAATGCTGCCCTGGGGAACACCCATCTCCTGCTCCTGACAGTCTGATAAGGTGGAGCCAATACGGACACGGATAGATCGTCCGGTTAAAAATTTGTTAATAAAAATAGGTAACCGACCCCGGAAGCCCATGTCATGTAAGTCCGACAATATGCCATACTTCCATGTAGTATCATAGGCCTTCTCGAGGTCGAAGAAGATGGCTACTGTGTGTTGTTTATTAATAAAACCGTCCCGTATAAAGGACTCAAAACGAACCAGGTGGTCAACGGTGCTTCGGCCCTGCCTAAACCCGCACTGCAGGTCAGACAGGAGTCCTTCGGATTCAAGAACCCACACAAGACGAGCATTGACCAGCCGCTCCATAGTCTTACAGAGACAGCTAGTCAGGGCGATGGGCCGATAGTTGCCCGGATCATAATGATCCCTCCCAGGTTTAGGAATAGGAACCACCACCGCCTCACGCCATGAGGGCGGGAAGGCGCCAGTTGTCCAAATATGATTAAAAACAGAGAGAAGGACAGAAAGAGCTTCCTCGGGAAGATGCGTTAGGAGCTGATAGTGGACAGTGTCCAAACCAGCAGCAGAATCGTTACTTTCTGCAGAGCCTGCTGAAGTTCAGCTAAGCTAAACAGAGAGTTGTAAGGTTCAGAGTTTGTGGAGTTAAAATTACAAGGGGAAGATTCCTTCAGTTGTTTAAGTTTCTGGAAAGAGGAAGAATAATGATCGGATGAAGAGTTGTGCGACAGGGTTGACGCCAACAGGTCAGCAACGGCTTTCCTGTCGGTGACAAGCCTATCACCCACTCTAAGATGACAGATAGAGGAGGTATCGGCTTTGCCTTTAATTTTACGTATAGCCTTCCAAATTTTCTGCGAAGGCGCCTTGGAGGACAGGCTAGAAATAAACTGTTTCCAGGACAACCTTCGCTGCTGTTTATAAATGAAGCGAGCTTTCGCTCGGTACATTTTGAAAGAGAGGATGTTTGCCTGGGAGGGGCACCTGAAGGCTCGTCTTTGTGCACGCTTGCGATCTTTCTGCGCATTTTTACACACATCATTAAACCAGGGGACTTTGGGACCTTTAGCGAATGACGAGGTTTTTGGGATGGCATCATTGGCCACATCAATCAAGATTTTAGTGAAAGTGGAGGCAGGATCCTCCGAAGACATTACCTCCTCCTCGGTCAGACGTGACTGGCAAGAGGCACTGAACATATCCCAGTTTGCCTTCCTCAAGTTCCAACGATCCACTGTTGCGTCCTCCTCGCTGCTGGCGGTCGACAGGACGACCGGGAAGTGGTCGCTACCACACAGGTCGTCGTGGACACGCCACTCAAAATCCAGGACGAGGGAAGGATCACAGACAGATAGATCGAGGACTGAAGAAGTACCAGTTGCTGGATGAAGGTAAGTAGGAGAGCCAGTGTTTAAGACGCAGAGGTCAAGCGAGGAAAAGAGATCCTCTAGAATCTGACCCCTATCGTTTGAGTGGTCGCTGCCCCAGAGTGGAGCATGACCGTTGAAATCCCCAAGCAGAAGAAAGGGGCGGGGAAGCTGGTCAATAAGAGAGTTAAGGTCTCTCGGGGACATACGTTCGGACGGTGGCAGATAAATGCTGCACACCGTGACAGACTTGTGTAAAGAAATGCGGACGGCAATGGCTTGCAACTGGGTATTAAGATGAATTGGGCTGTGTAGGATGTCTTTACGAATTAAAATACCAACGCCACCATGAGGCCTTTCCGAAGAGGACCCCTGGTGGACAAATTTAAAACCAGTAAAAGATGCGGGGGATGATTCCTGAAGAAAGGTCTCCTGAAGGGCCACCACACCCGGCTTAAGCGAATTCACTAAGATCTTTAATTCTTCAAAATTTGCCCGAAAACCTCGACAATTCCAATGCACTAATGTAGCCATTTTAAAAATTAAGATGAAAACCGTGCACAGCAACAAAGGCTATGTCGCGGCTGATGACTTCGATGGGGAACTGGTGGGCGACGGGGGCAGGGGGTGGGACTCAACTGTGACCACCTCCATATCCTCTAGGACTAAAAAGGGGTTGGTCAACAGAACACCCTGATCCCCCTTCTGGACCCTCGCTGAAAGCGGGCCCCAGGGCTTTTTGCTTTTGGTGTTTTTAGCTGGCTTGGGGGGTAGGGGGGGACGGGAGGGGGTGGCGCGCTGGGACTGGGTTCGAGACCCCGCGCCTTGGGCCTGGGAACCGGCGGTGTCAGCTGGCCCTGATCCCAGCCTGACACCATGGGCTGGGGGGGTGTTAGCCATCTGAGAAGATGGGCGTGAGATGGTCTGGGAGCTTGACTGGGAGATGGTCTGTGAGGTGACATGAGGTCCAGACGAAGTCCTCCGAGGAGCTAAAGGCCTCGCCTGGAATGTGAAAGAGGGCGTCTCCGTCTGGCACTCAACGGAGCGCATCTGAGGCTTTGCCCTGACAGCGGAAGCATACGAGGTGGAACTGGTGGAAGGGGAGGTTCCTGAGGCAGCAGCTGCAATCTTACGGGCTTCGGGGAAAGAAACCCTTTGCTCCGCTCGAATGCGCTGAATGGCGCACTCCTCCTTCCAACGAGGACAATCCTTTGATGATGAAGGATGGCTGCCCTCACAATTGACGCACTTGGGGCTGGCCGTACAAGCCGAACCCTCGTGGTCAGTGGCACCGCATTTAAAGCATGCAGCAGCACGCTTGCAACTCGAGCGTCCGTGTCCATACCTCTGACACTGGAAGCAGCGCAGAGGCAGAGGGATAAAGGTAGAAACTTTGACATAGTAAAAGCCTGCCCAGATACGCTCAGGCGCTTTGGGAAGACCAAAAGTGAGAATGATGGTTGGAAGGCGGACCTGCTGGCCGTTCCTAGTACCAGTGAAGCGCTTAACGCTGGTCACTCCCTGTGACTTTAGCTCCTTGATTAGCTCTGCGTCATCGAGCTCAGCCAGTGACTCATCCCTCACAACGCCCTTGGAAGTGTTCATAGAGCGATGTGGGGATACGGTGACTGGGTGGTCACCAATCTTAGACAGCTGCATTAGTGACAAGGCATGTGCCTTCTTTTGGCATTCGACTAAGAGGTCGCCGCTGCGTAGGCGTTGGGCTTCAGGGCGCCCGACATAACTTTGAAGTGTCTTCCCAACCAGGAATGGATGAAATCTGTTCACTGGTCGAGAAGGATCAGAAGAGTGAATGACTAGATAACGAGGCCAGGCCTCATCGTGAAACACTGGACCACTGGGGGCGTGCTCGCAGTCTGAGTCTGAGTCAATGTCTATGTCTGTTGTACGTGATCGCTTTTGATTTTTTTTTGGGCCCATGGTAATTTTCTGGTGATTCATCCTCCGGGGTCCCCAGCCGCCACCGACTCCAACAAGGGGATGCGCATATGTCAGCGGGTCTCCAGCTGACGCGCACCAGGGCTGCCCAGAAGATATACTCGGAGGTGTTCCCCCGATTGACCCGTTAAGCCACCGCTTTCTTCTACACTACCAGGGAGGGAGGACCGCTGTTGTATGACACCAGAACCGGCAACAAAGACCATAGCGTGGTGTCCAGGGTCTAAACTAACTACCAGAAAGTGCAGCAGGGCAGGACGTGACCAGAGCCGATTGACTAGGCCGGGCCGCCTAGCCTCCTGTCTAGGAGAATTCAAGGCCAAAGCAGCATGTTGGCATTACAGGGCGCGACCTGTAGGAGGCCTCAGCTGCCAGGATCCTCTCCTCCTCCGACACAGGTCGCGGAGCACGGCAAACACTCCGGATCTTAACAGACCACAGTAAGAAAAGAACATGAGCTGCACGACTAAAATGGGCCGTGTAGTAAACGGATAAGCTATTGTAAAATATATATAGGCCTGCAGGACTAAAATGGGCCCTGCATGTTAATGTAGGGACCAGTCTAACACTGTAGAATATCGTCTACTAAGATGTCAGAACTGGGTAACTGTTTAAACCAGAAAGAACTGTACATTATATCTAATGACATCAGTCTTCTCCGGACAAGATGGCAACTCTTAGCTGGACCCTCGCCTGTGACCTGTCTGGTATGGGTAACCCTATCCAGCGTAGCCCACAGGGTCAACGGGCCACATACGCCCCCCACCACGAGAAGGTGGTTGCCACGGGGGGCAACAACAACAACAACAACAACACTATATGGTAGAACACAGTACAACACCACCACTACCATATAGTGCAACAACAACAAACATACTACATAGTACAACACAACAATGACACCAACACTACTTAATACAACACACTACAACAACACAACATAGTACAGCACACTGTGACAACACTACATAGTACAATACATTACAACAACACTTAGTCTATAGAGTACAACGCCCACTCTTTCCCTCTTTGTTAACTGTTATTTATCGATTGAAAAAAAATTGGTTTCCTTATTGACTTGGGATGACTACGGTTTCTGGCTCACTTGTGTAACAAAGTGAGACTATGTTCTAACCCTCCGTCGTGTGTGTATGTGTGTGTGTGTGTGTGTGTGTGTGTGTGTGTGTGCGCGTGCAGTAAACCTTAATATTGGCCTTTCCTCAGAATCCGCAAGAACCGGAGGCACCAAACTTGGCATGCTGATAGACAGCCAGAAGACCTTTCAAAATATACCATTTTGGATGACCATGTCTCAAGGTCAAGGTCACTAAAGCTGTCTGTTTGGAAATGTTACACTGGCATTTTCTCAGAATCTACAGAAACCAGAAGCCTTCATCTTTACATGATAGACATTGATAAGAACTTTATAAACATACCTGTATTCAATTACCTCAGGTCAAGGCCAAATTAAGCCACACAAACTGTTTCTGGGAAACCTTAATATTGGCGTTTGTGTGTGTGTGTGTGTGTGTGTGTGTGTGTGTGTGTGTGTGTGTGCGTGTGTGTGTGTGTGTAGACCTATATGCAGGTGTGAGAAAGCATTCATAGAAAGTATTCATGAAAAGCATTCATATCGACATATATTTATGTATCATTGTATGTGTGTCTGTACTGAATATTGTTATTGTAAGAACGCCACCTGCTTGAAAATCCCAAAAATACAGGAATTAAAAAAAACACAAAAAACAGCAGAGACGCCAAACCTGGTGTGCTGATAGACAATGATAAGACCTATGCAGACATACCGGCCATATTAAAAGACCTTGACTCAAGGTCAATTCCATTAAGGCTGTCTGGAAATTTTACATGTGCAATTTCTCAGAATCTAGAAACACAAGAGGCATCAAACTTTGCATGATGACAGATATTGATAAGATCTTTACAAAACTACCTGTGTGTAATGACCTTAGATTAAGGTCAAGGCCATACAAGGTGTTTTGGGGGAACTCTAACATTGACATTTTCTCAGAAACAATAAGTAGCAGAGGCACCAAACCTGGCATGATATTTGACAGCAATGAGGTTTGTGGATACATACCCTTTTAAAATGACCTTGACTCCAAGCCAAGGTCATGAAAGCTGTCTGTCATGAATTGTAACATTGCCATGGCAGAAACTACTCCTACTAGAGGCGTCAGACTTAACATAATGATACACATTGACAGCATCTTTACTGACAGATCTCATTTGAATGACCTTGACCCAAGGTCAAGCCCATGTAAGCTGCTTTTGGGAAAATTGTTATATTGCCATTTTCTCAGGAACTAAGAACACCAGAGAAAGTTTAATTGACATGATGATGGATGGTGATAAGACCTTATCAAACGTACTCTTTTGAATGACCTTGACCCATCTCACAAGTGAGCCGAAGAGGCTTCTGTCTTTCTAGTTGTTGTTTGTGTGTGTGTGTTGTTGAGTTGTTTCCTAAAATGTTTTTAAACGCATGTGGCGATGAGGAGGACGATAATGATGATGATGATGCGGAGACATGTAGTGATGATGATGATGCGGAGACCGACGACGATGATGATGATGATGATGATTGTGTGTTAGGTGTGGGTGATGTTCGGGCTGGAATCTCCCAGGCACATGGACCTGCTCAGTTCGGACGCCGTGTTCAACTGGACAGCCACGTACCGGCGAGACTCCACTATTGTGGCGCCCTACGAGAAATACGTCCCGCTGAACGCACACACTCTCACGCGTACACCCACCAGGAACTACGCCCACGGCAAGACCAAGCAGGTACAGACATAAAGTGAGTCAGGCCGGCTGAAGCTGAGTACTAACAGGACACTGTGGAGTGCCACAGTGCTGTGCACATGTCAAACAGGTGTGAGGTCAGGGTTTTCAACGGCTATGACGTCATCACAGCTATGGCTGTTCGAAACTTCACCAGCTGTGACTGTTTTTCACAGAAGATTCTGACCATTCAGATTTGTTCCTTTTTTTTCTTTTTTTCTTTTTTTTTGGGGGGGGGGGGGGATTCTTTGTCACACGGCGCGCCACAACTTGTATAACGACATCGTGTCGATTCAAAGATTCAGTGAGTAGATATTACTGTCACGTTAGATAATGGGTTTCAATAATAATAATAGCGCCTTTCAATCATGCTGCTGAGTGAGGGTAGTGTACTTCTAGTGTGAGTGGTTCCCCCTATATAGTGTGAGTGTTCCCCCCTGTATAGTGTGTTTCCCCCTGTATAGTGTGTTTCCCCCTATATAGTGTGAGTGTTCCCCCCTATGTAGTGTGTTTCCCCCTGTATAGTGTGAGTTCCCCCCTGTATAGCGCGAGTGGCTCCCCCTGTATATTGTGAGTGCTTACCCCTGTTTAGTGTGAATGTTTCCCCCTGTGTACTGTGAGTTTCCACCTGTATAGTGTGAGTGCCCCCCCCCCCACCCTGTTTAGTGTGAATGTTTCCCCCTGTATAGTGTGAGTGTTTCCCCCTGTTTAGTGTGAATGTTTCCCCCTGTATAGTGTGAGTGTTCCCCCCTGTATAGTGTGAGTGTTTCCCCCTGTATAGTGTGAGTGGCTCCCCCTGTATAGTGTGAGTGTTCCCCCCTGTATAGTGTGAGTGTTCCCCCTGTATAGTGTGAGTGTTCCCCCTGTATAGTGTGAGTGGCTCCCCCTGTATAGTGTGAGTGTTCCCCCTGTATAGTGTGAGTGGCTCCCCCCTGTATAGTGTGAGTGTTTCCCCCTGTATAGTGTGAGTGTTCCCCCTGTATAGTGTGAGTGTTTCCCCCTGTATAGTGTGAGTGTTCCCCCTGTATAGTGTGAGTGTTTCCCCCTGTATAGTGTGAGTGTTCCCCCTGTATAGTGTGAGTGTTTCCCCCTGTATAGTGTGAGTGTTTCCCCCTGTTTAGTGTGAATGTTTCCCCCTGTATAGTGTGAGTGTTTCCCCCTGTTTAGTGTGAATGTTTCCCCCTGTATAGTGTGAGTGTTCCCCCCTGTATAGTGTGAGTGTTTCCCCCTGTATAGTGTGAGTGTTCCCCCTGTATAGTGTGAGTGTTTCCCCCTGTATAGTGTGAGTGTTCCCCCTGTATAGTGTGAGTGTTTCCCCCTGTATAGTGTGAGTGTTCCCCCTGTATAGTGTGAGTGTTTCCCCCTGTATAGTGTGAGTGTTTCCCCCTGTTTAGTGTGAATGTTTCCCCCTGTATAGTGTGAGTGTTTCCCCCTGTTTAGTGTGAATGTTTCCCCCTGTATAGTGTGAGTGTTTCCCCCTGTATAGTGTGAGTGTTTCCCCCTGTTTAGTGTGAATGTTTCCCCCTGTATAGTGTGAGTGTTTTCCGCCTGTATAGTGTGAGTGTTCCCCCTGTATAGAGTGAGTGTTCCCCCCTCTATAGTGTGAGTGTTCCCCCTGTATAGTGTGAATGTTTCCCCCTGTATAGTGTGAGTGTTTTCCGCCTGTATAGTGTGAGTGTTCCCCCTGTATAGTGTGAGTGTTTTCCGCCTGTATAGTGTGAGTGTTCCCCCTGTATAGAGTGAGTGTTCCCCCCTCTATAGTGTGAGTGTTCCCCCTGTATAGTGTGAATGTTTCCCCCTGTATAGTGTGAGTGTTTTCCGCCTGTATAGTGTGAGTGTTCCCCCCTGTATAGTGTGAGTGTTTTCCGCCTGTATAGTGTGAGTGTTCCCCCTGTATAGTGTGAGTGTTTTCCGCCTGTATAGTGTGAGTGTTCCCCCTGTATAGAGTGAGTGTTCCCCCCTCTATAGTGTGAGTGTTCCCCCTGTATAGTGTGAATGTTTCCCCCTGTATAGTGTGAGTGTTTTCCGCCTGTATAGTGTGAGTGTTCCCCCCTGTATAGTGTGAGTGTTTTCCGCCTGTATAGTGTGAGTGTTCCCCCTGTATAGTGTGAGTGTTTTCCGCCTGTATAGTGTGAGTGTTCCCCCTGTATAGAGTGAGTGTTCCCCCCTCTATAGTGTGAGTGTTCCCCCTGTATAGTGTGAGTGGCTCCCCCTGTATAGAGTGAGTGTTTCCGTCTATACGGTGTGAGTGGTTTCCCCTGTATAGGTGGCGTGGTTCGTGTCCCACTGTGGCGGACACAGAGAAGAGTACGCGCTGGAGCTTGCTCGCTACATCAGGGTGGATATATACGGGATATGTGGACCGTTCAGCTGTGATCGAGAAGATCCTACATGTTTTGAGATGCTATCCCGTGACTACAAGTTCTACTTGGCCTTTGAAAACAGCAATTGTAGGGATTATATTACCGAGAAATTCTTCGTGAACGGACTTCAGTAAGTCAGGAGGGAAATACAACTCTCTCTCTCTCTCTCTCTCTCTCTCTTCTTTTTTTCTTTATTTTGCCATTGTTTTTTTTTTCTTTTCTTTTCTTTTGTATTTTCCTTTAATCTTGCCATTGTAGTCTTTTGTTTTTGTAGCAAAGGCTGATTGAAAAATAATCATTGTTTGGTTAAATCACTTCCGTTGGAAA
Source organism: Batillaria attramentaria (assembly GCA_018292915.2). Classification (NCBI taxonomy): domain Eukaryota; kingdom Metazoa; phylum Mollusca; class Gastropoda; family Batillariidae; genus Batillaria; species Batillaria attramentaria. Next base: position 914,486 of record JACVVK020000272.1, on the reverse strand, counting down.
ATAAAGTTCGTTCGTTCGTTCGTTCGTTCTCTCTCTCTCTGTCTCTCTCTCTCTCTCTCCGCAGGCTCTTCTTCTTCTTCTTCCCGCCTGTGCTGACTGTTGCCTGTGATGATTTGCCTGTTCTGACTGTTGCCTGTGATGATTTGTTTGTGGCTGTGATGATTTGCCTGTGCTGGCTGTCGGCTGTGACGGCTAGTTTGCCTGTAGCTGTGATCAGTGATTTGCCTGCGGCTGTGCCTGTGCTGACTTGCCTGTGTTGACTGTTGCATGTGCTGACTGTCGCCGGTGATGATTTGCCTGTGATGACTGTTGCCTGACAGGAATGACGTCATCCCGGTGGTCATGGGGGCGGCACCAGAAGACTACGCACGCGCAGCACCCCCTCACTCCTTCATCCACGTAGATGAATTCCAGTCCCCCGAACATCTGGCCAACTACCTGCACCAACTGGACCGTGACGACCAGCTTTACAACGGCTACTTTGCGTGGAAAGGGTTGTGGACCATGTTGGACACTCGCTTCTGGTGCAGGATGTGTGCACTGGCCCATGACGTAGAGAGGCGTGGCCCGTCATGGTACGCTGACTTCCTCCAGTGGTGGAATGGTCCCGGTGTGTGTATCCCGGGTGGGGCCAAGTGGGAGGACAGTTTTCTCAACCGGTCCGCGTATGATTTGATCGGTCAGCTGGCTGTGGGCGCGGGTGACACTGAGACAGGAGACCAGGCAGACGGCGGCCATCTTGACTGACTAATCAGTTCAGTAACACCGGCTTGCTCCCTTACTTTACGGTTTACCGACACAATTACTCTCTATGCACACCGATAGTCGGGCTGCATATCATACTCTGTGTGTGTGTGTGTGTGTGTGTGTGTGTGTGTGTGTGTGTGTGGTGCCGGTATGTGTGTGTGTGTGTGTGCCGGTGTGTGTGTGTGTGTGTGTGTGTGCCGGTGTGTGTGTGTGTGTGTGTGTGTGCCGGTGTGTGTGTGTGTGCCGGTGTGTGTGTGTGTGCCGGTGTATGTGTGTGTGTGTGTATGTGTGTGTGTGTGTGTGTGCCAGTGTGTGTGTGTGTGTGTGTGTGAGCGGTGTGTTTGTGTGTGTGTGTCAGTGTGTGTGTGTGTGTATGTGTTAGTGTGTGTGTGTGTGTGCGTGTGTGTGTCAGTGTGTGTGTGTGTGTGCCGTGTCAGTGTGTGTGTCAGTGTGTGTGTGTCAGTGTGTGTGTGTGTGTGTGTGTGTGCGACATGCTGTTTACTAGTATCACAGACCTTGTCAGTTTCACTGATCAGGTTACCGTGGCTATGATGTGTGTTTGGCACTACTGAGTTACATTAGCCATGCCGCCCGGCTCAGTCAGTTTTCTTCTTGTACGGATCTGACACTGCTCAGTTCACCGTGACTCTTTGGTGACTACACTGAACAGTGACTTCAGCAGGCCATTAACCCTTTCGCTGCCACCGTCGCAAAATTTCATGAATGACACCCGTCAGTAGCCCCATTGTCAAACTTGTTGAAAATCCACTCACTCCAGACGCCGACTGACTAACTCTCTACTGACTGGCAGGGCAAGTTTCTCTTCCTTGTTAACACCATCTGGTTTGAAAGGATGCTATCTGTGAGTGACACGTAATGTGTGTGGCAGTGAAAGGGTTAATTGTTGTCACCCGGCAGCGGCCGCGGCCGGGCAGGCGGCAATCATGATGTGAGTTGTTTTGCTTACCGTCAGTGGTGCTTAGTGTGGTCACCTACAGGTTGTTCATTATCGTTCAATCGTTGGATCGCTAATTTTGTGTAATAAAAATGTATATGTTCTATTTTTCAAGTAGTGCCGACTGATTAACTTGAACTGAACTGACTGGCCCGAGCCGGCGGCGGCCGTCAGTACCACTGGGACTCGGGGACTGACGGCTCGGCACTGTGTGCCAGGCCGGCCGGTCCTACTAATTACCGAAAACAACGAAACGACCGAAAACAACTCTTAATACGGATAGAACGCGGTTCAAACATAGAAATAACAACACACAAACATGATTAAAGGTGAAAAAAGTGGCCTTAAAAAAGCTAAAAGAAAAAAAAGGTGATACATGTATTGCAGAAAATAACCAGTCCGGACCAGAGTCGCTTCCCTTGGGAGACACGTTCATTTTGTCCTGTTCTCTTGGAGCGAATAAGTACTTTTTTTCCTTTAAACTAGTTTAATGCCTCTTTTTTCACCTTTAATCATTTTTGTGTGTTGTTATTTCTATGTTTTAACTGCGTTCTACCCGTATTAAGAGTTGTTTTCGGTTGTTTTCGGTAATTAGTAGGACCCCAGGCCGGCCGGGCCCTGGGACCGGCTAGCAGTAGCGCTGAAATCATTGTACAGTGTAGCATTGACTGTGGTAACTTATTCAGAACACACACACACACACACTGACAACTTGACCTCAGTCAGTGAACTGACTTGAACGGCCGTCTCAGTGACGGCACCGCCGCCGCTCTGACACTGAGGGCACTGACACGCCGTCACTGACTCCCGGCAGTGACTGACTCCGTGACACGGACAGACACAGTGACACCGGGACGCTAGCTGGTACGTTCAGTCAGCGTAGTCGGGTACACTGCCGGAGGCCGAACTTCAGTCCACTCAGACACTGACTGACCCTCGATTACAGGAGACTGAGGGACGTACATCATGACTTCAGACTAGGTCTGCCGATGCATTAGCGGAATTATGTCCCTTCGTCGAGCTCTCCCCTAATGTGAAAACACAAAAGGTCCCTAGCGCGCAGAAATTTGACATCGTGCGTCTGCTTCCGTGTCGAAGGACTGACAAGACGACAGGTAAGCTATGTGCATCTCCCTTTAGCCTGGTGTCATTTCCTCTGTTAGGGCTGAAGGGAATGAATCAAAGTACTGTACGTTTGGCATAATCTCGTTTCATGGTTATCTGTCTAGGGTACAAATTTCCGAATGGGAGATTTCCACCTGTTCATGGTAGTTGATGGATTATAAACTTGTCAATTTCCTCATGTTTCTAGCCTGACGTTTACCATCCCTCAGTACGACAGTCGCTGTGAATCTACACTCTTTCTGTCTGTTCTTTTTTAAATTTTATTTTACAGGGTTTTCAGCTAAGTGAGATTGAGAAAGAAATGCGCAGTAGATGCATGCATGAATTTACACAACATAATTTCTTGCGTGTACTGTATGCGGTGTGTAGTCCCCATTCTTTGCGGTTGTGATGTTGATTAACACTGTCGATTTAGCACCCTCAGAGTCAAACTCAACTCATTTTGCAAATCGGTGGCAAGTGAATGCAAAAGGTTGATGTCAATCCCTGCCAATTCTTATTTTCAGGAAGATGAATTGTGCCTTATTATCAGCCTGTCAGCTCCTACTGCTGGCTCTAGTGCCACTGGCCAGACAACAGTCGCTAGAAAAAGATATTGTGGTTGTTGGAGGCGGCATATCAGGGTTGGCTGCTGCCAGACAGATCCTCAACAGGGGCGGAGGCAACTTCTCTGTGCGAGTGTACGAGGCACGGCGGGAGAGATACGGGGGACGAGTGTGGACAAACAGGCTGAAGCATCCAAAGGCCAGAGGTAACGCATTGACTGTATATAGTTTCATGTTCAACAGGGGTAATACGTCGACTGTACATAGTTTCATGTTGAACAGAGGTAACGCGTTGACTGTAGGTAGTGTCGCATCAAACAGAGGTAACAAGCTGACTAGTTTCATGTCAAACAGAGGTAATGAGTTGACTATAGGTTCATGTCAAACAGAGGTAAGTGACAAAACATAGGAACTGAGTAGTAAGTTGCACTGTTCGTAGGTAAGCATGTGCTTCTTCGCTTGAGATTGAGGTCATCAAGTCTGGTAATTTCAGAGCTTCAGATTGTTTTTAAATGTCATGGGCCCAATGACCCATGGCTGAGCAAAATGAGGGGTCAATTTTCAAAAATGAGGGGTCATTGACAAAATCTGAAACGAAAAAAAGTCAGAGGTGTACTAACTTTATTTAGTCCTTCTTGAAGAGGTAGCGCCTTCTTTTCTGTACCCACACCTGAACAGCTTTTTCAAAGGGCATGTTCTGGAAGTTGGGTCCGGCATTGTGTGTGTGTGTGTGTGTGTGAGAGAGAGAGAGAGAGAGCCTCGGTCGGAGAGAGAGAGAGAGAATGACAATGACAAACCTTTATTTTTCAACGGTATAAGATTTTGGCCATCGGCCAGTTTACAACCTTGTCGTTGCTAAACTACAGAAACTTAGTAAGGAAGCACACACACACACACACACACACACACACACACACAGAAACTTAGTAAGGAAGCACAGAGAGAGAGAGAGAGAGTTTTCCTGACATGCATGTTTTCAAATGAAAATGTGTGATATTTACAAAGGTTATGATATTATCCTTAAAATTAGCTGGATTGCTGGGAGCTGTACAAGGCCTGTGTCTCTCTCTCTCAGCCTCCCCCCCCCCCCCCCCCCCCCCCCCCCCCCCCCCCCCCCCCCCCCCCCCCCCCCCCCCCCCCCCCCCCCCCCCCCCCCCCCCCCCCCCCCCCCCCCCCCCCCCCCCCCGGGCAGCCCGGCACACACAGTTTAGGCCTACTTTCCTCCCTCCAACTTTCCCTCCCCGACCTTTCTGTTAGAATTCGTCATGACCCATCATTTTCACTTTGGAAACGAAGTCATGCCGTTGGGGAAAAAAGCATCATATAGATCTCTCACGCCGACGCGCTGCGGCGTTCAATTTGATGAGATCATGAATATGAAAACGACCTACTTGCAGCTGCAGATTCAGTCCGAGCAAATGTGAGCAGAGATTGGCCTGCCACCAATTTTATTTTCTTCGCCGATGGTTTTTTTTTGGGACATTTTTGATGGAGCAGTTGATACAGAAACAAGCATTTAGTTCTCGGAATCTGCAGACGCCCAAGCCAACGCTCTGTTAATATAAGCGTTTTCATTGGATGTTCCTAATAGAGGAAACCAATGAGATTCACGTTTATTCAGCGATGTTGGCATCACCAAGTAATATAAGTAAGGTATTCGCGGATTGGCTTTCGGGAAGATCTGTCATCCAATGACGTGCTGCGATACGATACATGTTGGGCATGCAAGGCAGTGCAGAGACGCGATGTTTTTAGTTTCACTAGGCCTACTCCGATGTGCAGAAGGCCAAAAATGCGCGCGCCACACTGGCGCATACACATTAACTCTTGCGCGTCATTTTGATATTTCACGCGTCAATGGCGCGGGCGCGCCGACAATCTGAAGCTCTGTAATTTGTGCAAATTTCTGGTATGCTGTGTCATGAAAATCGGGCATCTTATGATTTGCTTTTGGCTAACTCTGTCAGTAACTTTTGGCTTTGTTTTTAAATTAATGTTGTGTCATTTGTTATTGTCTCTGTGCGTGAGTCTGTTGCTGATGAAACTTTCCATGTACTAGGGCTGGAGGTGGATCTGGGTGGATCAGCGCTGAATGTGTTGAACCGCTTCGCCAACCCTCTGCTGAATTTGACCTCTGACTTCGGTCTTGAGACGGTCACCCTAGGCAACGCCGCGTTCGTGGTGCCATGGCAAGGCAAGCGATACTCGGGGGAGGAACTCACAAACGCCATGATGCAGGCTGGAAACGTGAGTCACAGACATGTCACTGACGTGTCACTGGATGCGAACCTCATCCCTGCTGCTGGGCAGGCATGACTTGCCAGGTTTAATATGCATTACGCGCTAGCAACTGTATCAAATGACCACCCCGGCCCACGCATGACCTTTAAGGTCAACTCTGAATCTTAGTGCTAAAGTAAAATGGTGAGCTCATTGTCTTAACTTTGGAGGTGAAAGGTCATCTCTAGGTGTCTGCTTCTACTGTTGTAGTACTAGTTTGGCCAAATGCATTGACTTGATAATGTTGGAGTGCATGTTGAAATGGACACAGTAACGGCATTATGTACACCGAGTGACCCAAAGGACAAACTCACTGTGTCAGTACTGCACATATGATTTCTTTTTAAATTCTGTTTGTACAACATAGACACACATACACGGAAATACATAGACTGTAAACAAACAAACAAGCAAAATGAAAATAAAATGAGTGAATACTAGCCCCCCCCCCCCCCCCAAAAGAAAGGAGCAGGAACGAATAATGGAAAAAGGAAAACAATAATAACAAAATAAACACACCAGAACACATACCAAGACGTATCAGCAGGAAATTTAAAAAAAAAAAAAAAAAATTGATAAACGAAAAGATACAACAATCTCAGTGGTACCTTGAAGACATGTTCATCAAACTTGCGTGAAACAAGTCAGTATGGTACTATTGTTGTAGCAGTCGCTATGGAAACCATTTACATGCAAATTTAGACATTTGTCCAGTTATTTCATATCTGTCACGTTCTGCTTCAGCTCAGTGTTTTAACAATCTGGTGAATGTATCACAGTCAGGTAGAGAGTTTTGCAGTCTACACTTCTAGTACATGTATGTATACGATTATAATCAACTGAAAGATGGCTAATTGTTCACAAGTGAAACTGTCCTGGTTTCCTGTAGATTCTAATGGAAGCCATCAACACGACGCGGATCAAGAAAAGAGACGTGTCTGTTCGTCAAGCTGTCAACCAGCAGCTGAAGGAGAAGGGAGTATCAGATGACAACCTGCAGACGTTACTACTGAAAACGCTCCCCTCATACGTGATAGAGGAGTACTCGGCACTCCTGTACCAGCCCGACAGTCTGGACTTTGGCTATGATCAGATGTTGCTGGATGGGATGGGAGAACTACTGGACAGGTAACGTGGAGTGGACGTGCATGAGTGGTTTTGTTTAAATTTTGTTTAGAGGTGAGTTCAGAGGTGAAACGTATCTATGGTGGTGACCCAAGCAGGTATGCCTACCGTTACAGAGTAGCTGTTTTTGTCCTGGAAAATGGATAAAGTGCACAGACGGTTGCAGAAATACGGATAGCTGCCGCTCATCCCAGAAAACAACATAACCACTCGTTTCAATTTCCGTCCCAGTAGGCGCGATTAGCAAGGCGGCATCACTGCACAGCGCAACGCAAAAGGGACATAATCCATACCAGGTCTCTTTGGTAAGATGGCTGCCATTACACATGGACGATTTTATCGCCAAAATAGGTCTCCCTATAATCTTGTTCAGACAAAACCAAGTTGCTTGACTAACCTGTTTGGGATACATTTGTACAGAGTGTCATTATATGGAGGTGAGGCGACACGGTGATTACATTTTGTGTCTGAAGCTTGGTTGGTGTACGTGTATTCTTGGTGTGCTAATTCCTGAAAGTTATGCTGTGTTCCCGATTTTCAAGTTTGGCAATGTTAATTATGGGGCAGGCGTGCCTGCCCAAGGGAATTGTTGCTGTGGGGAGACTTGTGGCTACCTTAACCCATTAACTGATCAGCAAATTCTTGTACTTCGTCACCATGGTAACTGGCTGTACAGCTCTACCAAGCCGAGTGGAAGGGACAACACAAATCACAGTACTCTCCTTGAACAAAACAACACTTCATTTTTCCCAACCATCACAATGAGTATTTTCACAAGATTATGTTTACATCTGTTCCAGCTAAACCCATCTTGGTTGAGTCCTAGATCAAATGGCCTAGGCGGGTATTACTGTGGTGTTGAAAATCTTTTTTCTTCTGAGCACCACACATGCTGATATGTGCATTTTTCTTGTTGTTTATTTGCATAGATAGCTTCATTGCAGCTGAATGTCCATGTTTTTTTTTTGTGTCCGCAGTATGTCCTTTCTGTGGTTGCTGTAAAAATTGATTGTTCTATGGAAACTGACTGTTGTGTGTCACAGGTTGGCTAGTGGTATGGAGGATGAACGTCCTTTAAAAATCAGCTTGCGGACAGCGGTGAGGCAGATCAAGGTTGACAGGTCACAGGACAAGGTCATTCTGCGGCTGAAGGACGGGTCACAGGTGACAGCTGATCGTGTGATCGTGACAGTGCCAGCACCAGTGATAGCGAAGGGAACGCTTATGTTTGAACCCAGCTTGCCGACTACTTACCACAAAGCTGTCACGGACATGGGTAATAATAGTAATAGTAACTAGTCATAATAATAATAGTAATGTGAACTATATCCAGTAATAATAAAAATGTCTGTTGTATCCCATAATAATGATAATAATAACGCGTGTTACACCCAACAATAATAATAAAAATGTCTGTTGTATCCCATAATAATGATAATAATAACGCGTGTTACACCCAACAATAATAATAAAAATGTCTGTTGTATCCCATAATAATGATAATAATAACGCGTGTTACACCCAACAATAATAATAAAAATGTCTGTTGTATCCCATAATAATGATAATAATAACGCGTGTTACACCCAACAATAATAATAAAAATGTCTGTTGTATCCCATAATAATGATAATAATAACGCGTGTTACACCCAACAATAATAATAATAATAATAATATATATTATGCACACACTTTATCTGACCTCAGCTGAAAGCACTGTTGAATTGAACCCAATGTAAAATTTAAAATTGCTTATATTTATTTTTAAATTTTTTTTATGAGCTTTACGTTTCTGAAGAAGAGAGAGGAGGCTGATTTACCCAGAGAGAAATCCGGACAGTTGGCACGTCATGTACATAACACTTTTAAGTTTTACACGTTTATGTTTATCACCAGGTATGTCACACGGCAACAAGGTGATCGTTCATTTCAGCACTCCTTTCTGGTCTGATGACCATGACGTGTACATTGTGGCGGCTGAGCGAGATAGTGAGAGAGGGAACCTACAGACCTGGTTAAACCTTCACAGAGTGCTGGGGAAACCTGTGCTGGTTGGCATGGTGATGGACCAGGCAGGCAGTCAGATTGAGGCTCTGTCAGATGAAGATCTCCGTGTATTAGGTAAGCCGTCAAAGTAGTCACGCTTCCGCTTTCTCTAAAATATGATCACCGACTGACTGGACACTTGTGACATGTCGTGTGGTGTGATCAGCGACTGACCGGACGCTTGTGACATTTTGTGTGGTCTGATCACCGGCCGACCGGACGCTTGTGACATTTTGTGTGGTCTGATCACCGGCCGACCGGACGCTTGTGACATTTTGTGTGGTCTGATCACCGGCCGACCGGACGCTTGTGACATTTTGTGTGGTCTGATCACCGGCCGACCGGACGCTTGTGACATTTTGTGTGGTCTGATCACCGGCCGACCGGACGCTTGTGACATTTTGTGTGGTCTGATCACCGGCCGACCGGACGCTTGTACATTTTGTGGTCTGATCACGGCCGACCGGACGCTTGTGACATTTTGTGTGGTCTGATCACCGGCCGACCGGACGCTTGTGACATTTTGTGTGGTCTGATCACCGGCCGACCGGACGCTTGTGACATTTTGTGTGGTCTGATCACCGGCCGACCGGACGCTTGTGACATTTTGTGTGGTCTGATCACCGGCCGACCGGACGCTTGTGACATTTTGTGTGGTCTGATCACCGGCCGACCGGACGCTTGTGACATTTTGTGTGGTCTGATCACCGGCCGACCGGACGCTTGTGACATTTTGTGTGGTCTGATCACCGGCCGACCGGACGCTTGTGACATTTTGTGTGGTCTGATCACCGGCCGACCGGACGCTTGTGACATTTTGTGTGGTCTGATCACCGGCCGACCGGACGCTTGTGACATTTTGTGTGGTCTGATCACGCGACCGACTGGACGCTTGTGACATTTTGTGTGGTGTATGATCAGCGACCGACTGGGCACTTGTGACATGTCGTGTGGTGTGATCAGCGACTGACTGGGCGCTTGTGACATTTTGTGTGGTGTATGATCAGCGACCGACTGGACGCTTGTGACATTTTGTGTGGTGTGATCACCGACCGACTGTACATTTGTGACATTTTGTGTGGTCTGATCACCGGCCGACCGGACGCTTGTGACATTTTGTGTGGTCTGATCACCGGCCGACTGGACACTTGTGACATTTTGTGTGGTGTATGATCAGCGACCGACTGGACACTTGTGACATGTCGTGTGGTGTGATCAGCGACTGACTGGGCGCTTGTGACATTTTGTGTGGTGTATGATCAGCGACCGACTGGACGCTTGTGACATTTTGTGTGGTGTGATCACCGACCGACTGTACATTTGTGACATTTTGTGTGGTCTGATCACCGGCCGACCGGACGCTTGTGACATTTTGTGTGGTCTGATCACCGGCCGACTGGACACTTGTGACATTTTGTGTGGTGTATGATCAGCGACCGACTGGACACTTGTGACATGTCGTGTGGTGTGATCAGCGACTGACTGGGCGCTTGTGACATTTTGTGTGGTGTATGATCAGCGACCGACTGGACGCTTGTGACATTTTGTGTGGTGTGATCACCGACCGACTGTACATTTGTGACATTTTGTGTAGTGTGATCACCGACCGACTGTACATTTGTGACATTTTGTGTAGTGTGATCACCGACCGACTGTACATTTGTGACATTTTGTGTAGTGTGATCACCGACCGACTGTACATTTGTGACATTTTGTGTAGTGTGATCACCGACCGACTGTACATTTGTGACATTTTGTGTAGTGTGATCACCGACCGACTGTACATTTGTGACATTTTGTGTAGTGTGATCACCGACCGACTGTACATTTGTGACATTTTGTGTAGTGTGATCACCGACCGACTGTACATTTGTGACATTTTGTGTAGTGTGATCACCGACCGACTGTACATTTGTGACATTTTGTGTAGTGTGATCACCGACCGACTGTACATTTGTGACATTTTGTGTAGTGTGATCACCGACCGACTGTACATTTGTGACATTTTGTGTAATGTTATAATGTTATAACCGTATGTCTATGAAGCTGCATGTATATATAATCACCAAGCAAGACGGTCAGATGGCCACTCACTCTGGTCTGTAGTACGCTGCACTGTGTAAGTGTTAATCTTGATCAAAGCGTGTGGTTTCATTCCACTGTTACAGTTACGGAGAAACTGAGCAGTGTGTTTGGTGAAGACGTCGTGTCTGCTGCTACCATCACAAAAATTCTACGCTCATCATGGACGTCGGACCAGTGGTCGGGTGGTTCCAGTACCTACCCCAGAGTTGGTGGGTCCCCTTTTTCCATGTATGTCTTGGTGTGTGTGTGTCTTAGTGTGTGTGTGTGTGTCTTAGTGTGTGTCTTTGTGCTAGTGTGTTTGAGCATGGAGCAGAGCTGCTGGCAACTCTAACGCTGCCCCCACCCATGTATGGCCTACATAAGGAAGAGACATCCGTGCCCACATTAGAGTTTGCAGTCGCCTCCACACACACCACATCCATGTGACATCCACAGACTGAAGTCATGGTCATTAACGCTTGCAAAACAGCAGTGTGTGTATGTGTGTTTCAGCAGGGCTCCCTAAAAGCTACAGACCTAAAGGGTCCACTGACCCCCAGTTCAAAATTTTAGGGGGTCTTTGTACCTCCACTTTCAATTTTTAAAGGGTCAGAATCATTTCTCAAGTTTTTAGTGCATGGAATTATAAATTCGGTACTGCTGAACAGAGGTGTGTGTGTGTGTGTGTGTGTGTGTTGTGTGTGTGTGTGTGTGCGCGCGCGCAAAACTGAATTTTATCAACTTCAAATCATATAATTAAATGAAGTGGGTACACTACGATTCAGTTTTGAAAGTTGGAAACTCTGACTTTTTGCCGCTGCTCTGTGCCGACTCTGATGCGACGTCTGAATCGTAGCTATGCGACGCCGAAGTGCACCCGCTGCCAGGCGAGGGCTCGAGCCCCTCCACAACTTTTCCACCGACGAAAAAGTCCATAGTCTTTTGAACTTTCACTTTTTTTCGGTGGCATGATTCGTCACAGAGAAAGCGAATCCGATCGGCAACAAGAGCACTGACTCTAAAATCTTTCGTCCATAGTTTCGAGCGCAGAAGCGGAAAAAGATGGGGCACGTTCACTACGCGCGTGGCTGTAGTAGCCGCCGATCTGCCTGCGAGCGTTAAACAGAACCATAAACAGAGTCGAACTGAACGCGGCCAAGGCAAAGGAGAACACTCACTCGATCACAACAAGCCTATAGGCGTACGCACGGTAGTGCAGAGGTAGTGCGTCAAGCTAAGCACAGATCGCGTTCATAATGCTTCAACGTACCCCCTCGAATTTTTTTTAGGACGTAAATTTTTACTTCAGTGCGTAAATTACGCACAGACGCACAGTTTAGGGAGCCCTGGTTTCAGTGTATGTGTGTTTCAGTATGTGTGTGTGTGTGTCAGTGTGTATGTGTGCATGTCAGTGTGTGTGTGTGTTTGTGTGTGTCAGTAGCTGTGTGTATCAGTTTGTGTGTGTGAGAGTCTGTGTTAACAGAAAAGGATGTTGGCACTGACTATCCCATGTTGTAGGTAAACTAGAAGTTGACAAATATTTGTTGATTGTCTCAGGTAACACGCCCGACCTGTGGGACACACTGGCTGAACCACTTTGTCCATACATCTACTTCGCTGGGGAACACACCACATACAAGGGTCACGGCTCACTGCATGGAGCGTACCTGTCAGGTGAGCGGGCTGACATCTCATCTGGATACGGTTGACTGATTTCATCCAAATGGAAAAGATTGAACACCTCTTGTCATAAGCCAGGGTCACCAAGATCAGTTATTTGTACAACGCACATATTTGAGCATTAGGAAATCACGCACATGTGCACATACAAATACCAACAAAAATAACAGCACACAACAGTGCCCTCTCCAACAATGCGTGCACACACACACACACACACACAAACAAACAAAAAGAACAGCCATACAGGTGGTTTGGCAGGTAGGTAAGGGTATGAAGTATACAGGCCAGTACAGGTGTAGTTCTCTGGTGATCGTGTGATATTGTGTGGTGTGCAGTTCTGATATCATCTTCATTTGGTTACCGTCTGATACCATCATTATGTGGTTACTGTTTGATATCATCGTATGGTGCAAAGGTTTGATATCATTGTCATTTGGTTACTGTCCGATATCATCATCATTTGGTTACTGTCCGATATCATCATCATTTGGTTACTGTCCGATATCATCGTCATTTGGTTACTGTCCGATATCATGTGGTGCGAAGGTTTGATATTACTGTGGTGCAAAGGTTTGCTATCATCTTTATTTCGTTGCTGTCCGATATCACCGTCATTTGGTTACTGTCTGATATCGTGTCGTGTGCAGGTCTGCGTGCAGCAGATCAACTTCTGTCGGGATACTGCGAGGAAAAGGCAAGAGAGGAGGAACGGCGCAGACAGGAGAAGAAGAAAAAAGCACAGAAGAAAAAGGAAAAACAAGCGGCAGACAGCAGTGACGTTGTTGAAGAAGATCTAACACAAACAACGTCTGAGTCTGAGGAAAGCAGTGTGAAGAAAGATGAATTGTGAGACGTGACGTATAGTGGTGAGACGTGACGTATAGTGGTGAGACGTGACGTATAGTGGTGAGACGTGACGTATAGTGCTGAGACGTGACGTATAGTGACTTGTTCAACAGTACAGCATTTGTTCTGGGCTTGTTGGGGGGGTTTTTTGTTTGTTTGTTTTTTTTTGTTTTGTTTTTTTTTTGGGGGGGGGGGAGTAAGCAAGCAGAAAATCAATTGTATTTTACCAGACTGGTATTGATAGCTTCACATGGGTGACATAGCAGTTGCTGCCTTGATTTGTAACTTGCTTTTGTATTGCTTGGAATGTGTGTGTGTGTGTGTGTGTGTGTATGTGTGTGTGTTTGTGTATGTGTGTGTGTGTGTGTGTAGATACAGTGTGACGAGCATTGTTCAACACTACATTACCAATTAAGTTTTTACATGCTGGGGACATTATTATCCTATGTGTACTTCTTATACATTCCATTTGTCATTATCAGGAGTAGTATGGAGTTTTGTGACAACATTTTTAATATATATATATGTATGTAAAAACCATATATACAAAACCATCCCACAAAAGACAAAAAAATTTCAGATAGTCAAGTTGAGCTACTAAGTGTACGTTTATTTTAGAAGAGTCAACAATTCGCTCTTCACAGTTTCCCTTACCACAGTAATGGGACTATAAAGATAAACAATTATCACAGCCACTTTTTCACATGTGTGTGATTGATTGATTGATTTTCAGTAAAACATTAACAACGGACCCTCGGACTGTGTCAGCAGTAAAATATGACGTGTCAGCACAATAGCAACTGTTCGTGTACAAGTTTCATACACAACAAAAACATTGGTGCCGTGTCGGACACATACTGTACAAAATACGCAGCAAACACAATATATTTGTGCAAGAAGGAATGTAGCTCTGGCAGTCTCCTGTAGTCTTGTGCTGGTATATGTGTATATATATGTATAGTTTACCCTATGTCGCTTACAGCTGGTCCCAAACTACACTCTATAAACAAGCTACACATGAAGGATACAGAGAATGTATTGCCGACATTTCATATATATATATATATGTGTATGTATATAGTTAGTTTACCCTATGTCGCTTACCAGCTGGTCCAAAACTACACTCTATAAACAAGCTACACATGAAGGATACAGAGAATGTATTGCCACATTTCATATATATATATATATGTATGTATATAGTTAGTTTACCCTATGTCGCTTACAGCTGGTCCCCAAACTACACTCTATAAACAAGCTACACATGAAGGGATACAGAGAATGTATTGCCACATTTCATATATATATATATATTGTATGTATATAGTTAGTTTACCCTATGTCGCTTACAGCTGGTCCCAAACTACACTCTATAAACAAGCTACACATGAAGGATACAGAGAATGTATTGCCACATTTCATATATATATATATATGTATGTATAGAGTTAGTTTACCCTTGTCGCTTACAGCTGGTCCCAAACTACACTCTATAAACAAGCTACACATGAAGGATACAGAGAATGTATTGCCACAGTTTCATATATATCATATATAAGAATGTAATGATATGGTTAGTTTACCCTATGTCGCTTACAGCTGGTCCCAAACTACACTCTATAAACAAGCTACACATGAAGGATACAGAGAATGTATTGCCACATTTCATATATATATATATATGTATGTATATAGTTAGTTTACCCTATGTCGCTTACAGCTGGTCCCAAACTACACTCTATAAACAAGCTACACATGAAGGATACAGAGAATGTATTGCCACATTTCATATATATATATATGTATGTATATAGTTAGTTTACCCTATGTCGCTTACAGCTGGTCCCAAACTACACTCCATAAACAAGCTGCACATGAAGGATACAGAGAATGTATTGTCACATTTCAGGATAGAAAAACCTGTCACAAACAGCATATGTGTACTGCAGTAACTGAGCCTGTCGCATATACTCACAGGAACACATCTTGATAACTAAAAGTAGCCATCTTTGTGCTCCCAAAATCTTAAGCACTACATGGGGAAAAAAGAAAACACACACACACACACACACACACACACACACAAATAAAAGGAAATACACAAGGAACCAAACCTTTATGAACGTTTCTGTATCCACAGTGAAATGTTCCTGTAATGGCATTTTAACATAAGGTGACTTTCAAAGGCAACTGATTATACAATGTGCCTCTATATTTAGTTATACATGTATCTCTCTATTTAATTAGAAGGGACAAGTTACAGCAGTAGTAGGTTTTGGAGATGTGGCTAGTGCTCGCATCATGCAATTGTTTTCAAGGCACTCACAAAACCTGAATTTATTTATTGATTTTGTAACGGACAAGTCACAGCAGCAGGAAGATCTGACAGTGCCAGTCTACCATCAGGGGTGACACCGGTATGACTTTGGACAGTTTGATGTTCCCGTCATCACTTTTCAGGGAGGCATGACAGAGGGTCCAAGCATCTTGCGTTAACTCACTGTCAGTGCAGGAGAGAAGCCCATGACTTGAATGGTGCTGGTGTCTCTTGGTCATGCTCTCCGCTCTTAGCTTGCTGTTTCAACATAAACATGTAATTTCTACAGAACATCACATATATCTATCAGTGATAGCATAACGGAAACGGAGCTCAAGTTGTAAAAAAATCAGTTTCTCATGGACCATCACATAATTTATCATTACACCCAAACCATCCACCATGGCATACTAGAATCGTATAGATTGATACCGTTTTGGTATGCATATATATAACATCATTGACCTGGCTTAACATGGAATACACTACCACGACTTTAATATACAATGGTACAGTTTGGACACACACAAGTTCCATACCCATAACAAAAAAACAACCACCACATAGATCTGGCCTATTGAAGCTACAAACCCCAAAGCTCGCTGGCTGGGCAAGCAGTTTTCGTGGCCTGCGCCTAGAAAGATCGGAAATGGTAAGGAGTCTGAGATGTACACTGCTTGAGCAAAAATGTTGGTCATTACTCCATAGAGCCTGTAGAGGCATGTGAAGAGTCCGTGGCCAAAGGTGGAATGTAAAGAGGCGTGACAGGGTTCATGTAAACCAAACCAACACTGGAACAGTCTCAAAGACATAGGGGAGAGATGGGGTGGAGCACAAAGACATAGGGGAGAGATGGGGTGGAGCACAAAGACAGGGGAGAGATGGGGTGGAGCACAAAGACAGGGGAGAGATGGGGTGGAGCACATATGGGAGAGATGGGGTGGGGAGAGATGGGGTGGAACACATGGGGTTTTCCCAACACAGTAATACCATCGTAAACTGAACTGTACTGTCCAAACCACGCACAGCGTTTTTGGACACCGGCACGCGCCAGTCTTTGGTCAGGAAATTCTCTCCGCCGTGTCCAGGATGATGAATGGCGTCGGTGATGTCCCTTCCGGACCCAAGGTCAACCATGCGGAGATGCTTGCGTTCTCGACGCTGCGGCACGACCCTCACTGAAGCAGCGACTGGTGACGCGGCTTCCACCGGTTTAGGTGTAACAACACGCTTTCCTGTCTGGAAATATATACATCCAGGTTTGATGGTTAGCGTCTGCACGGCGATATGTCTGCTTGGTAAACGCTGCGGGCATTTTGGACAGTTGACCAGTCAAAGCGTGATTTGATAGGGGGCTCTTGTTGGCCAGTTACTAGCGTCTACCACATCCTGAATCATGTGCAGCTTGCAAGTCTTCCACAAATACCCGCACTCTTTTAGATTCCACCCACTGTCGGGGACACGCACACACACATCATGCACGTGCAGTTAAGGCAGACTCAAAGTATTTTATAAAACTGTTTAACCGGCTTCACGCACATTACCTACCTTGTTCTCTGGTGGTGACTGTAACGGTGGAGGTCGGCCAGAATTGAGACTCTCAGCAGGAACATTTCTCCCTGTTGTTTTACCAGTACTGTCGGAGGGCTTGCGTTCTGAACTGGCATCCTGTGACCTCGGTACGGTCCATCCGAACGTGGTAAGCCGTGGTGTGTAGGAGCGAGATCTGATCACCTGTTGTAATGGCATCTGTTGTGCATGTGCCATCCATTTTCCACCACCGCCCACTGCGCCTTGTGCGTCACCATGTTGGTATGTGGGCACCATCTGTCCCCACTGATGTGAAGTAGACTCTGTTGGTGGGACCTTTATGACAACAGGGTGGAGTGCAGACTAAATGTATTAAGGGAAAAAAAAACATATATATGCACACACGTATATTTAAAAAAAAAAATAGACGCAATTCTAAACAGTAGAGCTGAGCCTTTGCACCTCGTGATTGTAATGATGATGTGTTAAGGCCCAGCATGAGAGATTGCCTACATATTACACACAATATTAATACGAGTAATGTTGGTGTACCGTTGTGAGGTAATTAAAGTCTGCTTCCTGCACAGTGTGAGGGGTGGAGGTGGGTAGGGAGATGGGGAAGGGGTGGGTGGATGGATGTTTGGAAGTTTAATGTCCTTTTCCACTACATACGGTGGGGAAGGAAGGGGGAAAAAAGCTATTGTAAGTAAAGAAGGAAGCATTTCAATACTGGCAGAACTGTAACACACTGAGTGCAACTTTCACAGTACATGTACATACGCTGTGTCCTGGTGGTGATAAGGACTGGCCGGAGGTAATCTGTACAGTACATGTACATACGCTGTGTCCTGATGGTGATAAGGACTGGCCGGAGGTAATCTGTCGGATCTCGGTAACCACATCATTCCCTGTTTCTGGATTGATGATGCTGAAGGACTGGCGTTCTCTACACTGGTGGTGGTGGTGGTGGTGCTGTATGGCAGGTGTGCAGTCAGCTGATTGAGATCCGCTAGGGCTGGTCGAGTCACAGTTAGGTGAGTCGGGGTTAGGGGTAGGGGCCAGGGTTAGGGGCGAGGTTATCTTTTGTAATGGCCGTGGGAGATGGGTGGTGACATTCTCAAGGCAACCCTGTTCATGGCGTTTACGTGCCAGAATGACACGAAAAAATCGGACAATTGTGAGGGCAGCTGCTCGTCTCATCATTCGCTGTCGATTAGTCTGTGCGGCCTCCCTTTCTCCACCCAATAGCTCCTCACCACTCGCTTCGTCCTGGGGGAAAAAATGATGTTAGGAACAAAGGATAAACTTAAAATGATGCCAACATGATGCGTGTACTGGATATTCAATACCTACCAAGGTTCAGAATGAGTGCAGTCGTTGTGTGAGAAATAGCAAAGTTGGTGAACAAACCTGAGGTGTGATGGAATGTTGATATTGCAGCTGTTCCTGATGGTTCAAACTTTGCTGGAGTTTCTCCAGATTTCTTGTCAGAGTTAGGATCTTGGCATCTTTATCCAGGCTCTCCTTCTCTAACATGTCACGCTCCAGGGAAAATCTGTGTAAGTTAATAATAGATCACAATATCAACAACTGCATGTGTACAAACATTAATGCATAGCGTTCATCGCAAACACAGTGCTTTTCCGAGGGGTGGGGGGGGGGGGGGGGGGGACATGGGCTGAGGTTTTACCTAGAATCTTATGTCTCTAGTACATGTATATGCATTTTTTGTGATTTCCCAAATATCATAATTTGTAATTGAGATGAAATCAGGTGACAGAGTACATGTACTCACTTCTGCGAGGCGGCCTTTTCCTTCGACAGCAGCTGGTCCAGCTTACGTTGTCTCTTGTCCATGTTCTTCACCGCAGTCTGCTCTTTCTCCAGGGCAGCAGTCAAGCTACTGATCTACCAACAGAACACACACACACGCACGCATGCATGCGCGCGCGCACACACACACACACACACACACACACACACACACACACACACACACACACGATGAAAGACCGTGAACGTATGCTGATGTCCTTGCCAAACCTTGGAAGTGATTTGATAATCATAAACCACACACAAAGGGGGGGGGGGGGGGGGGGGGGGGGGGGGGGGAGGGGGAATACCGATGTGAAAGACTACATCATCATACTGCACATTTCCAGACCAGTTCTATGATCATCATCATCATCATTAGCTTGCTTTACGTCCTATGGCTTTTGGCCCTTAAGGACAAGTTGTTCCTGGCGTGTGTCTTTGGCTGCTTGGCTAGGCGAGTGTCTTTGGGGTGAGTGTGGGCTGATTTGCTTAGCTTTGGGCAACGTCAGAGGATCTCTGCTTGGCTTTCAGATGCCTGGTCTGAGTTTGTTTTTCAGTGCCTCAGTCTGTTCTGTCATCCATACTTTTGCCTTTAGATCATCGCTGGGGTGTCCCCTCGCTCTTTGGTATTAGAACCATTTTGTCAGATCTGATCTGACGATCGCGTCGGCCAGGGTTCTCATTGGCCTATCACCTAGGGCTTGGTGTGGCCTGCAGTTCTATGATACAGTTATTGAAAAGATCAACGATTTCATGCAGTGATTCGTGACCGAGTGTGATGCTTGGAGATGCTGTGAGATGTGACAGCACCCTTATAGTTACACTCTGTGGGTTTCAAGCACATCTTAATCTGATATTATGTACACTCAGTTCTACACTTGCTTCACTGCTACGTGTACCTGTGTTTTCAGCGCTCTGCAAGATTTCTCAAATCGGTCAGAGGTGGCGTGAGCCTCGTCAAGTTGAGACTGAAGCAGCTCCAGGTCATGTGACATTCCAGCCACTCCCACTTGATTGTCTGTCAACTCCTTAACCTGTTGTACATACACCATACAGCATATAGCAAATATATATATATTACACATTACACCTAGGCAGTTGCTCCTTCTAAATTATTTAGTCTTTCTCCGCTGAAACCTCTTGCAGAGCTTTAGGGTAGCGACGTCTGCTAGTACTGGAGACGCACCAGATTATTCTGGGGCAGCCTTTTAGTGCTGGTTGGACGCTGCAGCCCTCGTGGGTATCGCCGCATGCTCACCTGATGAGGGTCCCATTGACCCGAAACCATGGTCGTGAGCGGCTAAAATCACCAATTCATATGGCCTTGGTTGTACCGACCATTTTCCTCCCGGTGGGAGGGGAATGGGGGCCCTATGAATGGTGAGATACCTTTAGATCTGTTAGACGTTTCAGCGGTAGGATGGTAGATTCCCCCCCCCCCCCCCCCCCACTGTGGCTTGTAGCCAATATAGGGCAAGGCGGACTTGTCCACTGGCATACAAAGCACACATCTCCTAGATCTAGGGAGCGCTCTCAGCTTTACTTACTTCCCCTATATATATATATATATATATATATATACCGGTATCATGTACATGCATAGACTACAATAGAACCTCTTTCGAGCTGCTTCTGGTTTGAGTGACCGCCTGTTTCCAATTTTTCACCCCCATGTGCAGACGGTTTTTCTTCTTTATTTGATCTTTCATCTACTGCAGTTCAGGTCGCAAAGGTCACTACACTAGTCTTTTTCAGCGACCACGGCTGACATAAGTACAGAGTTTTAGCTGGAATCAGGGTTACTGCATCTCCTGGCAGTGCAAACTAAAAAAAAAAAAATCTCTGTGATATCACTAGCAAGGATGAGATCACTATGTGGCCCTTTATCATGTATGCACTCTCTGTGACCTTGCCATTACCTTGACCCAAACACCACCAACAACAAAGAAGCTAAATACATACATGTAAGCTAGAAACTCTACAGAAACCTGTTCACATGTCTGAAGTTCTTGCAAACTTAATTATCATCAGTAGCTCAGTGCATTCGCTGCACAAGCACAGCTGGCTGTGTCTACATGTACTAGCAGTGCTTGCTGTAAGGTGTCTGGTCAGGTCACTGTGACCCTCGCCTCATGTGGACTCTCTCAGTGTCCCTTAGGTAAAGTCTCAGAATGCCATCTGCCTAAACTTCACCCACTAGTGTATGCATTTTGTCCAATGCATGATAAGTCTAAACTTAAGGCACCCTGATAATTTCTTGTATGTCTAAGCAGATGACAACAAAAGTGCAAAAATGGACAAAAAAGACTTACAAATTAAGTCCACCTCCACACCCACCAACAAAAGGAACAAAAAAACATCCCCCCCCCCCCCCCCACACACACACACACACACTGACAAAGAGCCTGTCATGTGACCTGTTGGCAGAGTTGATCGTGCTGTTCCGTCAGTTGCTGGTTGTTGGTCTCGGCCTCCTCCAGTTTTTCCTGCAGTAAGGCCCGCTCATCCTCCATCTCCCACAACCGGAACTGCAAGGTCAACTTTTGCCCAGACTCCTGGTTGGCGTCGTCTGAAGATTCAGTGGGCTGAACATCTGAAGGTGAAGCACTGGGCAGTGGGTCCGACTGCGTGGATTTGGATTCTGTCTGCTTCGGAGAAATCCCACGCTGGTCAGGCTGCAAAAGAAGTTGAATGGGACACTGGGACTCGCCATGCGGATGAAAGTCAATCTCTTCCACACCAAGTTGTTTTTCTTAAAAGACAGGTATGTGTGCTGTTACTGCTCACTAACTTGTACAACCACATGCATAGCATATATTATGTACACACAGTGTGTGCCTGTAGTGCGATCATGTAGTTGTAGTTAACCATGATTATGCTGAAAAAGCCATAGAAGTACTGCAGAATATTCTGTTCTCAGTCAGACTGAGGGTTAATAAGAAAGGTCACGGAAGTCTATATTTTTCAAATCTATTCCTTAAGTACAGTGAGCTGTGTTAACCAGTGAAAGCACACATACACCTACTTACACAATGGTACGCGTCACATGCACCGTCTCCACTCTCAGTTTTCCCCGCCATCAGATTTGACATCTGGTCCAAGGCAGCAGGATCCGGGACGAAGCATTCAGAGAGCATACGCTGTAACCGTGGTCGCAGAGCATCCACGTCACACTTTACACCGATGTCAGGTCTGCTCAGACGCGTGTTGTAGAAGTCGAGCATACGCAGGTCACCAGATAGCCTCTTGTTGAGCTTCTGCACTTTCATCACAAGGTCGGTGACGATGGCCTGGGCACTGTTCAAAATGGCTGCCTTCTCCTTCAGCTGGTGGAGGTTCTCAAACAGCAGCTGTGATTGGTTATACTGTGGTGTGCCACTGTCTGTATCTTCACCACAAACATCACCTTCTGGTTCATCCATCTCAACACAAAGCAAATCATGCTGAATATGCTCTTTCGTGGCTCGCATCTTACTGTGAGAATTGGAGCAAGACTGACAGCACATTTCACCACAGTCAAGACAGGCCTTTGACGCAATCTTGTCAGGACAAGCGACACACGGAATGCTGTCCTGCTGTGCAAGATGGTGGTTGACAAGTTCCTCCAAAACAAAGTCCACACCCAAAACATCGAGAAACTCTCTGATAGAGTGCTGTCCTCTTGGCACAAGCTGCCCGCAGAACGGACACGCCGGGCTGGACGCCTGTTCTTCAGCCATTTGACGGACACATTTCCTGCACAAGAGGTGGCCACAGGGAAGTACGGTGGGACCCAGACACAGCGCCCCACAGTGGAGACAGGTGAGAAAGTCTGATGGCTCCGGATCTGATGACGCCATTGTTGTTCAGTCTGCAACAGTCACAACACAGACATTCAGTGACTGATGTTTCACTTTACGTGACAACAACAACAACAAAAAAGAGAGAGAGGAAAAAGCCTTCCTCTCCAGCAAACATTACATGAATGAAGTAGCATCATCAGACTGTACTCATGACTTCTGACCAAACGGTCATTTTCCTGCGGCCTGCAGCTAACAACCAAGGCGACGTATCCATGGGAGTATCCATGGGAGTAGGATCAGACACAGGTCCTGACTGACTGAGAATGTACATGACGTTAGTTTGTCCATTACTGAATACAGTGTATTGTCCACTGTGGTACTGTGGTAGAAATGATAGGACATTATCATGTCTGCACTGATAAGAAAGTAGTCAGACATTTCAAAAATGATTCAGTCTCTGACCCATGATGCCTGACACGGATACAAAGTGCTACATAATTATATCTAATAATAATACATGTAATAATAATAATACATCATGTTTATAACGCACCCATCTCCGAAGGACAGACTCACAGCGCACACCCCCCCCCCCCCCCCCCCCCACACACACATGAACATGGACAGAGGGTCCTAGTTATCTATGGAAAGGCCTGATGGAACAGGTATGTTTTGAGCTGTGATTGAAAGGCTGACAGAGTGGGGACACAGTGTATCTGACTGTTACACACATGGGCAATGCTGTGATTGAAAGGCTGACAGTGTGGGGACACAGTGTATCTGACTGTTACACACATGGGCAATGCTGTGATTGAAAGGCTGACAGTGTGGGGACACAGTGTATCTGACTGTTACACACATGGGCAATGCTGTGATTGAAAGGCCGACAGTGTGGGGACACAGTGTATCTGACTGTTACACACATGGGCAATGCTGTGATTGAAAGGCTGACAGTGTGGGGACAACAGTGTATCTGACAGTTACACACATGGGCAATGCTGTGATTGAAAGGCTGACAGTGTGGGGACACAGTGTATCTGACAGTTACACACATGGGCAATGCTGTGATTGAAAGGCTGACAGTGTGGGGACACAGTGTATCTGACAGTTACACACATGGGCAATGCTGTGATTGAAAGGCTGACAGTGTGGGGACACAGTGTATCTGACAGTTACACACATGGGCAATGCTGTGATTGAAAGGCTGACAGTGTGGGGACACAGTGTATCTGACAGTTACACACATGGGCAATGCTGTGATTGAAAGGCTGACAGTGTGGGGACACAGTGTATCTGACTGTTACACACATGGGCAATGCTGGTACATGTAGGTTGTAACAATTACACTCAGTGTACGTCTCCTCCACTCTATCATCAGGACTTTTAAACAGTTTATCAGGCTTCTAGTAACTTGACTACCGTCTCCTCCACTCTATCATCAGGACTTTTAAACAGTTTATCAGGCTTCTAGTAACTTGACTACCTGTTACCTGTATACAGGTGTTCCAGCCCAACACTTACTCACCATCAACACGGCTCACCGCTGCTGGTATCACTTGCAAACTGTCACATGGCATCAGTTGCCATTCGTGGAAATACCACCCGGCCAGTGACAACACAACAACACTCAACAACAACAACAACAACAAACTGAACCTTCGAGATTTTCGTCGTATAACTGACTTTGTCCACATTACTACAGACGCAGAAAAACGGAGTTCGCATTCCAGGAAATACGTCATCTGTGTGACTGAACTGCTTTATCTATCTGTCCTGACGGAAACGACGGGGTAACTGGACTGAGTTTCACCGAGTTGTGAATTAAAAAACACCAGAAACGTTTACAATTACCACAGTTGTTCAGCGTGGACACATCTTCACTGGTGGAGTCACGGTGGCGCACGTCCCCTGATGAACAGCAATCCTTCTTTCTTCAGACGGCGTACGACCAAGGGGGGGTGGGGGGGGGGAGTGTCTGTATGTATCGCGGATGCCAAAACGAAAACGAAAGTAGCCCACTGACCTTGCATCACGTGACAGTTTCGAGTCATAGTGTGCGGTCACGTCACGTAGAGGAACGTATGAATGATACTCCGTCTATGAGGAAAATAAATCGCTTGTAACTTAATGCCGCGCGTGTATGTGAGACGTGTACCGAGTGTCCAGTGTCTCTGATTGTGGTTAAACTTGACGGGATCTCAATACCCGGATACTACTTCCTGGCTGGTAGTACTGTGACACTCAGTCTGAACTATGTCACGGTATCTGCGGCTGCCAACTGAAGGGAGGGGGAGGCCCGGTGGTGGGGGAGGGGGTGAGGGAGGGGCTAAGGGGAGGGAGGGGGGAAGCGGCAGGGAGGTGTTTGCATTACTGATGTATCTTTTTGTCGTTCACATATTTATTCTGGGTCACTGACCCCGGCTTTGGTTTCCATAGGCTGACAGCTAACAGAAGACGTTCTGACCGCCCCCACCCCCCCCCCCACACACATATATTTCCTAGTTACACCCCCCCCCCCAAAAAAAAAAAAAAACAAAAAAAAAAAACAAACAAACCTGTATTACACAACAATAATTGAACAAATTATTAAATTCGCAACTTTTCACTTACCATCATCAGAGCTTCCAGACAGGAGGCAAATCAGTGGCAGCTTTCACTGACTCACATCAGTGCCACCCGTGCCGCCTACACCCTATGATCCGTGCCAGTAGACCAGCTGTCGAATTCTAAGCCAGTGTGTCTTGCTGCCTTTACTGCGCCGTATGTGACGGCATAATTATGTGCACGCAGGTGTGTGTACTGACAGACGGAATCAAAAGCAACCCTAAATAGAGTTTGCACTGAATCGATCGGACCTAATCCCCACTGTATGAGAAGTGAGTCACACATCACCCTGTGTGGTGTATATATACGAGCGGCCCTTCTTCATGCTGAGTGCAACCAACACTGATACCGGCACGGTAAGACCAGATATATACCCCCGCTACGCAAAAATGTCCGCAGCTCAAACACACAGCTCTCAAAACTTCAACAGGGTCATGGTTGAGCCAAACGTCAAATTCCCAACCTCCCAACCACTCTTCCCGTCTTTTTTTTATGTTTGTAGCAACAGAGGGTTCATAGCTGACCTGTCTTTGACAAAATTGTATTCAATGAAAAATAAAGTGTTCATTCTTTTCTAAGGAGCCTTGGTTACTTTGTCACTGGCCAAGTCCAAGGGCACATCACTCGTGGTGTAAAATTCACAGAAACACGCATCTCGTAAACATTCCATGAACAAGAAACGGTTCAAATTTCAAAAATATGTTTATTCTTAAAACTCAAGAAACCGTGAAAGAACAAAACACAGTCATGAATTAAGCTAAGCATGAGAAGAGAAAATTGTCACCCGACAAAACTTGACATAGATCCACCTTCACCGTGTGCCTGTCATAACGAACGCAAGAAACTCTGAAGTAACACCTAACACTGATACAACAACACTGAATATTGCTTAAACTGAGCACAGCAACAGAAAACTGGCAACCTGTTATTTTCACTCTCTGTATTTTAAACCAAATTTCTCAACTAGAATTAAAACTCAGTTTCCCTATCAATCATTGCAAGCTATCAGACGTGACAGTGTATCACTTGTAACTACCGCTGCCAGTGACAATGAACCATGGTAACGATTTTTCCCACAATGCCCCAGCTGTTGGGGGATGGCTGCATCCAGACATATGCACACACATCTTGTGTAATCATACAAGCGAGAGAGAGAGAGTGAGAGAGAGAGAGAGGGAGATATGGGGGGGGGGGGAGGGATGTATGGCAGAGCCTGTTAGTTCCATTCTTGCACACATTATGAACAAAATGTGTAACCCCGCTGAGGAGCGATGTTCACGCCAGTGTCAGTTCTAATGTAGCACAGATTATGTCCAGGGCACTAGTCACAAACTACATATACAGCAGACTGTCCACTTGTTGGGTTAGTTGCTTGGTTAGTGAAGTACAGTAACTACAAGAACTAGTTGCTTGCTTAGTGCAGTAACCACAGGAACTAGTTGCTTGCTTAGTGCAGCAACCACAGGAACTAGTTGCTTGCTTAGTGCAGCAACGACAGGAACTAGTTGCTTGCTTAGTGCAGCAACGACAGGAACTAGTTGCTTGCTTAGTGCAGCAACGACAGGAACTAGTTGCTTGCTTAGTGCAGCAACGACAGGAACTAGTTGCTTGCTTAGTGCAGCAACGACAGGAACTAGTTGCTTGCTTAGTGCAGCAACGACAGGAACTAGTTGCTTGCTTAGTGCAGCAACGACAGGAACTAGTTGCTTGCTTAGTGCAGCAACGACAGGAACTAGTTGCTTGCTTAGTGCAGCAACGACAGGAACTAGTTGCTTGCTTAGTGCAGCAACGACAGGAACTAGTTGCTTGCTTAGTGCAGTAACGACAGGAACTAGTTGCTTGCTTAGTGCAGCAACGACAGGAACTAGTTGCTTGCTTAGTGCAGCAACGACAGGAACTAGTTGCTGCTTAGTGCAGCAACGACAGGAACTAGTTGCTTGCTTAGTGCAGCAACGACAGGAACTAGTTGCTTGCTTAGTGCAGCAACGACAGGAACTAGTTGCTTGCTTAGTGCAGTAACTACAGGAACTAGTTGCTTGCTTAGTGCAGTAACTACAGGAACTAGTTGCTTGCTTAGTGCAGACATAGATAACATTAACTACATCAGTACATAATTAGATCAGTGTTATGGGGAACCAGGATGCACAAGATGTAACAGGGAAATGTAACTCCAGCAGCCAATAGGCAAAACGTTGAAGCAAAGAGCAAATACACGTCTATCTGTATGTGAAGGAGCTGTTCAATCTACTGCACGCATTTAATTTTGAAAGCGAGCATGTTTATGACTACATACATGTACTTGCAAGCGAGCGTGTTTGTGATGGATCAGCCAGGCGTACATTCTCCTTCTGTGCTCACCTTTTCTCTAAAATGGGCGTTTGTTTACATTTTGTGTTGGTATTTTCACATAACTGATTTTTTTGTTGTTGTTGTTCTCAACACAAATTGTTTTGCCATTTCCTTAACCCCCTCCCCCCCCCCACCCACCCCCCAAATCAGTTTACACTGTGCTGTTGTCAACTTTTTTTTCACAAATTGTTTTGCAGTTATTTTGTCCACAGATGGTTTACAATATGAATAAAAGCACACAGAGTCTTTCACAGATACACAGATTCTGTGAAGCCTGCATGTACTAAATCCTTTGGGTAGAAGAATTAACTACAGTACAGAAGAATTAACTACAGTACAGAAGAATTAACTACAGTACAGAAGAATTAACTACAGTACAGAAGAATTAACTACAGTACAGAGGAATTGAGCAATGTGAAATCAAGCAAACCATGGGACATTTGTCAGTGGTTACATGGTGTATGCTGAAGATTATCAAAGTCAAAAACTTTTGGTCTGGGTACTTTTACTGAGAAGCTTCTAATGATTTTAGTGAAGAAAAGTGTACAGATCCTAAACCTGCCGTGTGTATTATAGAAAGAACACGCACAAGTCTACGTCTAGCATGCACACAAAACAAAAACCACCACACAAACAAACAAGTAAAGAAAACTACGAGTACATACAGATTATGATAAATGGATGACGAACACACATACAGTAATAACATGCCTACCAGTGTTTGTGTGGTGGTGGTGGTGGTGGTGGTGGTGGTGTGTGTTCGTGTGTGTGTGATGGTGTATCCATGTGTATAACAATATCTGTGTGATATTCTGCGAATCATGTTTCTGCTTATACATGTACATGGATCTAAAAAGGCATAAAATTTTGCACATTTTTAATCAAAACAAGGAGCCAGTGAAAAAAGTAAAAAATCATTGTGCATAGACAAGGCGTGCAGAATCTGCCTGAGAAACAACATACACATTACATTACACATTAACATACACATTACATTACACATTAACATACACATTAACATACACATTACATTACACATTAACATACACATTACATTACACATTAACACCGCGTATGTCCAAGGCCGACATTTTCATTTGAAAACTAGTTGTACATTTGCATGTTTCAGTGCCGTCAAGGAATGTTCACGTCGCCTGCATTTTGAGATTACGTCTGGTGCAGATTGATACGTGTTGTAACTTATCTTGCACTTTAATTCTCAAGAATGGAGCAACACCAAAATTCCAGGACGACTTTGATACACAGTGTATGCTTTCATACAATCACTACAGATGTGCACAATACCTTCCACAGTGTTGGATTGCAAATGGATTAGGAAATGTATATATCATATCTATCCATTTAGTAGCATGCTGAAAATCTGACGGACGGAACTATGTGTATTACCTTTGGACATGTCACAAACCATATTCTTCATTCATAGCTTGTTAAGGAAATCCTGCGACAAGAAGAAAATAAAGCACACAACTCGCATTAGCCTGCAAAAAGCTGACATCAAGCATTAGAAACCATTCTAATAATCATTTTCAAGCAGTAAAAAAATAGCATCGTCTTATCAGATCTGACAAACGGTTCACACAATTATTATCTTGCATCTTCATGTACCTACATAGTCTTGAGGAAATGATGTGTCACTCAGTTTGAAAGAAAACAATCATCTGTTTTCTGAAAATGTTACTTGTCAACATCTTGTTGCTTACAACTCTCTGCTTCCATTCCACTTTAACCTTATCGCCAACATGTTCATGAAATCTGTGAATATGTGTCAGAACATCAGAACAGCTAGTGTTGCAGTTGTCAGTTAAAACAGTAAACCAGGTCAACAAGTGAACCAGGTCAACAGTGAACCAGGTCAACAAGTAATTCCAACTGATGAGACAACCGGTCATCACAAGTTCTTGATAGATCTCCATGGAATTACGGCAAATGTTTAATCCCTTCATAATGGCAACTGTTTAATCCCTTCATATGGCAAATGTTTAATCCCTTTATTGTGGCAAATGTTTAACATGTTTATAACAGCGTCAGGTTTGTGCCTTATTTTAATCACTGCACTCTCTCCTCAAACAGTTGCCTCCATCACTGCTGTGCTTTCAACCCACATCAATACAAATAACGAGACAATGGCCACACGTTCCTCATAGCTCTCAAAGGCATTAAGGCAAATATTTATTCTACTTCCACCAATACAACTGGGAGCAGTTTATAGTTTTGGTGATCACTGTACTCTCTACTCAGAGTGACATTTTACTATGGACTGCCACACAAATATTCACTATACACCTCTGAAATAAATACAGTATTTGCCTACACTACTGCTGTGCTATCAACTCAACACCATTCAAAAAGACAAGACGACTGTCATAGCTCTTCAAGGCATCTTGGCACATGTCTAATTCCTTCAGCACAGCGGCTTACTGTAGGTTTATTTTCTCACACACACAAAATTTAAAAAAAATGTAATCCTGGGATCACACAAATCCTGCCATTCCTTTGGCATGTTTGTTGTGCTCTAGATCTCAATGGTAAGTTTGTGATTGTTATGAAAAA
This sequence comes from Batillaria attramentaria, assembly GCA_018292915.2. Lineage (NCBI taxonomy): Eukaryota > Metazoa > Mollusca > Gastropoda > Batillariidae > Batillaria > Batillaria attramentaria. The sequence continues at coordinate 884,100 of JACVVK020000272.1, read as the reverse complement.
AAAAAAATCACCTGAAAAGAGAAGTAAAAAACCAATCAGCAAACGCACAACAAAATCAAAAATAAGCCAATGAAAGACAACGGAATGTAAAAATGTGTAACATTTATACAACATGAATCTCCATGGAAACCTGTCAATTTCTGCGATTGCGAAACCTTGGTGGAAGGTCACCTTTAGCAAACTGGCTAAACTCCTCATTTCCACCTTGAGGTCTTCCTCCCCTACCTCGCTGAGGGCGACCACGACCTCTTCCACGGTGAAAGACTGCGTTGATCACACCGCCACCTCCTGCAGCATTCTGGGGAGGTGGCTGCTGAAGCGGGCGGTCCACCACGTCTAAGATGTCGGCCATGTTGGGATCCTCGACCATGTCCTCCATCAGTCTCTCCTGGTGCTGACGCTCTGCTTCTTTAGATGCCGTTGTCTGCTTCTGCAACATCTGCAGTCAGATTGCAGGATTGCAGAGTAAAGGAACTCATATAATTTTGAATGACCTCACTTAGAGGTCAAGGTCACATGGTCATGATGACACTTCCAAAACCTGATCTATTTTAATAATTGTCATTTACCCAGCAATCGGAAATATCAGATAAGCCAAAGACAAGATTTACAGTTGGTATGAAGGGGATTCATGCATACATCTGTGAATGACCTTCCAAGAGGTCTAGGTCACAGGAATAGTGTGAAAGATTCCCTTCTCCTTTCATTCACTAAGACTTTACACTAGGAAACTGCGATTTCAACTTACACCCCGAACACCAGCTCTGATTCTTATGTCTAACCCCCCCCCCCCCCCCCCCCCCCCCCCCGAACTCACCCACCCACCCAAACACACAGCCCTTGACTTCAGAAAAAACTAGCTTGCCATACCTGATAATGGTGAAATCTTTGCCAGACTGTCGGGCGAACGTGCGTGTGGAAGAATTGCACCAGCATGTGCCTGTGTTGTATGAGTGCTTCACGTTCTGTCCATTTCCGTTCCTGGATGAAGAAATTCAGCATCTGGTGTAGGTGGTCCAGCATCTGCATCACCGTGGTAACCTGGTAGGGTAGGTCTGCATACACCGTTTTACACAGTTTCTTCACCTGCAGAAAGACAAATGACGTTAACAACAGATGTTAACACCACTGTGTACTTTCAAAAGACTGAAACACTAGAGTTTGATGTATAGAGGTACTCACCCACGCGAAAACCGTCATGACTGAAAAAAAACTGTCCTCCATGCCATGTGTTGGGCAAATTCTATTTTACCAGCATGTCGACTGTGACCAGTTTGTGTCACCAGAGGCTGCACTTTAGTTAGCTATTCAAATGGTAGTCTGTTGGGGTTTTTTTTTCTGGGAAAGTCACAACTGATTAAAATGGTCTGTTTCCACGATTACTATGCAAACTTATGTTTTACAACAGGTTCACTCGTGAGTGTGCCTGTACGCTTGAAATACTCTATTTAGATGATTAGTACAGCTCTTAATGCAATACAGTGTTGTTGACACTCAGCGCAAGCATTCAAACATTCAAATTCTATGACTGCTGCGACAACACTCTCTGCAGGTTAGAGTGTTAGCCATGTCGTTTGAGTACACATCAGCTGGCTCGGTGCCAGCATTTGAGATGGTGTCACTGTGTAGGTGTCTGAACGGTGTGATGCTAGGCACCACAAAAACAGCTGCGGGTGATCTGTAAGCATAAAAATGATAACGATTGCCCCTTTAACATGTGCTATCATATATTGCCCCTTTAACATGTGCTATCACAGAGACACAGAAAGCACCAGACATCCTACCTGACAGTGAGATAGGAAAGCACCAATCTCCAAGAGAGGTTCGCTGATGGCTGATCGATACATCTCACGAAAGTTTTTGAAGTTGATCTCCATGCTGTGATGCAGGTCAGAGTTCAGATGTTCCCGTTTCAGCTTCTCCTCCTCGGTCTCCGCGTCTTCCTCTTCTACCTTCTCCTCTTCTGTTCCTTCCTCCGCGTCTGCTGGTTTTGACTCGTGCACAATTTCAAAGCTGACCCCACACACACCACACATTTTGTCCGTAATGATGAAGGGAGAGAACAACTCCTTCTCCACCTGCAGAATGCAGTAGCGTTTCAGTTTCCGGACTCGTTTGCGAATCATGATGGCTCGGAAGAAGTTAGTGACCTTGTGGGATGCGGCTTTCTCAAGGTCATGGCGCTGTGCCTCTAGACGTTCCTGTTGGTAACGGAGTTTCTCCTCTTCACTCAGAGCTTCCTCCTGTAACACACACACACCACAAGCTGTAACACACACACACACCACAAGCTGTAACACTGCTCTCTCTCTACACCAGACCCCAAAAACAACAACAACAAAAAGAAAACAAAACAAGAAGACGAAGCAAAAACAAAACAATAAGGGAAAAAAAAAGGAGAAAAAATAACAAAGAACAAGAAAAGACGTAAAGACTAAAAGAGTGTCTAAGCAAGAGCACAATGCCCGACTATCACAAAAAGAGAATGATACATGTATCCATTTTATACAGTGTTAGTGTGTTTGTAATGGAAACTTCAGTAACACCACCTACCTCCTCAATATTTCCCCCCTCCTCTATATCGTCCATCGCCTGGTCACCAGCCCCTGATCCCGCCATGTTGACGTAGGTCGAGTTGGCCAGGTGTACGTCCGGCCGAAAGGAGCGGAATCGGCCTCCACAGAACTGGGCGGCTCCGTGATTCAGCTGCAAGGCTTCTCTGTCACGACGATTCCATCTCCACTGATAGATAGACAGTCGCTCCTGCATGCCGCTCAGCACGGTTGTCACCGCGGTGATGATGCCCGAGTAATCGGTGGCAGCCTGCACGCTGGCAATCAGCGTGGCGAGTCTTTCCGGCATGTCAGGCAGCTGTAACAGTCAGTTCTGTGTCTTTAAGATTGTCAGGCAGCTGTAACAGTCAGTTCTGTGTCTTTAAGATTGTCAGGCAGCTGTAACAGTCACTTCTGTGTCTATCAGACTGTCAGGCAGCAGTAACAGTCACTTCTGTGTCTTTAAGACTGTCAGGCAGCTGTAACAGTCAGTTCTGTGTCTTTAAGATTGTCAGGCAGCTGTAACAGTCACTTCTGTATCTTTAAGACTGTCAGGCAGCTGTAACAGTCACTTCTGTGTCTCTCAGACTGTCAGGCAGCTGTAACAGTCACTTCTGCAGCTGTAACAGTCAGTTCTGTGTCTTTAAGACTGAGGAACAGTGGAACTTTTATGCAAATTGAGTAAGGCAATTAAGTGTGGGGTTGTGCACCAGTGGCTTCACACACACACAAAAATATTATAATAAATAATTTATGTCTGCACTGATTTACATTTGGTTTAGTGCTAATGTTGCACTTTGATTATGCTCATGTTTGCTGCAATAAGACCATTAAGGAACCGTAAATCTTGCCTGATTTTCACAGGCAGGGCCAAAACCGAAAAAGCACCTAAAACAGGGGATACTCGAGCATGGTACAAAATGTATTCAAACAACAGCAACTGTATGTCAAAAGCCTTTGTGACTCGTACATGACCTTTACCTACGGAGAGGTCAGTGTAAAAGGCAGTGGCATGAACCTTCACTGAATCAAGTTTGTTTGGGTCGAATCTGATAAAAGTCACTCATCTCCCTGAACAATATCTGGGACCTTTACCCTGACCCTGTGATCGTGACCTCTGGGCAAAGTCATCCGAAATCGTAGAGATGAAAGCTTGTCATATCAGCTTCAGTTGTGTCAGGTTAAACACCTTGACTGACGAGGAACTTGGTCACAACACTACTCTCTCTCTCTCTTTCATCACAATGACCGACTATTTTAACATGATGCAGCTGAAATTGCCCCACCTGTGTAAGGTCGATCCTGTGAACGGCTCGCAGAATGGGCACCTCAGCAATGTTGGGCATGTTGCCATGTTCCACGTTCATTAGCTGTACCAGCAACAACACCAACACTCGCTCCATCAACAGGTAGCACGTTGACTTCTTCTTCTCCAGGTGGGCCAGGTGCATCAGTAGACTGAAGTTGCTTACCTTCCAGCCACACAGGATGTCCACCAATGACTACAGGACAACAAATACCACATCAAATCATAACAAGAAAAAAAGAAGAAGAACAATAAGATCTGTTCAATCTGACGGTATTTAGGTCTCAAATTCATGCACATAATTTCTTTGGAGAACATTATTTTAGTGAATGCAGCACGATTTGACAAAGTGAAAAGTTGGATCAGTGTTTAGACTGACTTTTTCCCCTCTGAAACTGATTTTTTTTCTCCTCTAAAATACCAGGATAATTCCCATACTTGAACTATTCTACATATAGAATCTATGTATACATGTAATACGAATAACTAAGTATTCTACAGGTGCACGTTCACTCTGTCATATACCAGACCCCCACATACACCACAATCACAAAGTGTGAGTGATCAGCCAAGCTAATCAAGTTTTGAAATTTAAAACTGCATTTATTTTGAATTTTTATGGCCTGAATATTTTCATGAACAGAAGGGAGGAAGAGCTGGTGGCAGGAGTCATTGTGTCTATACATGTACAGTACTACCGAAACACCCAAATCACACACACACACACACACACACACACACACACACACACACACACACACACACACACACACACACCACAAGATGAAGGGAAGATAACTCACCTCAGCACGCTGCTGCAGGATGGCCACAGTCTGCATACGTTCAGGTTTGGGTTTGAACTGGTCCAGCAACATCATGAGATCGCCCCTCCTGGCCTCCGGCAGTGTCAAGTTGACCAGACGCAGCATCCTTGTGTAGCAGGCAGGGAGCACCAAGTTGCCGTTCCTGTGACAAACGTTCACCTTAAAAAAACACCTCATAGTGACAGAAACTCCCCCCGACACGAAATCTACAGATGGACAGACAGACCAGCAGAGAAACAAACAGATCTCTACAACTGTAAAAATATAAGTCCCGCGTGTGCAGGCATGGTTTGAGATAAATTCACCGTCCACTTGCTTGAAAACGATCAGCACTTGGAACGGCACTCTACTCACCCTCGGAGTTTGGCGGCGAGGCAGAAGGCAAGGGCAGTGAACACTTCCAACCAGAAGAGGAACACTCGCAAGTCAGGCATCAGACTTATCTCCCTTCTATTGGACAGCATTGTAACAAACTTGGTGAACTTGCAAAGTGCTTCAAATGGGTCAAACTTGCCCGGCTGCTGGTACAATTCATTCAAAAAAAAAAAGAGAGAGAGAGAGAAGTCATGGAAGGCGAAAATCATTCAATGGAAGGCTGTACGATTTATTAAAAAACACAATCACTGGAATCACCGTGCCTCTGCCCTGTGGAAATTTGTGACAGCACTACTTTGCATCCAATGGTGAAACAACGGCGAGATACTTTTTTCTTTCTTTCTTTTTTTGTTTTTTTTGTTTTAAGAGGAGGGGAAGGGGGAGAATCTCAACCATTTATTTCAAATATTTCAAAAGGGCATTACGTTATGTACGTACAAAAATTAAAATGTCTGTTAAAATACTGTGCACAATACTGAAACACTGACCACTCCAATTAAAAAGAAAGATAATCAGAGGTACCGTGCCTCTATACCATTAAAACTACCAGGGTAGGTGATTGTGTTTGATGATGAAAGTACCTGCAAGTATTCCAGAGCGTCCAAATGTCTACGGGCAATGGTGATCACCGCCTCCCCATCCTTGATCAGCGCATACTTCTTTCGCTTGTTCACCCAACTGGGACGCTTCTTGGCCAGATCTCGCTCCAGGTCCTTACAGATTCCATCCACCTGAAAATCCACCATGACTGAAAATGTCACAATCAGGTCAACTGACTGATATCATTACCCCCAGGTCAAGGTCTCGGCTGAAAGTCACCATCAAGTTAACTCTTTGACATCGCGAGCTTGGCCAGTGACCTACTTCCCTGCTGACGCGCATGCAGCTGCCGGCTGTTAAGGGCAATGCGAATCGGTTTGCGGCTCGGTGCCTACGTCTGTTGAGAGTGATGCAAGGTGGCTCGCGTCCGGATGCGTAAAGGTTAAGGAGTGATTATGTCACAACAAGCCAAGGACATCTCTCTCAATGAACAGCAAACAGTCTGACCGTATCAGCTGGTAGGTGGGGTGTGATATCCCAGTCCTGAGAACTGCAAGATCAAACTTATGCTGTCAATTTTTTGGTTCGTGCGCGGCTACACTTCCTAGCAATCTTTTTTTTACACAAATTAACACATACCCAAGGAACCGAATCACTCAAGTATAATAATAATAATAACTACCATTCTCTTCCCGTCTCACCTTGATTTCCAGTCGCAGGAGGGGAGAGAGGAGCGACGTGAGTACGATCCAGTCAGACGACTTGCACCTCTCTTTTAGTACGTTCTCCGACTTGCCGCGACCCACACGACCTGGATTCTCCCACAGATGCAGCAAGTACCGCCAAATCTAAAACAGAAAAAAGAAAAACACACACAAAAAAAATGCATAGACCTAACAAAACCATTTTCTGGAGTGTTCAGACTATGAACATTAAACGCACGGGATGTGGACAAGTGTGCAAAATATAACTGCCAAAGTCATGCACGCACACACACACGCGCACAATGTGCAAATGAAAAAAACAACACGTGAAGGCTGAACAGGCTACTTGCATGTTTACTCAGCCACTGTATATTGTGGAATAGTTTCGCTTCTGAATGCATCTGTACACTGGAAATACTCTGTCTTGATGATTAGTACAATGCTTAATGTGATAAAATATTGTGTGAGCGTGAGCGTGATAAACATCCAAATTTGATGAATGTTGGTACAACACTATCCACTCAGAGTGTTCATCACATCACTGGGTATGCTTCAGATGGCTCAGTGCCAGCATTAAGATGCTGTCACTGTGCAGGTGTGCAAGTGGTGGGATACGAAAACAGCTCAAAACGATCTGTGAGTATACACCACTGACTCCATGCAGCTGAAAGTTGACCAACCAATCAACAAGAAGGAACAAAACAATCACCTGATGATGAACTCCTTGATAAATGGGTTTTTTCTTCTGCAGGTCGACACAAAATGTCAGAATGCTGCTCATGTTGTACGTTGGCAGCCCGGCCGGCAGCAAAAAGTCCAGCAGTGTCTCGACCGAGTTCCACGCCTGATCTGGTTTGGCCATGGACAACGCCATCTGGAGCAGAGAATCATTTATCTTCCGCAGATATTCAGCGCCAGTCTGCACTGCGTGGTCGAGGCGAACTTGACCGGTCAAAATGCCGATGGCGTTCTGTGTGACCACCTCGGTGTAGTCTGCGTGGAGGTACGGGCAGAACTGGTCATCCTCACAATCATGGCCCTCCTTAAAACACACACACAAGACAGAGTGAAGCAAGATAAAGCAAAGCCTGAAAACCCTTCTCTTCACTGCAATCAACCAAAAATTCTTCTTCTAAATTTTAGTTTACCCACTTCCTTTTTGATCTAAATATCTTGCTGTTTTTCTACATGCATATTCTTTTTTTGCTAGTTCACTACCGCATTTGATTCATAATGTATGTGAAACAGCCCCCAGAGCACATTCTGCAGTCCTGCCCCCTTTTGAAAGAGGCAAGGACACAGCTTTGGCCGAATGAAGCAACGCTAACAGAAACTCTGGGGCACCATAACGGAACTCCTGAAGATCACCGGATTCATCAAAACTACCAACCTAATCATGATGAGGGAATGCAGAAGAAGAAGATCCATAATGTCAAACTCATAATTCACGACACAGAGCAACAGTCATGATACCTGGTAGTTGCGACACTGGATGACCTTGGGGAGGCGGAAGGACAGGAAAAACTCGGCCTCCTCACACCATTCTTTGGTCCTTTCGATCAGGAATCTCCCGATGTGGTAACAGATCAAGTCAGCCGGCTTCTCCAGTCTCTCTCTCTTCTTTTCTTCCTGTGACACACAGAGTGACAAAGACAGCACCCTTTGTTAAGCCGTGTTTCAAAAAGTCATCCTCTTAGCTCCCATAGCACCTCAAGTTCCAGTTTACTTCATTTATAAATATACTGGTTGAGTGGTTTGATTGGTTATTGTTCGTGTGCCTCTGGGTTTTGTTGTTTTAGTAGTTGTTTTGTGTTTGGGGGGGGGGGGGGGGAGAGAGAGAATGTACAATATGATTTATTCAGTGTACAAGACACTGGCCCTTTCGAATCGGTGAGCTGGAGGAAGGAGTTACAACACTGCCAATGTAGTACAAAGACAAACAATAATAAAAATAATAAAAATAATAAAAACAAAAATGAAACAACGCATTCTCTCAACCTACACTAGATGAATAACAACTGAACAGAAGACGAAGGTGAAATAAAAAAGGACCAGCAGAAACAAAGCACAAATGAATCAAAACAGACCGAACACACACAAAACAAAAACACAATGAGTGAGAAACAGACTCTGTGTGTGTGTGTGTGTGTGTGTGTGTGTGTATGGTTGGGGTAGGGACACCTTATTTCACTCTGTGTGTGTGTGTGTGTGTGTGTCTGTGTTGGGGGGAGGGGGAGGGGAGGGGAGGGGCGAATGAGATAGGGGCGCTGCGATGCTACATTTCCATGTTTACCTTGTCAGCAAACAGGTGTCTGTTGCCAACCATGCGCACACAGCGTGGCTTGAGCTTTGGGTGTAAGGCAAGATGGTTTTCGCCAGATTTCTCGAGCCCGTAAAATCGCAAGTACACCTGGTAACGGTTTTTGTCTTCTGCGGTTGTCGGTTTCAGAAGAACTTGCACAGCGTCGAACACCCTCTCCACTCCATAGATGATCCTACCGCAGCTGGTGATGTCCATAGATTCCGCCGCGATGAACTTGTGCAGGACCTGTGGGAACATGAAAAACCAGAACATCAGTTTTGCTCAAAGTGCATCCATCCACAGAATCAGCCGACACAGTAGACACAGTATGGTGCAGATGAACATTTTGAGATTGCCATTATTGTGACGTGAGGATTATCGTGTGCCGTACGTGGTATGCTCCTAGCGTAACAACTGCCAGTTCCCGGCAACAGAGATAACATCCTCTGAAGACGGCCTGCAGTTGCCCATGTGTTAGAGTACCTGGAAACAGTCATGCGCATAATCCTCTCCTCACCGGGGCTCATCATGGGAGAGTTCAGCCCAGAAATGCCAGCAGCCTTGACATTCACACGTAAAAATAGTATAATAATGAGTATTGTATAGGCGCTTTACCCAATTTCATGATTCAGCTCAAAGCGCCACAAACTGAACCCAACACGCACACTCACGTGAATCACACGCATTCTCTCACACACTGGACATAAACACATTACAATCACGTGGTGCGAAGGGTCAGCTCAGCTATTTAAATTTCGGAATTTAGAATTGCATTTATTTTTCAAATTTGGTGGGCTGAACATTTCCAAAGCAGAGGGGGAGGAAGCCCGAGTACCCGGAGAGAACCCCCAACGATCGGCCCGAATGAACGGTGCCACTTACGAGACGGAAAAATTCTCTCTCGAGTGGGACTCGAACCCCTTACCTCTCGCATTGGTGGAGTCTCTTAACCTCTAGACCACCGACCGCCCCACTACAACATTGTAACTGAGAGAATTCACCATTCACTGTCACTACATACCTCAACGCACTCTAACATCCCGGCCACGTTGGACACTGGTTGGGCGTTCTCAAAACTGTTGAAGGCGTTCTGCAGGAGTTCCTTGTTGAGCCTGAGCTGTGACAACACCAGCTGACACTCCCCCACCCCACTCAAGTCTTTGCTCACGTCAAACTGTTGACGAGCTTTCTCCAGCAGTTCTAAAATCTAACACAAAAGAAAAACAGATGAGTGATTAACTGGAACGGCCATAATCTTCATGACTCACGTGCATGGCTGCAAGTGCACATTTTCACGCGCAAGTGTGTGTGTGTGTGTGTGTGTGTGTGTGTGTGTGTGTGTGTGTGTGTGTGTGTTAAGACAATGACATGATATTCAGGATTTTTATTTCCTGTTGCCTGGTAACGGGCTGTGGCCTACACAACAAACATTCATGTTCACATTTGCCAGTGATGTATTTCTACCTGCACTGCAGCTACACGTAGAGACGAGTCAAACTGACACCACACCTGTTGTTGTCTGTCATCCTCAGGTTTATCATCCTCATCCTCATCAGATGATGGCGGCGATTCTTCCTTGCTTTTCTTCGAGCTCACAGATGTCTGCTTGGGCTTAGTGCTGGACTTGTCTTCTGTAGATCCGGAACTTTCTTTACCTGCTTCCTTCTCCTCCTAAAATGCCAAGAATAGCGACCAGTTACCAAGGCTGCTTTGGAACATATGCTGAAGGGTGGGGATGAGAAATAGGTGATAAACAGATCAGGATCCAGATCTAGGCCAGGGCTTCATATCTAAGTCAACTGTCACAGGACGTATGTTCCAGCTGACCAGGAAAATATGGGATATGTTTCCCAAATAAAACGCTAGAACATTCTCTAGCTGATAACACAGACTAACATGATGCAGAAATAATTTGACATCTGTCAGCCTCGGTAAGAAAATATTCATACATTTCGAAAATAAATAAAGTAAAATTGATCAAATCAGCGCAGATATGAAGTACTGCAGATATTGTTTCGCGGTAAGAGAAGAAAGAAAGAAAAAAAAACCAACAGATGAGGGCTGAAGGTCAACATGTTTGATCAGCTGTAGCGAATGCTTATCATGTATAGTAGATGTGTATCTTTTACCGACTGAACCTAAATGGGTAGCCTGAATGTGTACCCTAAACAAACTGATAACCTGCGTACATTGACTTCTGCTGTCAGTGGGGTTACAACCTTCTTTTTGGCAGCTTTGACGGCCATGAGTTGCTGAGCCTTCAGCCAGTAGCACTGGGCCTTCAGCGTACTGTCAGATCCTTCCTGCGCGATGAGTAACGCTCTGTCAACCTCCCCGTTGTGAAGCATCATGCGCGCCGCCTCCGTTGTCCGACCTGCAAACCAAACAATTCCTTCAGAGTTGCCAAAGATGCTCAAAAATTTCCTGTGGACCAGTCCCCACTGGCATGTGAAAACTTTGCTGGGAAAAAAATAACATTTACTCTGTGGAATAGTTTTATGCTCAAAGGAAAACGTAGAGATGGACAACTGCATCCACAATTTCTTTACCAGGCTGCTTCAGCATACAGTCTCTGGATCCCTCCTCCAAAACACCCACCCACATCAACCCAACCATACTCCCCCCCCCCCTCCCCCCCATCCCCACTCACCCTCATTACACATGAGGCGCGCAGCGTGCAGAAGGTAGCCGTGACTCTGTAGAAACTTGATCTGATCCTCGCGGTTGGGCAGACGTTCGATGGCAGCCAGCATGCGTTCCGTCTGCTTGTAGCGATGATAAAACATGGCTGCCTTGTAGCTGAGACTGGCCACTGTGAAGGACGCCTCGGGTTTGTGGTCTGTCAGGGATTTGGGTAATGCCAGACCTTTCTTCTCAAAGTCCTGGAGATCACAGATTATACACTCGTACACCGCAAGACTCTCTTATCATGACACATGGCGTACTCAGCAGTATTTCAATCATGTGCCCAAATCCATTGTCAAGATTGGCCTTAATTGTGAATTCAGTTGAAAATTAACCTTCGTTTTATGGGAGATGCAGCTTGGAGATGCTACACGGATGACACTCCGTAATTGTGAAAGACTAAAACCCAAGGCTGGGGTGCAGGGGCCTTGCCCCAGGGGGTTGGGGCTAGAGAGAGAGAGAATGTGTGGGTGGGTGGTAGGAGGGGGGGGGGGGGGGCAGCCCAAAAGAACAAGGCCAACAGACAAAATTAAATTCTAGTGATTTCAAATCCACCTGGTGGCCTCTCCAGGCACCTGAAATGTTCACCTAACACGCCTACTGTGCTGCTCTCTGACCAATGGTTTTTGTCAACAATCTGAATTTCCATCCGGAAAAAATGAATTTCAGTCACCCTCTTGGAAAGATGTCACCCACGTCATGATTCAAATCTACGTCACACTTGTTGACGAGACGGTTCACCTGTTTGCGAATCTTGTAGCGCTGGAGACAGTCGATGGCCTGATCGTACAGTTCTTGCTCGTCAAGGATGCGCAGCGCACGGTTGAAGTTGTCGACGTGCTCAAAGCACTGACTCGCCTCCAGCCATCTTCGTGCTCGCAGGTACAAAGGGCCAGCAACCTCTGGCTGGAAAACACAGAGAAGGGAAACAACTCATGCATAAAAACCCATGAAAGTAAAAGGCACATGAAATGCTGAATATCAAGGAGAGCTAGATTTCATGTTCAAAACACACACGCGCGCGCGCACACACACACACACATTTTTTTTATCATCTGAAAACGTCCTTTCTTCTCCTGCTGATTGAGGCTTGAGGTAAAGGGTTGACAGATCACATCAAGTGACTACAGTAGAACCTCCCACACGCGACCACCCCGGATGCCACAAGGAAATCGCCAGCTGACTATGTGTACTTTGACATGCCATTCACAGCCTCTGACATGACAATAACAAAAACCCCACACACTGCTCCTTCACAACTTACCTGGCTGTTCTTCTCAAACACCTGTGCGGCCAGGTAGTTTTCCCGTGCGTTCTGCAGACATCGCCCTGCCTTCATCACCAGATTGTAGCGACACGCCAACGACTCAGGCTGGAGAGACAACTTCGCGTGACACTCCAGGAACAAAATGGCCGCCTTGAGGAACGCTTCACGCATCTGTCGAGGTTGTGCGCGCAGGTGGGATGCCTCAAGCGCCCTCTGGTGGGCGATAGCGATGTTCTGTTTGCGGACATCTCCGGCCATGGCATAACACTTGGCGGCCACGTCGTACAGGCTTCTGGCCATGATCTCGTCACCGCGTTTCACCCACTCCTCCGGACTCGACTTCTCCGCGAACATGGACTGTGCCACACCTTGAAATGACGAGACTGAGCAATAGAGACGTTGAGAAAAACAGCCAGTAATTCTCACTCACTATTTCAACTGCTGGTACTATCATCCTATGAGGCAACTGCACTCATGTTTGCACAAGTTGAATTTTCTGTAATAATGCGAGATAGAAGTTACACCAATACACATGCTGACTGTAGCATTAAAGACCATCTTTCCATAGAAACGGAAACGGTAATGACTGCGAAGTGGTTACAAGTTAAGCAAATAAAAGCGACACAAAAGGGACAGAAACCACTTAACTTTGACAAAGGACGGCACAGGTCGACGTTTCGGCTTACACCTTCTTCAGGACATAAACAAATGGGACATAACTTCAACAAACAAGCAAAAGGTAACTCTGCGGACGTACTGACATACACGGCGCGGAAAAAAAAAAAAAAAAAAAAAAAGGGTGGGCGAGAAAAGGACCAGAAAAAAATAGCAAAATTATCACAACACCCATCCTTAGGTGACAGAAGACCATGGACTGTGTGTGAAAAAAAAAAAAAAAAAAAAAATGTTGGGCAGAAAAGAACAAAAAAGAATAGTGAAAATTAGCAATCACAACACCCATCCTTTGGTGACAAGGACCATGGATTGTGTGTGAAAAAAGTTCAGAGGGTTATGTTACGTAACATAACCCTCTGAACTTTTTTCACACACAATCCATGGTCTTCTGTCACCTAAGGATGGGTGTTGTGATAATTTTGCTATTTTTTTCTGGTCCTTTTCTCGCCCACCCTTTTTTTTTTTTTTTTTTTTTTTTTCCCGCGCCGTGTATGTCAGTACGTCCGCAGAGTTACCTTTTGCTTGTTTGTTGAAGTTATGTCCCATTTGTTTATGTCCTGAAGAAGGCGTAAGCCGAAACGTCGACCTGTGTCGTCCTTTGTCAAAGTTAAGTGGTTTCTGTCCCTTTTGTGTCGCTTTTATTTGCATCTTTCCATATATCTAGACTCAAAGATCATTCAGAACTGTTTTGGTGCATGTACATGTAGATAGAAGTTACACCAATACGCATGCTGACTGTAGGATTAAAGACCATCTTTCCATATATCTAGACTCAAAGATCATTCAGAACTGTTTTGGTGCATGTACATGTACTAGCAAAATCAGTTTAATTCCTAGTCAGGTAAATCGTAGTAACCATGCTGTTCCCTGAGACTACGATCGAATTAAACGGATTTTACTGGAGTGTCCAACAACATATCAATCAGATGCCTGCTCAGTTTCAGACATTCACAGAGTGGCACGGAGCCAACAGACGGTGTATCAGTATATGCAACCGTCCCCAAGCTACTTGACACAGCCATCAAACCATCACTTGCACTGACCAGCTTTTTCTGTCTTAGCCTCATACTCAGTTCTGATACATCTGTGACAGCTGACATGAACTGTATATTATTATCATCATCATACCCTCTTCATCTGTCCCATCCCTCATGGAGACAAACTTGACCAGTTTCCGCGCCTTAAAATACTCGAACATGGGTCCGCGTTTCTCCTCGTGTTGGTCGAAAATCCACACATTCACTCGTGCACGCGTCACTGCTGTGTAGAGATGCTTCAGCTCTGAGTTCAGGATTTTATGCAGATTAGGGTCAAAGGCCAAAGGTCGTGGGCGGCCAGTCTGCTGCAGCACATCTGTAATGGTAAGTACTTTATTTAGATTGTATGGAAAGCAAAATCTGTCATAAACTGCGCTTCCTCTCTAACGGGAAAAAATATCCAATCACACAACAACATTATCAACTAAATGCAATAAAGATGTGAAGCAAGAGAGACAGAAAGAAAGAAAAAGAACGAGAGTGTCAAGTAAATGGAAATACAGTAGAAACTTTTTTGAGCGACCTTTCACGGGACCGAGCAAAAACGGTCGTGAACAACAACTGGTCGCCCAAACTGCAGTCAGTCACAATGGCGTCCGGACCTGGCCCTACCCGGCCGGGAGGCGCGCATATCAACCGTAGGGATCATTGCATAATAAGTACAGTGTGCATGCGTGGATTTGACTCAGAAGCAGAGTTTGGTGTTTCTGTGGAGTCTTCCAATAATCAAGATTGTGCGGCTTTACCTAAATTTCAGCGACGGAAAACGTAAACAGAGTCGCATGTGCCACCATGTTTGTAACCACTTCCGTTTCATGCGGTGTCGTGAACTTGTGTTTGCTAAGTGTCAAATCGCTGAGTTTAGTCCGGTTGAATTCCCAGCGGCATCACAGCCTCTGTCTCTCCATCTCTTTCTCTCTCTCTTTCACCGTCACGGTGGCAGTGACACACACACACACACACACGCGCGCGCGCGCTCGCACCCACACGTGTCCTAACGATGTGCACTGATATCCCGGCGCTGCCAGTTTGCTAAGTGTCAAATCACCGAGTTTAGTCCGGTTGAATTCCAAGCGGCATCACAGCCTCTCTCTCTCTCCATCTCTCTCTCACCGTCACGGTGGCAGTGACACACACACACACACACGCGCGCGCACGCGCTCTCACCCACACGTGTACAAACGACGTACACTGACTGACATCCCGGCGTTGCAGGTTTGCTAAGTGTCAAATCGCTGAGTTTAGTCCGACTGAATTCCTAGCGGCAGTTTCCGTTTTTTTTTTCTTGTCAAAACAACACAAAAACAAGGAGGATTAGGAACCACACCATACCTATCAACTATCCGCCTTAATTCGCTCACACGCACTGGCACACACAGAAACACCTTCACACACACACACACTGACATGCCCGTGATAGGGCGTCTTGTGGAAATAATGGTCAGTGAGTTGACAGGTGTTAAGGGTGTCGGAACTGGCGGATGAGGTGATCACAACCCGCATACCTGCAGTTGTGTTTAGGGGGCGACGCGCTAATTGCCCTGTCTTTGTCCGAGGTCACGCGTGCACAGTAGGGGGTGGGTCCAAGCGGCGGGTCGCGGGTAGTGTCAGCCCAAGTGCCCTGGGCGGTGGAAGGTAAATCGGCTGCCGGCGAAGTGTGAAGCGCCAACTAAGCCAGTTGTGGCCGCCCACAACAGAGACGCGGGGTCGTTTTGCAAGCAAAACAGCGGTCTTAAGTCGCATACTGCAGTTGGTCGGTCGTTGGAGATGCAATAAAGAAGAAAAACCGTCCGTGCCGGGCGAAAACGGTCGTGAACGAAAAACGGTCGCTCGTTCAAGATGTCGCTCAATCAAGTTTCTACTGTATTTTGAATCGCAAAATTTCTGTTCAAACCTTCGTCAATCTCCACCAGTCCGTCAGTGCTGGTACTGGCAGTGACCTCATTTTTGGACAGTTTCTCGAGATAGTCAGTCACCACACGCCACTCTTTGGAAGCCTGTGGACATCACAAAGTGGACACCACAAAGTGGACACCACGAAGTGGACATCACAAAGTGGACATCACAAAGTGGACATCACTAAGTGGACATCACAAAGTGGACACCACAAAGTGGACATCACAAAGTGGACACCACAAAGTGGACATTACAAAGTGGACACCACAATATGGACATCACAAAGTGGACACCACAATATGGACATCACAAAGTGGACACCACAAACTGGACATCACAAAGTGGACACCACAAAATGGACATTACGAAGTGGACACCACAAAATGGACATTACAAAGTGGATACCACAAAGTGGACACCACAAAGTGGACATCACCAAGTGGACACCACAAAGTGGACATCACCAAGTGGACACCACAAAGTGGACACCACAAAGTGGACACCACGAAGTGGACATCACCAAGTGGACACCACAAAGTGGACATCACAAAGTGGACACCACAAAGTGGACATCACAATATGGACATTACAAAGTGGACACCACAAAATGGACATTACAAAGTGGACACCACAAAATGGACATTACAAAGTGGACATCACAAAATGGACATTACAAAGTGGACATCACAAAATGGACATCACAAAGTGGACACCACAATATGGACATTACAAAGTGGACACCACAAAATGGACATCACAAAGTGGACACCACAATATGGACATTACAAAGTGGACATCACAAAATGGACACCACAAAATGGACATTACAAAGTAGACACCACAAAATGGACACCACAAGATGGAGACTAAAATATTGCTTCAACCTTAACAAAAATATTGCTTCAACCTTAACAACTAGGGTCATTGTAACACAACTACTTACAGTAATCCCAAGTGAGTAAGGCACCTGACACCTGGCACCTGATCCGTGGAGCCTGAGGTAAACGGTTCAAATCCACTGGTAGGCAGGACTTTGGTTGAGGAATTTACTTCATCAAACTGAGTCAAATTTACATGCAGACTCAGACAGCCAGTCACAGTCCACTGTTGGTTTATTCATTGCGTACTCACCTGCGAGTCCTTAAAAAAGTTGTAGAGCAGCACGTCGTCAAACTCCAGCCCTTTCGCCTCGTAGATCGTCAGCACGAGACCCAGACCGAGCTCGTCCGGCAAATTGTTGCGAGCTTCTTCGCTCACCACCAGAATGACCTTGGGAAGAATGTACATTACGTAGGTATACAACAACAGCACCGTGAGTGTGACAGTTTCAAAGACAGATCCGCAGATTCCAAAGATGATAAGAAAGACAATGAAGAAGACAAAAATAGCAACCTGTAAACAACCCAGCTGGGTTAGTAAAGCTAAAGTCCTTTACCCAAGACTTTGTCTTTTGACGACATTTAAAAACTCAAGGCCCATCACAGAAACAGGGGGGATAAGCCTTAGAGTAACAGAAACAGGGGGAGTAAGCATTAGGTTCAATTACCTGGTGTGCTCCAAACTCGATGTGCGATGTTTTGCGTTTGTTGCCGCTGAGCAAGATGGCGAGGTCAGCAGGACTTCCCGACTCCAGAACGACCGGCTGGGGACCGTCAAACAAACCCTGGTCCTTCTCCAGCCGATCAAACGACTCCGGGAAAAACTCCACCAAAAGGTCAAGGACAGCTGACGCCAGCGAGAGGATACCAGCGTGTGACCGGTAGTTGTGTGTCAGCTGGTACACTTGTTTTGGTACCTGCGATAAATCAATGATGACACACCAAACATTAGGTTAATCTGAAGGTGCTCCATAATCATTTGACTTTGCTCAGGTATGTAAGTGTCCTCCTTTTTTTTTCAGGCCCCCTTGTCAACCTTTCAGTGAGCTTAAAAGACCTGCATATCTCTAATAATTTTATTTTCAAAGCACTTATTCACATGCTCCCAGTGCTAACAAAGAAAACATACTTGATCAGAAAAGAAGAATAATGACAAACAGGCAACAAGAAGACATCAAGTCGTACATACAGAGTTCGTCTCGGGGTATACCATTTTGCTGAAAATGTCACTTTAAAATCGCATGCAATATCATTTTACTGCAGCTTGTACTCCAAGAGAGAAAAGCCGATGTAGACCTTACCTCCAGCATCCCAGTCTTGCCGCGAGCTTTCAGCGACTGTTTGGCGTAGTGGAACAGCGTCTTCAGGTCGCTGAAGCGGAACGACACGCCTCGCATGATGCTCTGGGCCGTGTCGCCAGTCAGGAACATGTCGTTAGGGTTGTGCGCCAAGCGAATCAGGACCGTCAGTTCTGCTTGAGTGAAATCCTGGGTCTCGTCCACGAACACCTGGAGATAAACATACAATGTAACACGGTACACCACCACAGTAGATGAGCCATCAGACGATGAGTCGTACTCACAAATCAGTTTCAGCTCTTCTGGTATTGTATTGTATTGTATTGTATTGTATTACTGACAAGACAGACGGCTACACACCTCTGTACCACTTTAGGCATCTGCACAGTGATGGCATTGAACCAACAGAAGGCTTTATACAACATGAAAATTGAGGAGTCAGTCAGTTGCAGTTAACCGCTGAGTTTGTGTTTCTAGTTGATGCTGAACATTCCTATGTATATTGGGGGCAGTTGGTGCCAGAGGTCAGGTATGAGTCCCATTCGGGGCACAGACTTTTTTCCTTCTCGTATGTGGCGCCGTTCATTCGGGCCGATCGTCGGGGATTCTCACCAGATACTCTGGCTTCCTCACCCTCTGCCTTGGAAATGTTCAGCCCAAAAATTTTTAAAATAAATGCACTTCTAAATTGGGACACTGAAATAGCTGAGCCGGCACTTCGCACCACGTGATTGTAATGTGGTCAACTTCAGTGTGTGAGAAAATGCGTGATTCACGTGAGCGTGCGTGTTGGGTTCAAGAAATTGTATTGTATTGTATTGTATTGTATTACTGACGAGACAGACGGCTACACACCTCATGCAGCGCCCATGGTAAAGGTCCCGCTGTCTTCAGCCTCTGGTAAATATTGAACACCAGGTCCGCCTCATCGTAAAATCCGTGCTGCCGCTTGTAGTCATTGTAACGTCGGAACAGCTCGTACACCTGAAATTAATCACATGGCTTCAGGCATGATGCCACCATTTCAGGAATATCATCAATGAAAACAACAGTATTTCCACTCTGAATGAAGACAATAACACACACACACACACACACCGCACACACACACACCGCACACACACACACACACACACACCGCACACACACACACACACACACACACCGCACACACACACACCGCACACACACACACACACACACACACACACACCGCACACACACACACACACACACACACACACACACACACACACACACACACACACACACACACACACGCGCGCGCGCGCACACACACACACCGCACGCACACACACACACACTCTCACAGATAAAACTAGTCAGCACCTTGTCGCGACTGCCCGTGAAGTTGGGCGCTTGTTTCCGCCCCAGTTTCTCGTAGTCGTCCTTGTCGAGGTAGCCGCGGCGCTGGAGGAGCGAGCCGAATGAACCCTTGATAAACGATGTGATCTCTGTCCACACCAGGCTGGGGTGGTAGTTCACCTGCAAAACCCACCCCACTCTCAGTCAGGCGTTAATGTTACTGTACACCACTAGTAATAAATATCTTACTCTACATCACTATAATAAATATCTCTACATCACTATTAATAAATATCTTACTGTACACCACTATTACTAAATATCTTTATCATCTGATTACTGGAAAACTTGGGCTCACGGAAAACATGATGTAAACTGTATTTTCTTTTTTTTTTCTTTTTAAAAATTTTACGGAGGTAGGTTCTAATATATTTTTTAAATGAAGCAAATGTACATTTTTGCCTGTTATACCTGTATTTTCTACTTAAGGTTTTTACCTGTGTTGCTGAAAGGATTTTGGTACCTGTGTTTTCTTGATGATGCGAGGCCAAATCTCATGGGCAAAGATCTCGTACGTCACCTCTCGTCGGTTGTCTTTTTTCTTTGGTCTGTGATCGGCAGCCGCCTCTTCTGCCACTCTATCGCCTCCATCCCCTGGTACAGACAAACGACGATGTCAATATGAGCCAATACACAGACACGGTAAAATATCCACACGTCCCCTGATAAATATAACAAAAATAAAACCCTAAGACTGACAGCGTTACGAAGCTGTCACCCCTGACTGACCTCTGACAGAATGAGACGGTAAACAGACACATTTTCCAGTTAACTCTATTGTTGTTGTTGTTGTTTTGTTGTTGTTGTTGTTATTGTTGCTGGCATTCATGGGCTGAACATGCTGGTGAGACCAGAGCCCCCATGTAAATGTCGGGGTTAGGGAGTTTAGCCCCGGGTTAGAGTCCAACCTCAAACTAAACTAGCTCTAGGGTAAAATTTTCTGTTGTTTTTTGTTTAAAATCAGGAAGCGGGTCCATTCCAGCAAGGTGCCTATGCCGTTAGAGAAGGAGTTTTGTCTTTCTTTCTTCGCTTCCTTTTTTGTTTAATTTTGTTTTGAGGTTTCTTTTGTCCTAGTCTGGGTTAGACCCTCAGCCGTCGGTTAAATTAACCTCAAGTTTTACATACGGGCCCTGGTTAGAACACGATGAACGCTACACTCACCTTCCTCGTCCTCATCGTATTCCTCCTCTTCCTCCTCCTCGTCCGAATCGTCCTCCAGTGGAACAAAGGCGAAGATTTCCTCGTCGGCTCCCCAACCCTGGATCATCACCCGCAGACTGCCGTCCTCGTTCCGCTCAAAGAAATGTGGCGGTGGTAGCGACGCGTCCAACATCAGAATCAGCTGCCGCGATGTCAAGAACAACGGGTACTTGTATTCATCAATGTCCTGAAAACATAATATAATCATGATGATGATAATAATGATTATGGGAAAATAACAATAATAATTATGGGAAAATAACAATAATGATTATGGGAAAATAATAATTATGGGAAAATAACAATAATGATTATGGGAAAATAATAATAATGATTATGGGAAAATAACAATAATAATGATTATGGGAACAATAACAATAACAATAATAATGATTATGGGAAAATAACAATAATAATGATTATGGGAAAATAACAATAATAATGATTATGGGAAAATAACAACAATAATAATGATTATGGGAAAATAACAATAATGATTATGGGAAAATAACAATAATGATTATGGGAAAATAACAATAATAATAATGATTATGGGAAAATAACAATAATAATAATAATGATTATGGGAAAATAACAACAATAATAATGATTATGGGAAAATAACAATAATAATGATTATGGGAAAATAACAATAATAATGATTATGGGAAAATAACAATAATAATGATTATGGGAAAATAACAATAATAATAATGATTATGGGAAAATAACAATAATAATGATTATGGGAACAATAACAATAATAATAATAATGATTATGGGAAAACAATAACAATAATAATGATTATGGGAAAATAACAACAACAATAATAATGATTATGGGAAAATAATAATAATAATGATTATGGGAAAATAACAATAATAATGATTATGGGAAAATAACAATAATGATTATGGGAAAATAATAATAATAATGAAGGGAAAATAACAACAATAATAATAATGATTATGGGAAAACAATAACAATAATAATGATTATGGGAAAATAACAATAATAATGATTATGGGAAAATAACAATAATAATGATTATGGGAAAATAATAATAATGATGGGAAAATAACAACAATAATAATGATTATGGGAACAATAACAATAACAATAATAATGATTATGGGAAAATAACAACAATAATAATGATTATGGGAAAATAACAATAATAATGATTATGGGAAAATAACAATAATAATGATTATGGGAAAATAACAACAATAATGATTATGGGAAAATAACAACAATAATAATGATTATGGGAAAATAACAATAATAATGATTATGGGAACAATAACAATAATAATAATAATGATTATGGGAAAACAATAACAATAATAATGATTATGGGAAAATAACAACAACAATAATAATGATTATGGGAAAATAATAATAATAATGATTATGGGAAAATAACAATAATAATGAGTATGGGAAAATAACAATAATAATGATTATGGGAAAATAACAATAATAATGATTATGGGAAAATAACAATAATGATTATGGGAAAATAATAATAATGATTATGGGAAAATAACAATAATAATGATTATGGGAAAATAATAATAATGAAGGGAAAATAACAACAATAATAATAATGATTATGGGAAAACAATAATAATAATGATTATGACAAAATAACAATAATAATAATAATGATTATGGGAAAATAACAATAATAATGATTATGGGAAAATAACAATAATAATGATTATGGGAACAATAACAATAATAATAATAATGATTATGGGAACAATAACAATGATAATAATAATAATGAAGGGAAAATAACAATAATAATGATTATGGGAAAATAATAATAATGAAGGGAAAATAACAACAATAATAATGATTATGGGAACAATAACAATAACAATAATAATGATTATGGGAAAATAACAATAATAATAATGATTATGGGAAAATAACAATAATAATGATTATGGGAAAATAACAATAATAATGATTATGGGAAAATAACAACAATAATGATTATGGGAAAATAACAACAATAATAATGATTATGGGAAAATAACAATAATAATGATTATGGGAACAATAACAATAATAATAATAATGATTATGGGAAAACAATAACAATAATAATGATTATGGGAAAATAACAACAACAATAATAATGATTATGGGAAAATAATAATAATAATGATTATGGGAAAATAACAATAATAATGAGTATGGGAAAATAACAATAATAATGATTATGGGAAAATAACAATAATAATTATGGGAAAATAACAATAATGATTATGGGAAAATAATAATAATGATTATGGGAAAATAACAATAATAATGATTATGGGAAAATAATAATAATGAAGGGAAAATAACAACAATAATAATAATGATTATGGGAAAATAATAATAATAATAATGATTATGACAAAATAACAATAATAATAATAATGATTATGGGAAAATAACAATAATAATGATTATGGGAAAATAACAATAATAATGATTATGGGAACAATAACAATAATAATAATAATGATTATGGGAACAATAACAATGATAATAATAATGATTATGGGAAAATAACAATAATAATGATTATGGGAAAATAATAATAATAATGATGATTATGGGAAAACAATAACAATAATAATGATTATGGGAAAATAACAATAACAATGATTATGGGAAAATAACAATAATGATTATGGGAAAATAATAATAATGAAGGGAAAATAACAACAATAATAATAATGATTATGGGAAAATAACAACAATAATAATGATTATGGGAAAATAACAATAATAATGATTATGGGAACAATAACAATAATAATAATAATGATTATGGGAAAACAATAACAATAATAATGATTATGGGAAAATAACAACAACAATAATAATGATTATGGGAAAATAATAATAATAATGATTATGGGAAAATAACAATAATAATGAGTATGGGAAAATAACAATAATAATGATTATGGGAAAATAACAATAATAATGATTATGGGAAAATAACAATAACAATGATTATGGGAAAATAACAATAATGATTATGGGAAAATAACAACAATAATAATGATTATGGGAAAATAACAATAACAATGATTATGGGAAAATAACAATAATGATTATGGGAAAATAATAATAATAATGAAGGGAAAATAACAACAATAATAATAATGATTATGGGAAAACAATAATAATAATAATGATTATGGGAAAATAACAATAATAATGATTATGGGAAAATAACAATAATAATGATTATGGGAAAATAATAATAATGATTATGGGAAAATAACAACAATAATAATGATTATGGGAACAATAACAATAACAATAATAATGATTATGGGAAAATAACAACAATAATAATGATTATGGGAAAATAACAATAATAATGATTATGGGAAAATAACAATAATAATGATTATGGGAAAATAACAATAATAATGATTATGGGAAAATAACAACAATAATAATGATTATGGGAAAATAACAATAATAATGATTATGGGAACAATAACAATAATAATAATAATGATTATGGGAAAACAATAACAATAATAATGATTATGGGAAAATAACAACAACAATAATAATGATTATGGGAAAATAATAATAATAATGATTATGGGAAAATAACAATAATAATGAGTATGGGAAAATAACAATAATAATGATTATGGGAAAATAACAATAATAATGATTATGGGAAAATAACAATAACAATGATTATGGGAAAATAACAATAATAATGATTATGGGAAAATAATAATAATGAAGGGAAAATAACAACAATAATAATAATGATTATGGGAAAATAACAACAACAATAATAATGATTATGGGAAAATAACAATAATAATGATTATGGGAACAATAACAATAATAATAATAATGATTATGGGAAAACAATAACAATAATAATGATTATGGGAAAATAACAACAACAATAATAATGATTATGGGAAAATAATAATAATAATGATTATGGGAAAATAACAATAATAATGAGTATGGGAAAATAACAATAATAATGATTATGGGAAAATAACAATAATAATGATTATGGGAAAATAACAATAACAATGATTATGGGAAAATAACAATAATAATGATTATGGGAAAATAATAATAATGAAGGGAAAATAACAACAATAATAATAATGATTATGGGAAAATAACAACAACAATAATAATGATTATGGGAAAATAACAATAATAATGATTATGGGAACAATAACAATAATAATAATAATGATTATGGGAAAACAATAACAATAATAATGATTATGGGAAAATAACAACAACAATAATAATGATTATGGGAAAATAATAATAATAATGATTATGGGAAAATAACAATAATAATGAGTATGGGAAAATAACAATAATAATGATTATGGGAAAATAACAATAATAATGATTATGGGAAAATAACAATAACAATGATTATGGGAAAATAATAATAATGATTATGGGAAAATAATAATAATAATGAAGGGAAAATAACAACAATAATAATAATGATTATGGGAAAATAACAACAACAATAATAATGATTATGGGAAAATAACAATAATAATGATTATGGGAACAATAACAATAATAATAATAATGATTATGGGAAAACAATAACAATAATAATGATTATGGGAAAATAACAACAACAATAATAATGATTATGGGAAAATAATAATAATAATGATTATGGGAAAATAACAATAATAATGATTATGGGAAAATAATAATAATAATGATTATGGGAAAATAACAATAATAATGATTATGGGAAAATAATAATAATAATGATTATGGGAAAATAACAATAATGATTATGGGAAAATAATAATAATGAAGGGAAAATAACAACAATAATAATAATGATTATGGGAAAATAACAATAATAATGATTATGGGAACAATAACAATAACAATAATAATGATTATGGGAAAATAACAATAATAATGATTATGGGAAAATAACAATAATAATGATTATGGGAAAATAACAATAATAATAATAATGATTATGGGAACAATAACAATGATAATAATAATGATTATGGGAAAATAACAATAATAATGATTATGGGAAAATAATAATAATAATAATGATTATGGGAAAATAACAATAATGATTATGGGAAAATAATAATAATAATGAAGGGAAAATAACAACAATAATAATAATGATTATGGGAAAATAATAATCATAATAATGATTATGGGAAAATAACAATAATAATGATTATGGGAAAATAATAATAATAATAATGATTATGGGAAAATAACAATAATAATAATGATTATGGGAAAATAACAATAATAATGATTATGGGAAAATAACAATAATAATGATTATGGGAAAATAACAATAATAATGATTATGGGAAAATAACAATAATAATGATTATGGGAAAACAATAATAATAATATTGATTATGGGAAAATAACAATATTAATAATAATAATAATAATGTGCATTATCTCTTAAAAGCCCATGCAAAAATCGCGCTTCAACATGCACTCTTCCTATCAGTAGGAGCCAGTTGAAGCCACTATTATGCAATCAGCAGCGGGCTCGGACCTAGCGGGGAACGCCCATGTTTTGTGTAATAGCGGCTTGAAGTGGCTGCTACTGGTACGGTGTGCAGTGGCTTGTTTCTGATTAATCAGTTTCATCACACCGTGGGCAGGGCATGATTGGACTTGGGTTTCTAAGAGTTCATATGGTGCTTTACCCTTTTTCTTCACGCAGAATGTCGTAAACTGAACACAACACGCATGTTCATATTAATCACATGCAAGACAGACACACCAGGATCCTGATATTTACCCTAACAAGAGTGAAAATCCGACGCCCTACGTGGGACTCAAACCCACAACCTCTCACACTGATGGGTGGAATTTACCCACTACACCACCGCCCACCCAAACATGCTCACCTGCAGCCTGTGCGGCATATTGGTCTCTTCCACAACCACGTGCTGACTGGCGATGTCATCTGCGTGACACAGCTCGCGGAAGTTTTTCTGCACCTCACTACACAACACCTGGTTCTTGGTGACAAACAGCTGAAACAGACAGCACCACACACCATACGCTATGAGTCACAATAACTGACGACAGTTGGAAATACGAAGCATGTCACGCTGAACACTATGACTGACAGTAAGAAAGTGAAATCTTTCATCGTTACGACTCGTAAAAAATCTGAACACATCCCTGTGTTTATTTGCTAACGTCCTGCATGCATTCAGCATCAACTGGAAATGAGCGGCCGCACTGAGACAATAAACATTTCAGACAACCACAAAAAGAAAAGGAAACAAAATAAAACCTGTAAGAAAATAACACTTGTATATTATTGAGCAACATACAACTAACCTGGTGAAGATGATCATACTGAACGCGTGTCTGATCCGTCTCGTCCTCCTCCCCGTCCCCTTCCCCCACCTCCTCCTCACACTGGTCAGGGCTGCCTGATTCAGCGCTGTTAGAATGACCTGGACACTTTTGGACACTGGAAGGCAATGAGCTCCCTCTGGCGGCTGTGGCACCAGTTGTCTCCTCTTTGTTCTCCTGCTCCTCCTTGTCTGAGTCCGCGAACAGTTCCGCATTTGGGTCGTCCTCCTCCTCGTCTTCTTCTGTAAGAGACAGGAACTAGGATGTGTTAACTGCTCTAAGCGTACAGCTCCATCTGCGCTGATTACGGAAGCATGTTATCGCAAAGGTGTCTGCAAAACTGGAGCTCTTTCAGGCAGTTGTTGCTAAGATACAAGCTAGAATGCAGAGCTATCGGTTGTTCAGACACAACAGAGAAGGCAAGGTGCTCCAGCTATCATGGACAGTTGTGCCATCATTATGATTTGCAGTGTGCAGTCACAGACAGGAAAGAAAGAGAAAAAAAGATTACAACTGTAAGAAGAGGCATGTCTTGAGGTTTCTGCGGGTCGTTGCAGTACCTGACTTGAGATGAGCTGGTTGTTCCACAGGGCACTGTGCGGAACTTAATGACATCAAACTAAATATAACAAGTACGGGCTTTATATCCATAGGCAGTGTAACAGAACAAACGTCCTGGCTGACAATAAAAGTAAAGGACGTTTCTCCTGAATATTGTCCACTGTGATGTACAAATTATCGGACAATAATTATGTCTGTCTTGGTAAGAAGTAATCAGACATTGAAAAAAATGAATCGATCTATGACCGGCGTCCGACATGAATAACAAGCCCTGACAGATTCTGAATTCATCAGTATTCAGCACAACACACCTGTTCTGTTCTATAGATCTCACCTGTTCTGTTCTACAGATCTCACCTGTTCTGTTCTATGGATCTCACCTGCATTATCACTCATGACGTACTGCACGGTTCGTGGTAACCAGGGGGCGCCATCCATCTCGCGGGACTTAGTCCAGTAGGTGAGGAATCGACTCCACAGTCGGTACAGACAACAGGTTGTTTTCCCTGTCCCGCTGCGGCCCAGCAACAGAATCGGGGCTCCTGATCGCAGGTTGATCACGGCGTGCTCCCGATCAGTCACCCGGAACGGGAAGTCGATCTTCATTTCAATGTTCTGCACACATGAGTGAGTACACGTGCACCAGATTTTCTGATACCTGGAAATGCAACGGACTGTAGAGATAGGTAGGTTTGGTTGTACAAGAAGCAATTGTAAAATAATCTCTCACTTGCTAATGACCTACCTTCAGCACGTTGTAGACCAGATAATGACCTACCTTCAGCATGTTGTGGACCTACTGATGATGTACCTTGGCATGTTGTAGACCAGCTGACAACGTACCTTCAGCATGCAGACCAGCCAATGACCTAAATTCAGCATGTTGTAGCCCAACCACCGACCTACCTTCAGCATGTTGTAGACCAACCACCGACCTACCTTCAGCACGTTGTAGACCAACCACCGACCTACCTTCAACACGTTGTAGACCAACCACCGACCTACCTTCAACACGTTGTAGACCAACCACCGACCTACCTTCAGCACGTTGTAGACCAACCACCGACCTACCTTCAACACGTTGTAGACCAACCACCGACCTACCTTCAACACGTTGTAGACCAACCACCGACCTACCTTCAGCACGTTGTAGACCAACCACCGACCTACCTTCAGCACGTTGTAGACCAACCACCGACCTACCTTCAGCACGTTGTAGACCTACCACCGACCTACCTTCAGCACGTTGTAGACCAACCACCGACCTACCTTCAGCACGTTGTAGACCAACCACCGACCTACCTTCAGCACGTTGTAGACCAACCACCGACCTACCTTCAGCACGTTGTAGACCAACCACCGACCTACCTTCAGCACGTTGTAGACCAACCACCGACCTACCTTCAGCACGTTGTAGACCAACCACCGACCTACCTTCAGCACGTTGTAGACCAACCACCGACCTACCTTCAACACGTTGTAGACCAACCACCGACCTACCTTCAGCACGTTGTAGACCAACCACCGACCTACCTTCAACACGTTGTAGACCAACCACCGACCTACCTTCAGCACGTTGTAGACCAACCACCGACCTACCTTCAGCACGTTGTAGACCAACCACCGACCTACCTTCAGCACGTTGTAGACCAACCACCGACCTACCTTCAGCACGTTGTAGACCAACCACCGACCTACCTTCAACACGTTGTAGACCAACCACCGACCTACCTTCAGCACGTTGTAGACCAACCACCGACCTACCTTCAACACGTTGTAGACCAACCACCGACCTACCTTCAACACGTTGTAGACCAACCACCGACCTACCTTCAGCACGTTGTAGACCAACCACCGACCTACCTTCAGCATGTTGTAGACCAACCACCGACCTACCTTCAGCACGTTGTAGACCAACCACCGACCTACCTTCAGCACGTTGTAGACCAACCACCGACCTACCTTCAACACGTTGTAGACCAACCACCGACCTACCTTCAGCACGTTGTAGACGAACCACCGACCTACCTTCAGCATGTTGTAGACCAACCACCGACCTACCTTCAGCATGTTGTAGACCAACCACCGACCTACCTTCAGCACGTTGTAGACCAACCACCGACCTACCTTCAACACGTTGTAGACCAGTGCAGAAGAGAAGCAGTAGAACTTGAGGATGTGGAACTCCATCTCGCTGGCGCTGGCGGGCGGGTACAGCTTCATCCGATCTTTCTCTCGCTCCTCCATCGCCGCCCGCGTGTCCCCGCCCACGTCCAGCTCCGAGAACAGCATGGGGTAGCGCTTGGTTACACCCCCTTGGAACTGCGAGCTCTTCACTCCCTTGAGTTGTCGCTGGATCAGGCAGTGCTCTCCCCTGGAGTGTGACTGGATGATGCGACTGATGGAGTCGAGAAGCTGGAACAGAAATAAAGGGTGGTTGTCAACACAGTAGAAACACGCTACATGAACTGCATGCCACAACATACAGTCAACCCGACAACGGGTGGTTGTCAACACAGTAGAAACACGCTACATGAACTGCATGCCACAACATACAGTCAACCCGACAACGGGTGGTTGTCAACACAGTAGAAACACGCTACATGAACTGCATGCCACAACATACAGTCAACCCGACAACGTTAAACCTGGAGCCTAACAGAGTTCTCTCACCTTTCCGTTGTCAAACACGATGTCCCACACGCGGATAATCTCGGTGTACACACGGCCGCCGCGAACAGCGAACTCTTCCTTCCTCCCCTCTTCATCGATTCGCTTCTCGGCAGCTTCACTCAAGCGTGGCGAGAAGGCGATGGCCAACTCCCAAAGAATGCGTGCCCCTCGACTGAACTTGGCCTGGTACAGGTTCAGCGTACTGGGGGCTCGCTTCACCTTTAGTGGGATGGAACAGTAATGTGTATTATGTACGTGCTTTACCTTGTTGCTTGGCTGCAGACATAGGCATACCAAGATAAAACCAAACGATGATTACAAATAACTAAATACTAGAGGTAAAATATCTGGTGACTGGAGTGGGAATTAAACCCCAAACTTCCTGTACTGGTGGCAGGAATCAAAGGTCTCACCTTGCGACACAGGTATGGTGACAGGAGTGAAAGGTCTCACCTTGCGACACAGGTATGGCCGCCACTCTCCACTGGCCAACAGCTGGATGCGTTTGACAATGCGCTGCTTGAGTTCAAAGGGCACACGTTTGTCACGCAGGGTCTTCCACACCTCCGCTGTGCATTCCACCTCCCACTCAAGGTTATCAAACGCCCCAAGGTCAAGGTCCTCACCCTCTTCAAACTGAGGGAAACAAATCTGCATTTCTACTTCAGTACTTGGTTGGGGTTTTTTCGTGGAAAAAAATGCATACCACACAAATCATACCAAAGTAACGCTACAAAACATAAGCAGCGCAAGACACCATAAGGTTCTGCAAGCCTCTAAGCAATCAAGCCAAGATATCCCCCCCCCCCCCCCCCAGCAGCCACCCAACCAACCTGTCAACCCAGCAACCACAGAAATCATCTGATAACCCAGCAACCAGCCAACACATCTGATGACTTAGCAACTAGCCAACCCAGCAACCAGTCAACCGACCTACCAACCCAGCAACCAGCCAACCCATCTGACACTCTACCTCTTCTTCCTCCTCGTCCTCGTCCTCCTCCACCGCAACGACTGCGGGAGCATCTCCAGCTGGTGTTGGTGTGACCTGAATTTCAGGCTCCGCCTCCCCGACGACAATTCTCTTGGTCGGCCCGTCGGGTCTATAGCGACTGGCGTCCACAACCGGCTTCTCAACTTCCAGCCATTTTCCCTTTGCTGACCGGGCGATCTTGGCCTCAGCGGGCGTGAGGTCGCGAAGGTCGTTGACAAGAGAGTTGAGAATGCCAACAGCGTCCTTGGCTTTCAGGTCGCGCCTGTCCCCTCTAGACTGCTGGTCTGTATTTGGTCTGTCTGATGGTTCTGGCTCGTCAGGGGGTTGGAGTTCCTCCTGCTGCTGCTGCTTGATGATGTCATCGCGCTGATGATCGCCGCTGTCATTCTGTGCCACTGGCGGCGATGACGACTTGGGTCTTGGTTTTTCCTCCTCAGTTTTCTGATCTTTTTTGGACGTCGCCGGCTGCTTCCCTGCCACACGCAGGTACTGAGCACGTCGGTCCGCACGGTTCGTCAGGTAGTCGATCGCCATCTTCCCCTCGTGGTTCTTGGCGTCGACTGGGATGTCATATGACACAAGCATCTCCACGGCCTTGTGGGAATGTTTGGAGTAGCGGGCCTGCATGGCGACGTGAAGCAGGGTGTTGCCGGCTTTGTCCACTGTACACGGGTTGAGGATGGCGTGCTTCTGTGGGTCTTGCTCGTACAGTAACAGCAGTGTGTCAAACAGGCTGAAATTTCCTGAAAACGGAGACGAGCTGATGTTAAGTCTGCAAGAAGCTGATGAACACAGAACAGCTGAATCTACAATTCTGCTGTCTGTCTGTCTGTCTGTCTGACTGACTGTCTGCCTGCCTGTTATTGGCAATGAGTCAATCAGTGCTCCATTTAGGCAAGGAGATGGTGTTTTTAACTTTTAAAGTCTCATTACATAGGACAGGCATATTCTCATGGAATGTATTTAATCAGTGCATCAGAATCAGCCATTCTGGTATAGACAGTGTTAATGTGTTTTTTTTTTCCTGCAAACAGACCTCCTAACCAGTGCTTCTGAGTGTGCTGAATGGCTTGGTTGGTGCAAAAGCAAGTTTGTCAAGTTGTGAGTGTAACCAACACTAACCCTTGTCCCTGTCCAGCGCGATGTTCAGTGCTGCGTGCAGCGGAGTGTCCCCTGCCTCCAGACTCAAGTATTTTGGCTCCGCCCCGATCTCCATCAGCCGCTCAGCCAAGCGGAACTCGGCGTGCTGCAAGGCCACGGTCATGGCTTCTCGACTCTGAGTGCCTGGCGTCAACTTGGCGCCATGTGTCACCAGCAAGTTCAGAATCTGATAACAAGTACATATTACATACAAAATACATTACATACACAACAACTCCACAATAAATTACACACACAATAATAAGACGTACATATAACATACAAAATACATTACATACACAACTCCACAATAAATTACACACACAATCAGCATGTATTGTGTATACAATACATACATACATCCACTATGGTGTTGTGAACATGAGACTGGAGGCTGTAGAACGGACGTGTCCGGGTTTGTCAGGGTCTCCACATGCTGCACGTTCAGCAACCTTCACAAAGTGCACTGTACACATGCCCAGAACGTCAGGCTTTTTGTTGGGGGGTGGGTGGATGCGGGGGTGGGTGGGTTCAGGCTTAGAAGGGGAGAAAACTGAAAACTGCCACAAGAAAAAGAGTTGTCTGACCTGGACACGCTGTGCCTCGGCGCCACACAGTCCCTTGTCCTTGACCAGGGCGAGGATTGACAGGTTTTTGGCGAATTGTCCGCGTGGCACATCGTTCGCCCGAGCTTTGTCCACCACCACTTCCAGCTGTCTCCACTTGTCCTTGGCGGCGAGTCTGTCCAGCACCTGATGAAGATGAGGCTGGGACAAGCGCAGCAAGACGTCCGGCACATCTGTCACACAAGGTACATCTAGCCAGCAAATGTCAATACCATGATCTAACCCCTTCTTCATCTGATGCCCGCATGCTGATGTATGGCATGTATAGTTTGGAAATGTACAGCCCACAGAAAATCCAAATAAACGCAATTCTGAATTCTGAAACTTAGATAGCCGAGGTGACCCTTCACACAAGGTAACACTGATAATGCAGTAGTTAAAAAAAAAAAATTAACTGTTGAGTGTACATTCATACCTGGTGCAAGTGACTTGCTGAGCTGCGTGACGATCAAATCGAGAGCCTCACTCACAA
Organism: Batillaria attramentaria; assembly: GCA_018292915.2. Lineage (NCBI taxonomy): Eukaryota > Metazoa > Mollusca > Gastropoda > Batillariidae > Batillaria > Batillaria attramentaria. The sequence continues at coordinate 850,303 of JACVVK020000272.1, read as the reverse complement.
ACTGGGCGTGGCGACTGTCCCTCTGATGGGTGTACCCCAGGATGCTCACCAGCCTGGAGAACCCGACCTTCACCTTCTCGTTGGACAAGAAAAAGCTGCGAGCATCTGCCAAGTAGTCCTCGCACAGCGCGCACTGCGGACGTTGACTGTCCATGCGTTTCGACTCACTGGTTCTGGTCGCGGGTGGTTGGTTTTTCTTCTGGTTTTTCTGGTCGGACGTGCCGTTGGGCGTGGGTTTAGGGGTGTCCTTTGCTGCCGGTTTTTGCTGGTCAGTGTTTGAAGTGTTACGGCCGTTGTCGTCGGAACGTTGAGGTTTTTCCGTACCATTTTTCTTCAATGACGACGTTTCCTTCGGTGGTTCAGGAGCTGACAGAACAATAATGAGTGGGATCAGTCTGAACCAGTTTTAACCCTTCCACACCTACAGCGTCATATGTCACACTCAACTTTAACACTTTTCATACCACGCAATCTCCATTCTTCCAGTTATCTTCCCACTAGCCATGTACTTTATATTTTGGCCACTACAGGTGAGAATCATGTGACAGTAACCGTCCTTCAACAACTGTTATGCGAGGGAGAGCACTCTGCCTACATGTAATGTCAGATAGATCTGGGAATTTTCACATTCCTGTTTTGGAGAAAAAATGAATATGGACAACTGCTGGTCAGGGAAATAGGTTCAAGCAGAAGTTATGTGGTATGAACTGTGTTCATTTTTAACATTATCAACCGTAACTACAGAGAAAAACCTCAACATGACTCTCTCTCTCTCTCCCTATATACCCTCTTCATTTTCCTTTCACTGAGAACCAGATGATTTGCATCAGGACATCACAGTCCATATTACCTTTTTTCGTCGCTATTTCCAGCAAATTTCTCAGCTTGCGGGGGTCGCATGGCGACAGACATTCCACCGCCATCTTTCCCTGCTTGTTCTTCACGCGCGGGTTGACGCCCCGCTGGAGGAGGATCTCCACAAGGTCGTAGCGAAGGTCAGGGTTCAGCGGGGGCACATGATTGGGCGGATTGCCCATGGCCATCAGATGAAGCGGCGTGTTCCCCTCAAAGTCCTGCAGGTTTTCCTCCCTCCGTGGACGCGCAAAGTTGGCCAACAGCCAGTCTAGAATCCTTGTTTGACCTTGAGCGGAGGGGGAACAAACTGTAACGAGAAAACACAGACAGCTGTTAGTTCAAACACAGTCAAACTATCATAAAAAATCTACTTTATTGTCCTTTTTGGGAAGTTTGGGCCGCTTCTCCTGGGGAAAGTGCGTCACCGCAGAGCAGCGCCACCTATCCTAATTTTCATTTTTGCAGGGGGAGGAAAGCCGGATAACCCAGAGAGAAACCCCGATGAGCGGTCCGGTAGCTAGGAAAAACCAGTATCACATATCACAAGCTCGACCTGGGCTCGAACCCATGCATGTGGGTGATATCAAAGACGGGGCAACAAGAAAAAGGTCGACACAAATATCTGGCCCCAGCTGGGAATCAACCTCACAACCCCCAGGATCTTAGCAGTAAAAATGTTAAAATGTGTAGGACAAGGCACAGATCTCACCACACGTACAGATAGATTTACGGTTTAGAATGGGTCAACGTAACTGAACGTGAAGACTACCCATGAAGAACCAACATCAAGACTGGATGCTGCAGGGGAGAGAACTGTACATGTCTGGGGACTATGACCTACGACCTACAAATTCCACCACAGGAAAAGAAAGAAAGTGTGGCAGAAACCTGTTTCGTGTTGTTGGCTGGTTGTTTTTTTTTTGTTTTTTTTTTTTAATGCAAACTAGTGTCAGACTGGTGACTTACTTTCCATGATAGTGAGGAAGGCAGCGGCGTGCATGTAGGTATCCCCGTTGTAAAAACTGAGGGTTGTGGGATCCGAACCACACCTCAGGAAGAAGAGAACCATGCTCCACAGCGTGTCCAGCGAGTCTGAGCCGGGCGTCAACCGCCACGTACACAGCGGCTTCAAGTTCACCTGAAGCTTCGGAAGTGTCGGGGTCGTTTTGAAGAACTTGTTAAACAGCACAAACGCGTAGTGCCCCGCCCTCCAGCTGCCCTCCGCATCACCGGCGCCGATCTCTGCAGCCGCGTTTCCCTCGCAGAAGTAGTCGTAGGCGATCATCGCCCACAATTCTGGGGCAACGTAGCCAAGATGCGGGATTCGATCTGGGGGATCACCTGAAAACAGAATCATGAACTCTGACTTGTCTTCACTCCATAGCAGATTTGTCTAGCTTTTCATGCTGAATGCTATCCGCTGAATAAAGTACGTGCAACGTTCAGCTGACAGTGGAAATGCCTTGCACTGAGAGGAATGATGTAAACGATATCAACAGTTTCAGTTTTAGTATTCTGTTGCTGTAAACAGTAACCAGGGTTGTTATCACATGATATCGCGTATTAGCAAGGGTTGTTAATATGTGTTGTTAACCTGAACCAGTGGTCAGGGTTGCTATCAAGTGTTCTTACATGTTGACCAGGCTGTAATCATGTCATTTCCTGTTGACCTGGGAATTTAACATGTTATTGTGTGTTGACCTAGGTGTTTATCACGTGTTATTACATGTTGACCTAGGTGTTTATCACATGTTATTACATGCTGACCTAGGTGTTTATCAAGTTATTACATGTTGACCAAGGTGTTTATCACATTATTACATGTTGAGCTGGGTGTTTATCACATTATTACATGTTGAGCTGGGTGTTTATCACTTTATTACATGTTGACCTAGGTGTTTATCACGTTATTACATGTTGACCTAGGTGTTTATCATGTGTTATTACATGTTGACCTAGGTGTTTATCACATTATTACATGTTGACCTAGGTGTTTATCACATTATTACACGCTGACCTAGGTGTTTATCACATTATTACACGCTGACCTAGGTGTTTATCATGTGTTATTACATGTTGACGTAGGTGTTTATCACGTTATTACATGTTGACCTAGGTGTTTATCACATTATTACACGCTGACCTAGGTGTTTATCACATTATTACACGCTGACCTAGGTGTTTATCACATTATTACACGCTGACCTAGGTGTTTATCACATTATTACACGCTGACCTAGGTGTTTATCACATGTTATTTACATGCTGACCTAGGTATTTATCAAGTTATTACATGTTGACCAAGGTGTTTATCACATTACATGTTGACCTAGGTGTTTATCATGTTATTACATGTGGACCTAGGTATTTATCAAGTTATTACATGTTGACCAAGGTGTTTATCACATTATTACATGTTGACCTAGGTGTTTATCACATTATTACATGTTGAGCTGGGTGTTTATCATGTGTTATTACCTGGCACTGTCATGAGAGTCTTCATCAATTCTTTCAACACTTCCTTCTTCTGCGTGTCCGGGGCTTTCGCTTCCAGCGCGTTGAACGCGTTGCTGAACGCCTTGATGGCCTGCTGCGGTTTGTTCCGCCTCAAGAGTGCTCTCCCCACACGCACATGACCCTGTTAAAAGCACAGATCTGCATACTCAGTCTATATTCTTACTCATTCAAATGCTCATTTTCTGAATAATCCAGGTGCATGTATCGTTTTGAGGTGTTTTGGTTGTGGTGGACGTTACGCCCCCACCCACCTACCCACCTACCCACCCACCCTTACCTCAACCAAATATTCAGCCGTAAAAACTGAAAAAGCTGTGCAAGTTGGTTACCCTGTACCAGTGGCCGTCCCAGGCCACACTGTCCTTAGCGTCGGCGAACGCTTCCTCCACCTGACCCAGCTTAAGTCGACACTCCGCACGATTACTGAACAACACCGCCAGCTCGTGCTTCTCCGCCTCAAATCCCATCATGCTTTGCACATCGTTCAGCGGGGGCAGTTTGGAGGACAAGATGTCGATGGCTTGGGTGTAGTAGTCAACGGCTTCCCTGTAACGTCCTTTCTTGAACTCCGCATTACCGCGCTCCTTCATGTCACCTAAAATCAGAATTTTTTTTTATCAGCATATCAAATTATGCACATGCTGCATTTGTCTGCTGTGCTGTCTTATAATATCTGATAATAATAATAATGAAATAATAGTATAAATTATGTAAATGCTTCAACCAATGTCTGGCCTGAAGGTGGCGCAGACAGAAGCCAACACACACCATTACACACATCAACATTACAATCACGTTGTGCAGCTAAATATTCAGCTCAGATAGTCAAGTTTCAAAATTTAAAACTGCACTTGTTTTTAATTTCATAGGCTGAGCATTTCCAAAATGAGGGAGATGGAGGGGGGGGAGGGGGGGTGGGTGGGTGGGGAGGGGGGATCTGGAGAGAACCTCTCACAATAGGCCCAAATGAACATTAACACATACTAATGGTGACAACCCTTATGCTACAAGTGGGACTCGAACCGCCTGCCTCTCACACTGGTGACAGAAGTTGTTTACATTACCGCACTGACAGCTGATTGTGTACATTCCTGCTACAACCCCGCGTACCTGGCGATCTGGCCAGTAGAAGAGACATGGGGCTGCGTGGTGCCAGGTAATCCACCGGTTTCTTCTGCAGCACGTCGCGCAGCATGGGATCGAACCCCTTCTCCATCAACAGCTTCACCAGCTGCTTCCCCACCTCGTGCACCCCGTCCCCGAACTGAAGACACGCTGCGTGCAGCAGAGTTCTCTTCTCCTTGTTGACGGCCACTCGAGCTTCACGCACCACGGTTTCGTCCGACAAAATGTACCGCAGAAGGCCGAGTTTTTCTGCACAGAGCAAAAGCAGCATGAAATGACTGGCAGAATGTAAGTTCTATTCTTATCACCAATACTCGTCATGGATGTGAGCAAAACCACAGAGCTCTATTCTTCTTTTCTCTCTCTCTCTCTCTCTCCCAATTCACTTTGGGTACCTGCCGTCTGGGAGGAAATTCGCCACCCGGTTCACCACCAGGAAAGGTAAACTCAGTTTTGTCCCGTCGGCCATCAGACTATTGAAACAGTATGGGTGTGTGCATGCGGACGTGTGTGTGTGTGTGTGTGTGTGTGTGTGTGTGTGGAGAGAGAGGTATATACATGTCTGCTACAAGTCTGTATACTTGGGTGTTTTTTACGGGTTTTTCAGGTGGTGGGGGGGGGGGGGGGGGGGGGGGGGGGGGGGGGGGGGGGGGGGTTTAACATCACTGAAAACAAATTGCCCAAATTGGGACAATACAGATACTGAACTGAAATGAACTGAATGGCCCAAGGTCCGTTTTCTTATGATCATGTTCTGTGTTCACTCTGATTAAAAAAAAAGAGTCAGTCCATGATGGAGAGATGAAGCCGTGTGCCACTGTGAAATAAACTTTGTTGGTTCCTCACTAACCTGTCATACAACACAAGTTGAGTGCGACGTGATAGCACGTTTCCTCTTCCCCCGTCACCAGCGTTCCCAGTTGTGCCCCTTGCAGGAGCAGAGCCAGAACCAGGTCCGTCGCCCAGCTGTTCACGTCCGCGATTTTCCGATTCTCCACAACCTCCACCAGCGAAGACAGAATGGTGGTGTTGGCACGGTGACACATGGCATACCCGACCTACACAAAGATGGATGACAAATGATCAGTGGAGAGGACGACGGAGAGCAAAGCATTCAGCAAAGATATTTGACGTATCACCAAAAAAGCCCCACCCAAATCAACGCTAAATATGTTTGTGTCTGGTTGTGTCTGGTTGTGTCTGGTTGTGTCTGGTTGTGTCTAGTAACTAATCACTTAGACACTGCACAGTCACAGCATTTCACAGACTGGTGCCGAGCTAACAGGAGGATAAAGGTGAAGGAGAAATTCAGGTGCCACTTAGTGTTCCTATCGGCTGCTGGCTGGCAGAGTTATCATTTGAAGTCAGCGGACATCTGTGTATCGCATTTAAACATGAGGAATTTTTGGTGGTTTAAGACAGCTGCTTTGCAATCACTCACACACACACACACATTGCAACTTGCAATAAATTACAGTTACTCACACACAGATACCGAGTCACTAAGACAGTCACATTAAACCTTACTGACCAAACTTACTAAAACAATAAGTACGAAACCAACACATTGATAAAATACTTTGACTAAGATACATCCTACATGGCAGAAATAGGTCAGGATTAAGAACTGCGAAGACAGACATCATGTCATCACGTATTATATGGAAGGGGTGAGAGTGAGGGGACACACTATACAGACATCATGTCATCACGTATTATATGGAAGGGGTGAGAGTGAGGGGACACACTATACAGCCATCATGTCATCATGTATTATATGGAAGGGGTGAGGGTGAGGGGGCACACTATACAGACATCATGTCATCACGTATTATATGGAAGGGGTGAGGGTGAGGGGGCACACTATACAGACATCATGTCATCATGTATTATATGGAAGGGGTGAGGGTGAGGGGGCACACTATACAGACATCATGTCATCACGTATTATATGGAAGGGGTGAGAGTAAGGGGACACACTATACAGACATCATGTCATCACGTATTATATGGAAGGGGTGAGGGTGAGGGGGCACACTATACAGACATCATGTCATCACGTATTATATGGAAGGGGTGAGGGTGAGGGGGCACACTATACAGACATCATGTCATCACGTATTATATGGAAGGGGTGAGAGTGAGGGGACACACTATACAGCCATGTGGTAAAAACTCCTGAACCTTGCTGGTTTGATCTTTATTGCTGTATGCTGTGCTTGTAAAGGCAGAGCTTTCAACAGGCTTAATTCCAACAATTGAGATAAATCTATGAACACAAATCATGGACAACAGGACTTTTTTTTTCTTTTTTTTTTAAAAACAGGAATACCTTGAGTTGTGGCCCATCTTTGAATCTATCAGCAAAGCGCCACCCGGGGTTGACGGCCGCCTTGTCCACTACAATCTGTGGCGGCCCCAGCACCAGACGTCGCATGGCGTCCCACAACGAGTTCTTGCTCAGATTCTCCGCCATCTTGGGCCAGCAGGCAGACAGGAACGGCAACATCCTCTCCAGGATCATCTCCATCTGCTTCTCTGTATAATGATTCATCATCATCATCATCTGTATGTTTCATCATCATCTGTAATCTATTTGTACCATGCTGACTATAAATTTAGATGAATCCTGAGGATGATGACATGGGTGCCAAAGGTAGAAATTATACTGACAGATAATAATTTTGGGCGGTTCCCTTTCCTTTCACTGTTTACACCTATCAGATTTGTTGCTGGCAATGCTGCTACACGAGTAGATCAATGGAGTTATACAGTCAGCAGTAGCCTCCCCTGCCAATAAGGGGTTGCTTGCATCCGCTGCCTGCATGTGCTGGCCTAAAGCGTTGGTTTGACTGCAGAATTTTCATCAGAACTTCTTCAAACAGGGTCTGCCGACACACACGTAATATTTTCGAAAAAAATTCAGGAAATTCTGAAGTCTGTGTGTGGTCAGCAAAACCGAGTACAAGTTATCACAGAAAGTTCATCACTGACAGGGTAACCGCGTTACTCCAGTGCACATCAAACAGTGCATGAAAACACGGGAAAAACATCCACACACAGACATCCCCACACAGACATCCACACACAGACATCCATCCATCCCCACACAGACATGTATCCATCCCCACACAGACATCCATCCCCACACAGACATCCATCCCCACACAGACATCCATCCCCACACATCCATCCCCACACAGACATCCCCACACAGACATCCCCACACAGACATCCCCACACAGACATCCATCCCCACACAGACATCCATCCATCCCCACACAGACATGTATCCATCCCCACACAGACATCCATCCCCACACAGACATCCATCCCCACACAGACATCCATCCCCACACAGACATCCCCACACAGACATCCCCACACAGACATCCACACACAGACATCCCCACACAGACATCCCCACACAGACATCCCCACACAGACATCCTCACACAGACACACCTGTAAGAGACGAGAGAGTGCTGCAGATTTCCACCAGGAACGTTGCCTTTTGGTCGCAGTCGGCGTCAGCACACTTAGTACCGAGCAGGAAGTTGTTGCAAGCCTCCACGTACCGCTTCCTGTCCAAGAGACTCTTGCCTAGTCGCCAGTACGGCTGTAATATTAACGCACACTGTATACGACTGTAATATTAACACACACTGTATACGGCTGTAAACAGGGGCACACACTGAATATGCGTTCACTTTTGTTTTAAAAATATTTGTCACAAGAGTATAATATGCACTGAAATGTGAACCACGTCTGATGCAAAAAATTCTAAAGCTGCTAAAATTCTCTTGAACCTAGCGAGGACAGTCGAAACTGTGATATGCACGGCAGAAACCATGTTGAAGCAACAGCAAAAACTATATCTAAGCAACCTTTATAGTAATAACACGCGCGCACACACGCAGGCATGCACGCACGCACGCACACACTCAGCCTCAAACCTCTGATCTTTCTCTTCACAATATCAAGAGCAGACAAACTTGCCAAACAAACACCTGTGCAGAAAATAACTTGAGCAGTCTCGCTTTGTCCTGCGGAAATCTGGTTTTGAACACGAGGAGTCAGAGGAGAATGGCAAGGGTGTGTGTGGGGGTGTCACATGACGGTGTCACATGAGGGTTTACACCCACCTTGTGGTAGGTCGGATCCTGTTCGATACTTTTTCTGGCCATGTTACATGCCATCTCATCGTCGTTCATGCTGGCGAACACGGTGGCCATGTTGCTGTAGAGGACGGCAAGGTCGTGTGCCAGCTTGTACGGACTGCGTAGTATCAAGGTCACGGCCTTCTCGTACTGTTCCACAGCCCCCACGTGATTTTTCTCGCGATGCGCCAGGTTTCCCTTTTTCTTCAGCTGTTTGATCCGTTCCAGAAATTTCTCCTCTGCAATGGAGATGCACAAACCGTCATGTGAAATAGTGAATCATACGCTTTCCATCCCTGCGCCTGTTTGAGTACAGTAAAAACTGTTCCCCCCCCCCCCCCCCCCCCCCAATTTATAAACATAAAGTTCTTTATGCCAGACGACAGGTACAGCATTGAAGCTGGTTCCTCTCAAACACCCGTACTTTTTGTCACGAAAGTGCGCACCCTAATGTGTGCGCGTGTAAATGTGTGCGCGTGTAAATGTGTGCGCGTGTAAATGTGTGCGCGTGTAAATGTGTGCGCGTGTAAATGTGCATTATCTTTTGTAACCTCTCACTCGCATGCCTTCACTACAGACACAAGACACGTGATGCTCTTTGATCCACACCGCCACAATATTATCATCTAATAAGAAATAAATAAGTATTGTTGTCAAGGGTGGCACCCAACAGCCTCAATCACATCCACAACAACAAAACAACTTAAAGCCTTAATCAAACGCAAGGCATAAACAGATAACAGTTGCAACCCAAATGATAACCAGAGACCAACTATTGAAGACTAAGGAACAAGTGCTAAGAGTGCTCGGTAACTAGAAAGTTCCATACTGTAACTTAGAATCACACGCACATACACACTAACACACCCAAAGTTTTGGTGGCCGAGCTGACCCTTCACACCATGTGACTGTCATGTGATGTTATCTGGTGTTTGAGTGAACGCAAGTAGGCATGCATGCTGGGATATTTGATTACGAGCCAAGTGATTGTGATAGGGTGCCAATATTACGAATATTAATGTAACTACTTTAATTATATCATAAGCATAGTGTATTATTATTATTATTACTATTATTAAATTGTTTAAGAGGCTTGCCAGTGTATGTGCAAAATGTAACCAGGGTTAACACTGATCATCAACCAACATTTTTATTTCTTTTCCTACCTGGTGCTTCCAAGACGGCCTGAAAGCAATTCCACGCAGCTGTTGACTTCCTCAGGTATTCGTGTGGCATTTTGCCGTGTTTATCGCGCACGCTGGGCAGCGCCCCGCCACTCAGCAGCAGCAGAATAAGCTCCTCGTGGAGACGACCGAACGCCGGTGACTTAGCGACGATGTGAAGCGCGGTGTCACCGTGAAAGTCGGGCGTGTCAACATCGATCAGGTCGCACCCGCTCGTGTCCAGTCTCTGCTCCAGCAAACTGGTGGTTCCTGGGAAAATCCAAGCGAGCGAAATCTTTACATCTGCTACCCATTCACCCATTTCAAGTCTCACTGTGAATGACAGGCAAACAACAGCACTGTAGAAAACTTCATCTGTGCATCAGAATCAGTCACTCGGGACACGGTATAGCATGTGAAACCATTGTGCTCTGGTTTTATAAGGGCCCCAGAAGCGCAGAGTTTTTTAAAGTGACACTTTGCCATTACTGCCACGCTTCAAACATACAGACTTTAAAGACCTAAGCTCCCAACAAAAAGCTTTCTCAAGTGTGAAAATTTTTTTAGACTTGACCCTACAAGCACAGTCAACTCTGTCACAGTTGCAGAGTTTTCAGCGCTTCTGGGACCCTTATAAAACCAGAGCACGAGTTTGCCGTGACATGATTTGGCTTTTGGTCAGTGAGCGCGACACATCGCTACAGTGTCTAGCGGATGTTGAGTGCTGCACGATCTTTCTCGCTCAGTGTCAAAATGCAAACTGAGCTGTGAAATCAGGCTGCCCTTGGCTTTTATTAGGGGTTTCGTGGACGCTGAAAACTCTGCAACTGTGACAGAGTTGACTGTGCTTGCACGGTCGGTCGACTCTCTAATTTTTTTTCACACTTCGGAAAGCTTTTTGTTGGGAGATTAGATCTTTAAGCACAGCATCCCAATTTCTTAACCAAAGGTGGAAATCTGCCAAATGGTGGAAGATCTGATGAAAAACAAAACAAAACAAAAACACCCCAAGCACGCTTCCTCCTTTTGAGGCTGGTATTGGTACTGACCGTCTTGTCTTAAAGTCGCCTCCCTCCTACACTCAAGCTTATCCAGTCGTCACTACCACAGAAAGAAATTTGAAGCAATGTCGTCATGACGACCATTGTACGGTGTAGTTGTTACATTGTACTGAACAGCAATCACTCACTGTACTTCAAAGCCAGCCTGACGATACGCACAGCCTCCGGGTCATGTGACCGTGCGCAGATGTCAGCCTCAAAGAGGACCAGGGTGTTGATCAGCATGTTTCCCCACATCTTTAACTCCGACGGTGTCAGAGCCTCGTACACCTGGTAAACACAACTCAGTATTAACACACTGCTTGCCGGTGTCAGAGCCTCGTACACCTGGTAAACACAACTCAGTATTAACACACTGCTTGCCGGTGTCAGAGCCTCGTACACCTGGTAAACACATCACAGTATTAACACACTGCTTGCCGGTGTCAGAGCCTCGTACACCTGGTAAACACATCACAGTATTAACACACTGCTTGCCAGCCGCACAACCTGAACTCAGCATAAACATTCCACATTCACATTCCTGCGCTACTGAGCGGCCATAAATGCTGTCACGGCGAAGCAGCGCGGGGGGTTCGAGCCCAGGCTGAGCTTGTAAGATGTGATACCAGTTTTTCCTGGTTACCGACCAGGCTGCTCGTCGCGGGTTGAGAAAAGAACCTGGAGTTGAATGCTGAACAGATCAGACAGTGAACCTATACATTAAGACTAATAAGACATTAATAGAAATTTGAACAGTAAAACATTTTGACAACATTACTAGACAAAAGTGAAACTTGCTGTCATCATCTTATCTTATCTTATACTCTTCATCCTTTGTGAAAGTGGTTAAAGATTGGTAGACAAAAACAAAAAGGAAGAAAAAGGTAACTTTAGTTGTTGTTTTTTTAAGGATGGAAGGCTGTTTTGGTCGTTTTGTTTTTGTTTTCAGTCTTTTGGGTTTTTTTTTTGTTTAGACATGTGTCCGTCTGTCTGTCTGCATGTTTGATTATCTGTAGACACTTTTACTCACTCCCTGTCCCAGCTTTCTTATTTCTCTTCTTCTCCTTCAAAAGACAGACAGACAGACAGACAGACACACAGTCAGAAGTGGCCGGACAGTCTACCTCTTCCACATCAAAGCCAGGAAACTCGTAGCAGTCACAGCCTGTCTCAAGACTTGAAAACTTGAAGTCAATCGGCTCGACTGGTAACCCTGTCACCAGAAATGCCACCGCCTTAAACGCCTTTCTTTTGAACAGCTGTTGCATGATCCGGGTCCACACGGTCTCCGATGACGGGAGCGGGGGGTCAGAGTGCAAGATGTGCGTGAGTGCGCTGCTAGGGTGGGCAAGTCCCACAACTGTAACATGAACCCAGGGTAGTCAGCATAATAATAATAATAATAATAACAATAATAACATTACTTTTTCTTCTTAGGAAACGGAAAATATAATGCAACATCAGTGCAAAGGTCACAAATGTAAAACTTTTCAACCATGCGTGTGTGTGTGTGTGTGTGTGTGTGTGTGTGTGTGTGTGTGTGTGTGTGTGTGTGTGTGTGTGTGTGTGCGTGCGTGCGTGTGTGTGTATGTGTGTGTGTGGGGGGGGGGGGGGAGAGGGGGGTAAGATAGGCATAAACAGTAGGTAGCATAACTCTTTCAAGCCCATGCAAACATCACAATTTACTTGAAATCTTTATATCACTACCAGCCACCCGAAGCCACTATACACAATCCGTAGCAGTCTCGTGCCTAGCCGGAAGACCCACGCCTTGCGTGATAGTGGCTTGAAGTGGCTCCTACTGGTGTGCTGTGGTTGGTTAGTTAGTTATTTAGGGCTTTACGCTGCGCAAGCAACAAAGACTATTTTGCGGCTCTGGCGTGCTGTGGCTTGTTAGTTTCAACCAATCTTATCATAGAGTGGGCAGGGGGTGGTGGGGCCTGGGCTGTTAAGAGTGAACTTGTGAACTGAACGGCCATCACCCCAGCCACAGTCAAGCCTGAACTCAAACATAATCATGATTTTTTTCAGATTCCAAGGCTGCTCATGGAGGAAACGTCTACGGGTCCTCCAGCTTTCCTCTCACAGCATAACTCTAAGCAGCCTGAACTTGCCCCAAGAGAAGCAAAGTAAATATTCATGAAAGGGACAAGGAATAATCAAAGTAAATACATTTTTTTAAAACCCTTACAGCTGGCGAGTTCGTGTTTGAGTGGAGCGAGGAGCTGGCTGGCCTCCACAATGAAGTCGACCCACTCGTCACTGTTCAACTGACACTTCTCCATCCCATCCAACAGACTGCACGCCCCCGTCTCCACCTCCCCCCCTCCAGCCAACGCCTTGCCCATCATCAGGTAACCCTGGAGAAAATCATGACTGTTAATAATGCAATAAAAAACATAAACGGCAAGGGGATTTGGTCAAGCAGTGAAGGTATCTGACTTTTGATTCTAAGCCGCCCGATTCAAATTCTTGGTGGGCAGGAATTTGGATGGGTTTTTCCTTTCCAAATCAAGTCAAAATCATGTGCAGACTTGTTTACAGTGCCTGTCCCGCCCTCGGGTACACACGCATGCACAAAATATGAAGTGTGCACAGTAAAAATCCCACATCCTTATTTTGAAAAAAGAGTAAGCTGTGACTGGTGGCGTGGAAAACATAAACACTGTCGCTCGCACCAAAGTGAATAGCAGGGTGAAGGTTTTGCACATAAAGTAGCGCTTAGCGGCAGCAGGCTTTCACTGCTTCGTCCTCCAGCCCCGCAACGCCATGAACATTTCAAAAGTGATGGATACTTGCAGCAAGGAGAGGTCCACCATACCATAAGCACCACCATAACCCATCAGGACTTCAAGTGTTCAAATCTTCAGCAGACACTGTCACTGGTCACAGACCAATTCATTTTGGAAACGTTTGATTACTTCCTTACCAAGGCGGACACCGTATCAGTGTATGTCTTATCATTTCCACATCACAGTGGACAGTAGTCAGGACAATTACCATCCTACACCTTTACACTTTACAGTCATGCTGTTCACTCAACCACTACTCACTCAAAAAAAAAATAAGACCATCAACAACAGACAGGAATAACTTTGATATGAATTTCTAATTGAAAGGAAGTTTTCACTAACCCTCACAGATCAACAGTAGGCTAAAAACACAGTTACGACATCTTTTCCTGGGCAAAATCATTAAATCCACTTCACAAAGGAGCTATACCTTTGCAAAATCTGGCCTCATGTCGATACAGTCTTTCCCAAGAGTACCGGCCCTTTTGTAGTTCTTCAGTTTCAGTTGGCAGGTGGCGCAGTCGGTCATGAGATCCAGCATGGCGTGCTCCTGGTTCACCGGCACCTTCCTGGCGACGGTGATGGCGAACTCAAAGGAATAGGCCGCCAGCTGGTACTGTTTGTGTTGCTTGAACTCCTGTCCGTCAGCAACGGCTGCGTGGTAACTCGGCAGGGAAATATCACCTGATGAAAAGGGACAAAAACACACCAGTTAATTAAAAAAAAACACAAGAAAAACATGCCCTGCGTTGGAGCTGAAGCACGTGATAGCCATGCACATTGGCTCGTATCTTAGAAACAGCTCCCAAAAGGCCCTTACTTTGCACAAATGTTTACGATATCATATCACATGCTTTTGTCATCTTAACCAGCCAAGGTTGATCTGTGAACATGGAGCAGTTAAGACCTGTCCCTTGAAATCGTCAACGCACCAAGTACACTTATTTATATACCAATTCTGATAAACACACACTTCATCTTCAGTTCGCCTGACCTGTTGTGATGAATTAATTTTGTGATTAATTAACTTATTCTGTATTATTCCAAGTGGGGCATTTATACATATACTTTTTAAACTCAGAAATGAATGGACTATTCATTAGAATACTAAATTTAGTGAACTTGATATTAGCTGTGTTCAATGTACAGCATTTGGGGGGGGGGGGGGGTTACACAATAGTGGTACGTAAGAGTACTTGACTTGGTGCAATACAATGACATACTTAACATGCGCACCGAAGTACAGTGGAGTAATCCCATTTAAAATGATAATAAGAAACGAACACAACTCATGCACCTTTTGCTGCAGCACCCTGGCTCGATTCCATGATGCGCCTCAGTCTCGGTCCCATCCACTCGTTTGATGCCATGGGACCGGATGGAGGCTGGTAGAAACCTGGGGGAGGGTTGCTCGCCATTTTGTATCACGTGTCAGCAATGCTGATCATGTGAAGTCAGTTTGTCGGCAGTTCATCTGTTTTGTACTTCAGACTGTTCTCGGCTTCCTAAAGAGAATACAAGGACCAAAGTAAGTTGTAACAATAATATTTCCACTGAACACGCGTAGCTATGAGGATCTTTGTGACTCCAATTAATACATGTATCTAAAATGTATGAAATCAAAAGTAAGTGTACACACTTTATTATGCGAGTACACACACACACACACACACACACACACACACACACACAGTTTATCTGTGTACATAAAGATTACATGCAGCGTGCGAAATAATAGCTACAGGTAGAAACTGGAAGAATTTCCATCATTATTGAGTGAGAAGAGCACCATTGTTTCCATATGCTGAGTAACACTGGTTGAGTTACTGAGTTTAACCATTCTGGTCGTTTGCTTTGTCCACAGCCTCGTTCGTCATTTAGAACATAAGACCTTGTACGTTTAACAGGAAAATGCCACTGTATGAATAAATAAATGTAAAGTTCTGAAATACTTCTTTGTTGGCAGAGAGGATTCCGTTCAGATGTGTCAGATATCCGTATCGACATTTTGACAGAATCTCCACGGGTAATTGACAAATGAAACTGATTCCTCCCCAAACCTCTTGAAACCTGATAACACGAATGGACAGCTTCACTTTTTCATGTGTTGAAACTCGCCAAAATGCACTTACAAAACTTAAATGACAGTGTGTGCGCGCGCCTTACCCGTTGCAAATGGCTGCAAAAAAATGTTACCGTACGTGCTACTTTCTTTTCGCGGAAAAACCGGAAGTGAAATGCGAGCTTTATTTTAAGCCAAGACCAGCGCTTATTTCATCTTTTGATTATCACACTGAACAAATTCCAAAGTCTGTTTCGTAGATGACGAGAACTAACTTAGTTTGAGTCTGTTTTTGTGTTGTTATATTTCGTTTAGCACGTGTAAGGCCCCCAAAACCTAGTTTTGGTTCAGCTTTTGGATGGATAGCCAAGACTCACTTCCCGCGAAACCAAACACGTATATCCTGTTTGGCCGCAAGACCGAAAGTAGGGCGGTGCGTGGGAGCAAACACGAGCGTGTATAGATTGTTCTGGATTCATCATTTTCAAAATTGACGGACATAGAGCCATGCAAGAAAAATAAAGTGTTGAGATTGTCAGCCGGTTGAACCGGCGGCCAGTGTTCGATTAACTGACTGATCCGGTACCGTCTCAGTACCGTGCTGTCAGTAGGTTATACTACCTACTACTGAGTCAGTACCTTGCTACTAGTACTGAGTACATCTGTGTACTGGGTCCAGTCGGCCAATGTTCCGGCTGACCGAACCATTACTGATCAGTCGATGTCATTTACCAATACTGAACTTCAGTGACCGTCATAGGGCAGTTAGTTACACCGTGCTGAACTGACACCGTGACTGAGCGGCTGCCGACTCGGCCGCCGGCTTACTGGCTGCACTGTGTATATGCCGCACCGT
This sequence comes from Batillaria attramentaria, assembly GCA_018292915.2. Taxonomy (NCBI): domain Eukaryota; kingdom Metazoa; phylum Mollusca; class Gastropoda; family Batillariidae; genus Batillaria; species Batillaria attramentaria. Next base: position 833,730 of record JACVVK020000272.1, on the reverse strand, counting down.
GTGACTAATTGCACGGTATATCTGGCACTGCCGGTTGCGTGACTAATCAAGTCAGTTTCACGGCCGTAGCCGGTACTGATCTGGCCGCACCGCCGGCGTGACTGGTAACTGCACCGGCGGCGGTACAGCGGCGGTATATCTGGCACCGCGTGCCGGCCAGTGACTGACTTCCGGGCATGATACCGACTGACTTACAGTTCATTTGTGACATGATAATGTGACATTAGTATTTTGCACGTGTCGCACGGCGTTGGTAGTGCCATACGGTGCCGTCAGTTACGGGTCAAGCTTGCACTGCAGTAACTGAGTAACTGATTCGGTAGACGGGGGGCCCGGGGGGGGGGGGGGGGCGCTTGAGGGCTTTTCCATCACGTCACAGCCGGTATGGGTGATATCAGTCAAACACCAACAACGCCGGGATGACTAACTGATTTCAGTTGGTACTGAGTTTCTGCCGGTGGTACTGAGTTTCTGCCGGTATCACTGAGTCAGTCACTGGCAGTGCAACACCGGCTGAACTCATTAACAATCCGGCCGGCTTCCGACTTGACGTGTCTGAGAACCGGCCGGCCTGACAAAACCTCAGTGAACCACGCAACGTGCATTAATTTCGCTTTTCTGGCAGCTGAACGTTGTCTGCACCCGAAGTGGCCGGGTCACTGAGGTATGTCAAGTTACGTTAGCCAACAAAGCGACGCATGGGCCGCTCAAGAGCCGGACTTGACTGACTCGAACTTGAAATTTTGTGAATCACAAGTTAGTCCTCTCCTCGCTGATCCTGCATCGCGGTATGAAACACTGATGTACTAACAGACTAGACATACATTTATCATAATCTTGTCTTCAGTCTCGCCGGTCATTGTGTGTTTATCGATGGCCCTAGATTAGGGCCCGGTTATCTCAGATACCTTAAATTGATATCAGTCTGGGCCCGCATGTAAAAGTCAGGGTTAGGGACTTTAGCTCCGGGTTAGAGTCTAACCTCGAACTAAACTAGCTCTTGGGTTAAATTTTCTGTTGTTTTTAGTAGTTTGTTTGTTTTAAATCAGGAAGCGGGTACTGGGTCCAGGGCCCAGCAAGGTGCCTATGCCGTTATAGAAGGATTTTTGTCTTTCGTTCTTCGCTTCCTTTTTTTATATAATTTTGTTTCGGGGTTTCTTTTGTCCTGGTCTGGGTTAGGCCCGCAGCCGTGGGTTAAATTAACCTCAAGTTTTACATACGGGCCCACTGTATCTTTAAGTGGAGTTAATGTTTCTGACCATCGACCGTCAGGTGTCTAAGGTTTATCACGTGACAATACTGACGTGTCAGCAGGTCACGGCCACAGTCACATGACCACTATAGTGTTATCATATAGATAATTATACGACCCACACTACTGACTCAAGTCAACTTTAGAAACACTGACAAACCAGTTTGACTTCGTTCTCGTTTCGTGTGACTGGCTAGGTCACATTCTGGGGCCGGGCGAAACCAAACGATCATAAATAAATAAAACTTTATATACAATACACTGACTTATCGTTATTATCATTTAACATTTACATTCATCCTCTTTGTACCCAGTTGCACATAAGGCCAACATCAAAGATGGCCGCTCTCATCTGTTCTGAGCTGTCTTCTCCAGCGTCCCCCAGGTCAGTTTGTTTTCCTTCAGCTCCTTGTCCACTGTCCGCCGCCACGTGTCCTTCGGTCTCCCTCTGGCTCTTTTTCTATCTGGGGTCCAACGAAGAGCCACCCGGGGTAGCCGTGCGGTTGGGGGCATCCCGGCTGAAGATGTGTCCAAGCCAGCGCCATCTTGGTCTCCGAGGGTGTCTATCTTTTATCATTTCTACTCAGTCGTGTTGTGTGTGTGTGTGTGTGTGTGTGTGTGTGTGTGTGTGTGTGTGTGTGTGTGTGTGTGTGTGTGTGTGTGCTCTTTTACTTTTATTTAGTTGTTCTTACGTAGTGTACACTGAGTGAATGGGTTGTTTTCATGTTTGTTTGTTGTTGTTGTGGTTGTTTTTACTTTGGTTTTAGAACGTAAGGCGCCTAGAGCTCGTTCCCCAGGGATAGGCGCCCTCTTCTTCTTCTTCTTCTTCTTATTGTTGTTGATTTCTGTGGTGATGTGGCAGGTTGATGTTCTGTTGTGGAGTTCAATATTGGAAATGGTGTTGGACCAAAAGACGCTGAGTATTCAGCCATTATTATTTTTACAACCAGTGTTAATTCCTTTTGTTAATAGATCGGCAAAAAAGGAGATCATTTACAACCACAAGCTTGAACGAAACGAAACGAAACGTGACCAGTGTGTGCTTCTAAGGTTGCTTCAGTGGGTCACTGACCGGCATATCAGACACTAGTATCGTGATGTTAACTCGGACATGTAGTGACACCAAGATCAGACTCCACACCACACGCATAGCTGTTCGGCCGATAACACGATAACTCAGTATATACTGGTAAAAGACATTTCTCTCAAGTCGGGGGAATTTTTTTTTCTGAGTGATTTGTTTGTGATAGCATTAAGACGGAGACAAAAGCGTTAAAATCGACTATTGGCGTGAAGAAGTATGGTGTAAACTGTGACACAAACAGTCGTGTGAGATGAGTGCAACCGGTGACGTATGTCGGCGAAATTCTGTGGTTACAACTCCACAGTTACGCTGTCTTTGGATGAAACTGAAAATCCGATGACAACATCACCAACCCATTCTACACCAACTACCTCGCCCACCGTCACCGGCCCCATCGGTAACGGTAACGACTACTGACCTACGCCTGGACAACCAGCACCACATCAGCAACAGCGACAACAACAACAACAGCAACAACGACAATAAAACCAATATCAACAAAAGCAACACTGAGCAACAGCACCATCACCACATCCTAACAGAACAACAGTAACGACAACAACTACATCATCATCAGCAACACCACCACGACCATCAACAACAACATCAACAACATGGCTATTTTGGATCTAAGTTTGCAGCTGAAGGTCAGCGTCCCGTGTTTGTTGCTGGGCGCCATTTTGTTTGGGGTGTCGTTCAGTGTGGACAAGTGGATCAAGTGGTCGACCGCCTCAAGCTCGGGATTTGCCGGACTGTGGAAAGCTTGCTTCCAACAGAGTGACGTCACCTACTGCTACACGTGGAACTCGGACACCATGGACACGTTTAAACTTTCTAGAGGTAGTGGTGTTGCTTCTTCTCTCTCTCTCTCTCACACACACACACACACACACACACACACACACACACACACACACACACACACACACACACACACACACACACACACACTATCAAGTATATACATTAAAATTAACATTAAAAAAAGATGCCATTCGACTAAACGGGAGGTGTCGCGCAATAAAAAAAAACAAACAAACGTCACAGCGAAGGGACAATAAGGAGTAGGCCTATGTAACAATATACAACAAATCAAACATCAATAACAACAAACAAACAATCAAAATCAACAGCAACAAAAATAACAATCAAAATACGACGGCAGCAACAAAATGTTTCCCTGAGCTTTCAAAACAAATAAATCCATCAATGAATAATCGGAATATTCGTGGGATGTTTATAGTGCCGGCAGGTATGGCTTCTGGGGGCTTTCGTGATAAGTGAACGAATGAGTAAAGTTCAGAATCGATTATTTAATTTCTCTATTTATTGTGCGTGCTGTACTGTACTGTACTGTACTGTACTGTACTGTACTGTACTGTACTGTACTGTACTGTACTGTACTGTACTGTACTGTACTGTACTGTACAGACTGGATCCACAAGAGCCAGGCGCTGCAGTGTCTGGGACTGGTGGTGATGTTGGGAGCGCTTGGCAGTACCATCGTCTTCATCTTCATCAAACTCAGACTGGCCGTTATTGCCGCCGTCGTCACCAGCTTTGGATCCGGTAAGGACACAGTCACTGTTTTATGATAGTGATGATGATAATGATAATGATGTAGATGATGGTAATGATAGTGATACTGGTAATGAGGATGGAGGTGGTGAGAATGATAGTGATGACGGTATTAAGAATGATAGTGATGATAATAATGAGGATGATAGTGATGATCCGATGATAATCATCAAGAATGATAGTGATGATGGTACAGTGTATTAAGAATAATAGTGATGATGATAATGAGAATGATAGCGATGGTGATAATGAGAATGGTAGTGATGGTGATGATGATGACGATAATGATGAGAATGATAGTGGTGATGATAATGATAGTAATGATATTAATAAGAGTGATGATAATGATCATGATGATGATAACGAGAATGAAAGTAAGTTTTACCCACTAGTTTCACGCAATTGCTACATGTATGTGGTATCAGCTTAGGAAATACAAGTGCGCATGCGCAATGCGCAAAGTCTCGCCAAGTCCTCCGAGATCTCTACCGGGACCCGGTTCACTTAAGAGCAGATACACAGACAGGCAATTGTCCAGATAATTCGCTGTCAGAACTGCCGGGAAGCCGGGAGGAAGATTGGAATTCTAAAATAGCATATTGCATGGCTCAAACTGATCAGCCCTGCGCGTGCGCCTCCACTGAACTGAACCCAACGCACGCTCATGAAAAATTAGACAGAATAATGTCTTTTTTCGTTCATACTCACTCTGGCCAATCAGTGTTCAAATGAAATGCTGAAATGAACTGACCATTATTTCACAACACCGGAAGTTGTTAGCGAGTCCATGCAGTGGTCGGCTTGCTTTCAGTCAGGTTTGGATTTATTTATTTATTTATTTATTTATTTGTCCAGCTGCGTTTATGGTCATCGGATGTGCTGTCTTCGCCTCTGACGTCAATGATGACGCGGTGTACGGAACTATCGCTGACTTTGATTGGGCGTTTGGTTTCAACATTGTAGCCGCCATCTTTACTACAGCTGCCGGAGTGGGGCTTCTTCTCCAAACTATTCTCCACAGAACCACGACTAACACACCCACATAGACATCGACACATCTACACACAGTCACAGTAGCTACACACCTACACATCATTCCACACTGACATCAACACATCATCAGTTCTACACACCTACACATCCACACACCTATACACATCATTCCACACACCTACACATCATTCCGGCTACACACCTACACCTCATTCTACAAGCCCCCCCCCTCCCCACCCCCTCCCCCTTGTTTCCTCCACGCTCCCTCAATTTCCCATTCATGAATTACGCCTCATGACCACTGTCATGTTTTACTATGTAAAATGGAGACAAAAGCTGTAATAATAATAAAACAAATGTGTTTAATACTTATGTGAATTTTTGTTGTTGTTGTTGTTGTTGTTCAGTGTTGTTGTTGTTGTTGTCACAAACAGTAGCGGCTCGTGGGTCAGATCGCCTTTCCGTCCACGTATCTGTTTGACATTCTATTTAACCGTCTGTTTGACCGTCTGTTTGGCCTTTTCTTTGACCGTTTGTTTAACATTTTGTTTGACCGTCTGTCTGTTTGTCTGTCTGTCTCAGGCTGTCTGTCTGTCTGTCTGTCAGACGCTCATTGTCCCCATCCGTGTGGACATTTCAGTCGTTGCCGTGAAATAATCGCCAGTACATGTATTTGTATTCTACTTCTTTAATTAAAACGGCGGGTTTCAGATGGTGTATGACTCATACAGGGCTAACGTTTTGCTCGTGGAGTTTTCACAGCTAAATGTGTAAATAACGCACGCATTTAGAAAATCCATGCTTAAATATAGAACGTTCAGTCACACACCCCACGTTTTACTGAGTGCGTTATCACCACGGCCGACTGTCTACTGAGTGTCTACAGGGAACTCAGCATCCTCCTCTCCACTCTTTCAAACGTGACGTTTGTTTGCACAGCGAGGGCTTTCAGCAAACAGCGACAACACATAGCTTCTTCGTATTTATCTCGGGATCGCCGGTGTGTTCCCGGTCCTCCGTGTGCGATATACGTCTTGTTCAGTGTAGGTGTGTGTAACGAGTCATAAGGCCCGGGAGGGAGGCGGGGAGGGGGGGGGGGGGGAGTGGAGTTGAACACGGGGTGCAGTCAAAACGGATGCTAGTGTTTCCGGTGCTATTCCGTTTCAAAGGTTTTGACGATTATCAGTTACTATCACGTAAAGCAGAGACATGTGTGGTGGCGATGCACCGCGGCGACGCGCTACCCCAGAGGGGAGCAGGTTGCATATCCCGAAAGGGATAATAAAGTAGGAAGAAAAAATCCTGTGATGATAAGGATCAACCACGTATGTATCAGTATTGCCGGCTGTGTAAACGGTAAAGCCATAATTATGATTTACTGAAATGTGAGCACGCAAGCGTCACGTCTCTACCATTGTAGTAACGCGATAGTTCACGTCAGTCGTGCAGTGGCCGCGTTTACACTAGAACTGAGCCAGAACCCAGCTTGGAACCGAACCGAACCGGCCGCACCAGACCCACTTTCTTGCGTTGACTCACACTTTAGTTTTGTAGAAGGTGTGCTGACCTGTCAGGTCGTGTTGACCTGGCACCCAAAGCGAGTCTGGTTCACGTGTCAGTGTAGGTGTCTAGCCCGTGAGTACTCAGTAGTAAACGACTCAATCCTATTCAGTTTCACTCGACAGTCCGTTGGAAACACTCTGTGCTACTCGAGTCAAATTTGAAATAGAAACACTCGGTGCTGCTGTTTGGAAACACTCTGTACTGGCCGCGCTACTTATGAAGCGTTGTAGCACCGGAAACACTTGCGCCTATTTTGATTACACCCCGCCCGTGTTTACACTGCTGCTCTACACTTTCACTAACCTTCCTCAGTGTCACCTCTCGCTCCCTCCACAGGACGCTCCGCCAGTACACGCGACACTCTTACTGTAAGTAGGTTCATGTTACATGCTGATATTATTATGTCTGGGCGATACAGTATTAGTCAGTACTATTATGTTCATGTAGTTACCTTCAGTTGCTGCCTGTGGGATGCTGTGATAGGGGTAACAGTAATATTATTGATAATGTATCGAGTATTGACAACATCTAGGGTTTTGTTTTTCAGTCGTTGGCTTGCCGATTGGGGATGTGGTTAAGGTTCCGTTTGTCAGCTCAGTCCACTTGTTTTCAGTTCAGCTAATATTTTAGCGTTTAACCACACTGAGTCACTCAGGGTCCGCTGTGGCTGGCACAGCTTCAGTGAGTTGAATCTCACAAAAACTAAGTCGTCGTAGGTAGAACATGGCGACAAATTCCTATTGAGGGATCCACCTTCGCTGACTGGCCTCTCGCCTTTATTGACTAGTTGTTGTGCCCAGAGTGTAGCTAGGTAAAAGAAGTCATGCGTGTAGGACATGACGCGGGTACACGGCAAATACCCACACTTGTTCAGTTTACTTCCTTGTCGTGAGTTTTAAAAAAAGTCTTAGCTAAGAGCTCAGTTTATAATTGTCAGACTTGCCGCGAACACCAGGAAGTGACGTAAGTATGTGTATAGATGTGTGTCGCTCATACCAGTAATCCAAACCACCCACTACACTAACTCTTTGTAGATCAGGATCCGCAATCATTGAAGTCATTTCACACCTGTCTCCCGGCGACTGAGGCGTCGTGACAAGAACCAACATGGCGCTTGCTCGGCATCGCGTCGTTTCAATTGCTGCCATTGCCTGTGTCGTCGTCGCTTTCATCTTCCATCTGGTGGGCGTGTCGGCCGTTGGTTGGGTGAAGTTTGAGGGGGAGTACAGTGAGGGGGAGATGGGGTTATGGCGAGCCTGTAATGACCAGTTCGGCTGTTCACAGCTCCCCTACTCGCCTGGTAAGTCTGTGAGGTTAGACGGGTCAATGTCGGCCAACTTCAAACCTCATTTGGTGTACCCTTATTTACTGACATGTAACACAAATGAATAAATGAACAAACAAATGCAAATGTAATTGGACGTGTTCAACATTCTGTATAAATTAATTACTTCAGCTGGACAGTTTCAGCTAATGGCAGCAGAGTCAGTTTTAAATCTTTCCTTACGGTTTTTGTACTGATGTGATCTGAACAATATTCAGACTCGACGACGACGATGATGATGATGATGATGATGGCGGTGGTGGTGGTGGTGGTGGTGATGGTGATGATGATGATGATGATTGCTGTATACCATAACATTGTAGCGTGGCTGGAGGCGGTTCAAGCGTTTGCCATACTAGGCGTGCTGGTGATGGTGGCCTGTCTTGTCTGCTGCGGCCTGCCCTTCTGTCTCACAAACTCCGCCTTCCTTCGGTGTGTCATCTCGCCGGTCACCGCCTTGGTAGCAGGTGTGTTTAAAAAAAAAAAACTATATTGTTTACGAGTTGTATTCAATCTTCTTTCACTACAGCCTTGTAGTTGTTATTATCATTGATGTAGATTATTAATTAATCACTGATGTTCTCTGGGGAGCCGGGGTGGTCGAATGGTACAGCGTTGGAGTTCCAATGCTCGGGCCGTGAGTTCGAATCCCGGCTGTGGCCAAATGTTTGTGCTGGCTTTTTCGTCGTTGCCCCGTCTTTGATATCACCCGTATGTGGTGGAAAAGGACGTTAAACCCCCAAAACACCCATCCACCCACCCACTGATGTTCTCATGGCATGAAGTTGTTTCCGTTCAAGATAAAACACAACACGTGTCAGGTTTTGCCGTAGCCAGCAAGCCTTCAGAAAGGTGGAAGTCAAGTTAAAATGGAAATTTTCAAACAGGAAGTGTGAATTTATAAAGTCAAGCCGCTAATTCAACCCCCAGAGCTTTTTTTACGGTAGACAACACAGGTTTTACTGACGTAGATCAGATGATAATTATTTCTAGTAGCCACGCGTGTCCTACTTGAATGCATGCAACAGTACAACATCCCAGTTTAGGTTAGTAAGTCATTCTCTCTGAAACTACCGCCGGGCTGTTTAGGAAAGGAAACGAATCCCCGAAGTTCAACTGTTAAATACAGATTTAGCAAACCGTCCTCAGTTTTGCCGGCCCAGCATAAACCGTTACTCCAGATCAGTTACTGTCGGTCATGCTTGATTGCACATGATCAGTCAAAAGTGGTAATGTACACATCACACATTAGTAGCACACACACACACACACACACACACACACACACACACACACACACACACCCACACACACCCACACACCCACACACACACACACACACACACACACACACACACACACACACACACACACACACACACACACACACACACACACACACCCTTCGGTATGAATCACACTGACTTACTACATACACTCGTTCACACGCACTCACACTCACTCACACGCACTCAGTCACGCACACACGCACTCACTCACACTCACTCAGTCACGCACACACGCACTCACTCACTCACTCACACGCACTCAGTCACGCACACACGCACTCACTCACTCAAACGCACTCAGTCACGCACACACGCACTCACTCACTCACACGCACTCAGTCACGCACACACGCACGCACGCTCACTCACTCACTCACTCACTCACTCACTCACTCACTCACTCACTCACTCACTCACTCACTCACTCACTCACTCACGCACTCACGCACTCACTCACTCACTCACTCACACGCACTCAGTCACGCACACACGCACTCACTCACACGCACTCAGTCACGCACACACGCACTCACTCACTCACTCACGCACTCACACGCGTCACTCACAACTTTTCTCTCCTCTCTTTTTCAGCCTTCTTCCAGTTGCTGGAGGTGGCCATATTTGGAGGCATGACCGGGGGTCGTCTCGAAAGGTCGACAAAGCACAGTTTTGGCTACTGCCTGCCTCTCACCGTCCTTAGCTGTTGTCTCTCTGTTATCGCCGCCGTTCTCTTCGTCGTCGTCGGCAGGTTGGAGCCGTCTGACAACACCACCAGCGACAGCAACAACGGCCAAACCAAGAGAAACACCGTCATCTCGTCAAGAACGGGAAAAACTCGTCCCACGAGATATCGGAGAGCCATGATGACATTGTCCGTCATGTTTCGGAAGAAATTTTGATTTGTGATCGGTTTCCAGCAAGCCAGTTTCTGTTGTGAGACACTTATGTGACAACTTCAGAATTGCCATATTTTTCGGAATTTATTATTATTATTATTACTGATTGCTACCAAACAATGAACAGGGGCGCCGGAACCGGGGGGGGGGGGGGGGGGGGCAGGGGGGGGCAGCTGCCCCCCCTGTACCCAAGCAGGGGGGGCAGGAGTGTCTTTTTGCCCCCCCTGGAAAATCAGGTGACTATGGCAAGAGGGGGGGGCAAAGCCATAGTCTTGCCCCCCCCCCCCTTCCCTTACCTCTCCCCCTACCCCTCTTAGTGCTCTCTCCCTCATCCCACCCAACAGAGAACTTCTGTTTTTGCGGACCGAAGGCTGTCCGCTCTTCTGATAGCCCCCCTTCCCCCCCCCCCCCCCCCCCCCCCGCCCCCGCTTGTCACTTTTTTCGGGCAACGTCCTGGTTCGTAAAGGTTTTTTGTCTACGCAGCATTTGATCGCCCCCCCCCCCCCCCCCCCCCCCCGCTTTTCACTTTCTTCGGGCAACGTTCCCCCCTCCGAGATTCTGCCCCCCCCTCCCCCCAACATCTTCCGGCGCCCCTGATGAAGCAACTTTGATGATCGACTTAAATAATTCGGAGAGTAATATTAAGTATTACTTTTTTCTTATTATTATTTTTCATATCGTTAATAAAAAAAAAAAAATCATTTCAAAACCGTTTCTGGTATGTTTTCGTGTTTGTTTATTAAAAAAAAACCTGCATCCTCTGTGTTTCTGGCAATTTCTTTTCTTAGACCAGGTGTCAAAAAAAAAAAAAAGAAGAAAAGAGTTTCCCTATAAGCTGCTGCTGATATGCCTTCCTGTAACATTTTACAAAGAGTTTGTTTTTATATTTGTTTTACTGGGTGCCACACCCGCCCTAACGACACGCAAGAACAAGGGGAAGTAACCGATACAACCTGTGCGTTAAGGTGAAATATTTGCCTCCCTTCATTTTGGCGAGAGATGCCCTTTTGGGGTTTTTGTTGTTGTTGTTTTTATTTGTTTGCTTGTTTGTTGCATTTCTTTTTTTCTTCTTTCTGGGTAAGGGTTAGGACTAGTGTTTTTTTTAAATTTTTATTTTTTATTTTTGTTAGATTGTTTGGTCGTTTGGTAGTGTTTGTTTGGGTTTTTTGTTGTTGTTGTTGTTGTTTTTTTAGGAGTGGGGGACATGACTGGAATCTGAATGTTAAGATTTTGTATTTGAAACTTCTTTAGACGTCTCTTGCTTTGCGACTTCATCTCAACAGTGGTAACAATGTTTCTTTACCAAAGTGTCAGAATTAGGCGGTTTGACGGCGAGTATATTTATGTCGAATTAAAGAAGGATGTTCATGAATATTAAACGGCTATAAGTGCAATGTTGTAATCACAGACTAAAAACAGGAGTTCCGTCCCTTAATCATCGCTCTATTGCCAGTAACGGCTGCCGTCAACCCATTTTAGACTCGGGCGACGCAAACCCGTAAAATATCTTTGTTTTTTGTAGGAATCAGGAAGAGGGTCCAGATTGGACCGTATTGTAAAATATCTTTGTATCTAGAACAGTGGAGACTTAACTAGTTCTAGTCTAACTACACGCCGGATGTACTCAGTCCCAAGCGTGAAGTGCCCCTGGTCTAAGCAGCTTGAAGCCGCTAGAAGCGACCCGTTTCTAGTAAATAGATTTAGGCTGGAAGTGCCCCGGGTCAGTGCAGCTTGAGGCTAGAAGTGACCCGGAGTCAAACGAGCCCGGGAGTTCATCTGGCTTAATACACCGGCATCTATTTGTTATCATGGCAGCTGAATCTTCAACAGTGGACATTTGTGTCGTTAGAAAAACACCAGAACCTACGTTTGTTTGTTTGTTTGTTTGTCCTGCTACCCCATATCTTCGCCAGCTCCAGTGGTGTCCCTCCCAGGTGCTGGAAGCTGGCCTAATGTTTGTTTGTTTGTCCTGCTACCCCATATCTTCGCCAGCTCCAGTGGTGTCCCTCCCAGGTGCTGGAAGCTGGCCTAATGTTTGTTTGTTTGTCCTGCTACCCCATATCTTCGCCAGCTCCAGTGGTGTCCCTCCCAGGTGCTGGAAGCTGGCCTAATGTTTGTTTGTTTGTCCTGCTACCCCATATCTTCGCCAGCTCCAGTGGTGTCCCTCCCAGGTGCTGGAAGCTGGCCTAATGTTTGTTTGTTTGTCCTGCTACCCCATATCTTCGCCAGCTCCAGTGGTGTCCCTCCCAGGTGCTGGAAGCTGGCCTAATGTTTGTTTGTTTGTCCTGCTACCCCATATCTTCGCCAGCTCCAGTGGTGTCCCTCCCAGGTGCTGGAAGCTGGCCTAATGTTTGTTTGTTTGTCCTGCTACCCCATATCTTCGCCAGCTCCAGTGGTGTCCCTCCCAGGTGCTGGAAGCTGGCCTAATGTTTGTTTGTTTGTCCTGCTACCCCATATCTTCGCCAGCTCCAGTGGTGTCCCTCCCAGGTGCTGGAAGCTGGCCTAATGTTTGTTTGTTTGTCCTGCTACCCCATATCTTCGCCAGCTCCAGTGGTGTCCCTCCCAGGTGCTGGAAGCTGGCCTAATGTTTGTTTGTTTGTCCTGCTACCCCATATCTTCGCCAGCTCCAGTGGTGTCCCTCCCAGGTGCTGGAAGCTGGCCTAATGTTTGTTTGTTTGTCCTGCTACCCCATATCTTCGCCAGCTCCAGTGGTGTCCCTCCCAGGTGCTGGAAGCTGGCCTAATGTTTGTTTGTTTGTCCTGCTACCCCATATCTTCGCCAGCTCCAGTGGTGTCCCTCCCAGGTGCTGGAAGCTGGCCTAATGTTTGTTTGTTTGTCCTGCTACCCCATATCTTCGCCAGCTCCAGTGGTGTCCCTCCCAGGTGCTGGAAGCTGGCCTAATGTTTGTTTGTTTGTCCTGCTACCCCATACCTTCGCCAGCTCCAGTGGTGTCCCTCCCAGGTGCTGGAAGCTGGCCTAATGTTTGTTTGTTTGTCCTGCTACCCCATATCTTCGCCAGCTCCAGTGGTGTCCCTCCCAGGTGCTGGAAGCTGGCCTAATGTTTGTTTGTTTGTCCTGCTACCCCATACCTTCGCCAGCTCCAGTGGTGTCCCTCCCAGGTGCTGGAAGCTGGCCTAATGTTTGTTTGTTTGTCCTGCTACCCCATACCTTCGCCAGCTCCAGTGGTGTCCCTCCCAGGTGCTGGAAGCTGGCCTAATGTTTGTTTGTTTGTCCTGCTACCCCATATCTTCGCCAGCTCCAGTGGTGTCCCTCCCAGGTGCTGGAAGCTGGCCTAATGTTTGTTTGTTTGTCCTGCTACCCCATATCTTCGCCAGCTCCAGTGGTGTCCCTCCCAGGTGCTGGAAGCTGGCCTAATGTTTGTTCTGCATGATGATGAGGACGGTGGTACGATGGCACTACGAAGGTCCATGTGGTTTGGAACCGCATGGCAGGCCCACATTCGGCGCTTCAAGTTCTCAGTGTGGTGCCGGCCTTGTAATCATCCACATCATAAGATGTGTCATGACGAGGGAAGCACCCCCAAAGTCGCACTCGTGGAGTGGGTGAATCTCGGCTGTGTGGCAACAGCCTCCGCATTGGGCCCATAGCACACCCGCCCTGGTTAGGACCCGACCTAGGTAAAAAAAAGATCCCGCTTGCCTCGATAAGGATTTGAACCCGGGTCTCCCGGTCCATGGTCCGAAGTGCTAACCACTACAATACGGGGGCATGGTAGAGCTTTCGTCATACCCCGTTTGACCGCTTTCTGTGACAGGTACAGTTTACAAACGTCACGCTGAATGCACTTACTTTGGATAAGATGACTCGAGTTTATGCATGCTTCTGACAGCACTTGGTTTAAACAGGTTTTTTTTAAATTCATTTTGAACAAATAGAAAATGCACTCACACAATTTCCACGAGGCCGAGCACAACAAGTTAAAAACTTATGAATGTGCTCATAAGTACAAAGAAAACATTTGCGGCCGGCGGAGGCGTCAGAGTATTATGTTAAGACAGATTTGTAAAGAAGTGATAGAAGGAAAGGGGATAGAGAGAATGACTAATAAGTACAGTACAAAGAAAAATCAGTGCAGTGGGACTGTGTCTGCGACGGTGGCAGCTAGAGTTGCGCGGTATTATCGCGTATCGCGATAGGAGCGATATGGAAGCCTGGCAATACGGTATACCGATACGCTCTTGCATCGCGATATATCGCCAAGTTCAAAGAGAAACCGAAAGTGCAGGAGTGTTTCTCAGAACTAGCGCGCAGTTCCGCGAAAGTCCAACACACGTGACAGCAACAAGGGCCCAGACTTGTGTGTCCGCTTATAAATGTGCTGTGCGTTGTAGGAAGGGAAGCCCTCGCATACTGCCTCAAGACTTTGTAGGCATGCCCAAGAATTCTTATCTAACTCTTTGGTCTGCCGCGCGAACATAGACGCCAAAATGCTCGACGCACGAACGCTTTCCGAATGGCGCATTACTGCATTAGTCCCATTTCAAGGGCAACACAATCAGCTGTCACATGGGAAACCACCGGCTTACAGTGCACGGATAATGGTCGGTAAATTCGATGGCACCAGGGGCGGCAATATATCGTGATAACATCGCGATACGAACTCAGAATATTGGGATATATCGCGATGCAAAATTGCCCGCGATACGCAACTCTAGTGGCAGCGGGCCGGCGACTGGTAATGGTAATCGGAATTTAGGTGTCAAAGCGACCTGATACTTCTATAAAGTGCTGTACAGTTTCAAAAATGTTTATATTGTCATTCAAAGAGGGTCAGTCGATGTTGTCTGACAGCACTTCACTCAAAACTTTCCACGCTGCACAACTGTCACCGCTCTCACACTCTGTCTGTGTCACGTGATGAAGTAAGACCGTATCAGTGCTTGAAATATGAACCCGGACGCTCCCATATTTTGAACTTGGGCGTTTTGATCTTTAGTTGGACTATGCACACTCCTTGTGTACACTGGATAAACTCAAGGAAAAACCCCGGCGCCATCATGATAAAACCGTAGGATTTCGCAATAACACCACAACCTATTAGGCAATACCGGAAAACGCCAGTTGCTCATATCTGTATACAGCTTTCCACGTCACGTCCACAGTTCGTCTGCAGCTGTAGTGTTTGCAAAACGCCCCCCCCCTCTCTCTCTCTATGTCTCTCTCTCTCTCTCTCTTGATGTTATGAAGAATGGTAAACATGGCGTGCAGCTTTTTTTTCCCGATTTAATGGAATTATTTATTATTTCATTTGCAGATGACGTTGCTCTTGTTTCCTATACTCCTAAAGGTTTACAGAATCAACTTGATGTTTTGGCTAGAAATTCTAACGTACTTGACCTTTCACCAAATTTAGATAAATCGCATATCGTTGTTTTTCGCAACGGGGGCTGTTTGGACAGTAACGAGAAGTGGTTGCTTAGTGGTAAAGAAGTGTCCGTGATAAACTCCCATAAATATCCGGGTTTGTATTTCTCAACAAAGCTGTCCTTTTCCAGGGCTTGTGATGACATTTCAGCCAGAGCTAAGAGAGGTATTACGGAGATTTTTAAAACTTTGTGGCGATTGAATGATTTTTCTCCGGTCACTTCTGAAAACGTTTGATTGTCAGATCAAGCCAATTTTGATTTATGGTTCTGAAGTATGGGGCTTGCAGGAGCACCATGTTATTGAAAAAGTTCACTTGTTTGCAGTGAAGAGATTACTAAATGTTAGTCCTTGAACTCCCAGTGACATGGCATATGGTCGTTATCCTCTTTATGTACAAGCCAGAGCTAATTGTATCAGGTACTACTTTCGTACTACAAGGCTGGGTGACTCTAGACTCCCATGTAAAGCTTGCAAAATGCTACTTCATCATCATTCCACTGGTCAAAAAAAATGTTGGGTTACATATATAGATGACGAACTCTATAAGAATGGTTTTGGTTTCGTCTGGGAGAATCAGGGTGTTGAAAACATTGATTGGTTTTTACGTGTTAATAAGCAGCGTTTGGTTGACTCGTTTAGGCAAAACTGGCACAGTCACCTTCAAGACAGTTCTTGGTTTAACGTATATAGACACTTTGAGTCTTCTATACTTTTGTAAACATACTTTGAAGACAAGCCAAATAAACATTTTCGTGGCGGTCACTGGCCCTTTCATACGTTTCACAATGGGAGCTTCCGATATCAAAACACGCATATGCAGATATTCATGTACTATCGACAATAACCAGATTTTCAGTTGCCAGCTGTTATGTCGTTCTGGACTTGAAGACGAAATACAGCAGAAAGTTGGAAAACATTAGATCTCTCTCTCTCTCTCTCTCGCGAAAACCAACAAACCACAAACCCTTCATATTTAGAGTGTTTATTTCTAAACTTGGTGACGACAGAAACAACACACGGAATATCACGCTTCAGCTACCCTTGTCAAAACTAGAGAATTACAAATCAACTCAGAAGAGCACTTTCTGGTGCACTGTCAAGGAAGTCATTGCCTTCGCACCTGAAAAAAACATTCCAAAGCTCCATATTTTTAAAATCCACGTGTCATTGTATCTAAACCTTTTGCATTCTCGATCGTGTGACACGTCTCTTAGTACTGCCAATAATATACTGTGTCAATTCATATTTTCACTGTGTCGGGGGGGGGGGGGGGGGGGGGCAATGGTAGAGCGTTTGTACTCTCAATGCTCGGGTGGTGAGTTCGAATCTCGGCTGGGGCCAACTATTTGTACTGGTACTATTTGTATTTGTACTGGTACTTTTTCTCGTTGCCCCGTCTTTGATGTCACCCTTACTTGGTGGAAAAGGACGTTAACGCCCCCCCCCCCCGGGTTAACCCGGGTGTGTTGGGTAAGTTATCAGTAAGGAAAACCCAGGACCTCCCCCCCCCCCCCCCCCGCTATGTCGTGTCCTTTCTAAAATGTCACACGTCTCCACACACAGTCAACCACAAACCGACAGTTCTCAGCTTGCGTCAGTGATGGAGGCTGGTCCTTTTAGAAGGATCTTTCGCTCGTCCCGGGGAAGGGTGGGTGAAGGGTGGTGGAGGGTTGTAGGGGTGGGGTGGGGTGGCGTGGGCGATAGGAAAATCTCACAGTGTTTATCCCAACCCATGGTTATTGAGAGAAGCCGAGTGAGGACAAAGGGTGTGCCGGGTTTCCTTGTTCTCTTTCTTGTTCTCAGTCTGATGTGGTGTGGATGGTTTGCGCAATACTATCAGTTAAACTGAATCAATTGTAGTTACACACAGAATTATCTCAAACTGACCAGGAAAACTATCCACCAAATACCAGAATACACCACATTGAGCTGACAGCAAAGACAAGGACAAAGTAGACGATTAAGCAACAACACAACAAACAAACAAACAAAAAACCCAAAACAAAACAATGCAAAAACACCATCAACACCTAAACCCCCTCACCCGCCCCCCCCCCCTCCCCAAAAAAAGAAAAAAAGAAGAAGAAAAAAACACACACACAAAAACAAACAAAAAACACAAAACAAAACAAAACAAACAAAAACACACAAACACAAAACAAACCAACAAAACAAAAAACAACAACAACAAAAAAACCACCACCAACAAAAACAAAAACACAAATAAATACACAAAACGAAACAACAAACAAAACAAAACACAACAACAAC
Source organism: Batillaria attramentaria (assembly GCA_018292915.2). Taxonomy (NCBI): domain Eukaryota; kingdom Metazoa; phylum Mollusca; class Gastropoda; family Batillariidae; genus Batillaria; species Batillaria attramentaria. The sequence goes on along the minus strand of JACVVK020000272.1, from coordinate 816,092 downwards.
AACAACGCCAACAGCAACAACAACAACAACAAAACCCACAGGGAAGGGAGGAGGGGGAGGGGTCTGCATCAGAAGTCTTAGAAAGCTGGGTGTTGATGTGTCTCCTGAAACACTCGGTGGAGGTGCTGGATTTCACGTAAGGTGGCAGAGCGTACCACAGTGTGTGTGTGTGTGTGTGTGTGTGTGTGTGTGTGTGTGTGTGTGTGTGTGTGTGTGTGTGTGTGTGTGTGTGTGTGTGTAAACGAAGTCAATACGTTTTCGGACAATCAATATTGATCCCTCTATTGTAACTGGTAATTTTATCGTTTAGCTTTCCGTCTGTGAGTCAGCACTCAGACTTTTGTCATGATAATCCAGGCTGTCTCAGTGTCTGTCTTCTTCTACACACCTGATCACTTCTGGCAATGGGCCAATGCTGAAGAGGGTCAAAGTTCAATGAAACACGCCAGATCCAAAGGACAACAGTCTAACTTGAAGACACATTCCATAGATATGCCAGTCACACAGTCAGTATGAAGGAAACGTACATAGTATACTGTACAGTCCACGAGCATTGTGAGTAAAGCCAACACCGCGAGGGATGTAATCAACATGGCGCTCATTGTTTCCCGTGCTACTCCGTTTCAAAGGTAGCAACGACAGGACAGGGTGTTTCCGAACAGTAACACCGAGTGCTTCCATTTTCAAAATTAATGTGACTGAGTAGCACCGAGTGTTTCCAGCGCACCTCGACTTCAGTTTGTCCGCTTGAAACTAAGCAAGGGATCGTCAGTTTATCAACGACACACTGATACACTGGCAAACCACTTTGAGTGACGCGTTGCCGCGGCTGCAATGCAAACACTTGAGCCTACTAATATTTCAAACATTATTATACGTGGCTTTACGTCAGACCAGCTATTGTCGCTCGACACTTTTCCAGCGGAATAGCACTGGAAACACTCACGTTCATTTCAGTTGACTACACTGACCACGTGACAGCTGGCCGATGCAACTGACTGGTCGACTCACTCATGCAAATTCTGCCCGAAACAGTCGAGTTATCCCCCCTGCCAGTAAATTGGACAAACACTTTTATCTGGAGCAGTGGAGGGACGTGTTGTCTGGTTGGTTCTTTACGAGTCGAACAAGAGTTATGATGATAAAGGCGCAGCAGACACGTAATGGACGAGAGAGAGAGAGAGAGAGAGAGAGAGAGAGAGAGAGAGAGAGAGAGAGAGAGAGAGAGAGAGAGATTGACTGAAACGTTTATTTCAGGATAAAGACTTGTAGGCATGGTCTGCCTATCTTACAAGCTGTCCTGCTAATCTAAAAACACTAAAAAATAAAGGCTAATATGGCACAAAAGGAGTATATCTAATAAAAAAAAATAGAGAGAGAGAGAGAGAGAGCAAAGATAGAAAGAAGCGCAAGAAATTCTAAGGAAACACATCGGGAAATAGGTGAAGAAGTAGATAGCATGGTGTTTGAAATTGTAGTATACGACATAACTTGTAAAAAGGTAACATGTCAGAGAGAGAGAGAGAGAGAGAGAGAGAGAGAGAGATCTTTGTGATAGTTACGGAACCAACACATCAGTGAGGTGACAACATTCCCTGTCTCTATCACGTTGCTCCCTTCCTCAGTTTCCTGTCGGCTTGACGTCCTCAGGTGTTTCCAACACATCCAGGTAATATCAAACACTGACGGAGCAACGAGAAAAATACAAAAAAGCATAAATGTGCACAAAGGCTGTACCCTGACACAACAGTCCACCTGAACACTTTTCCATTCCGACAGGCGTTCAGTAATGAAAGGGGCTAATGTTACCATGTCCATGCTGACAGATGGTTCATGACGTCACACCACCTGGACACCTGGACAGTGACAGCGTCTGTAATGCTGGCACTGAGCCAACAGCAGCGTATTCAGCGACCACATCGAGAGCTCCAGTAGTGTAACAACAATCGTAGAATTTGAATGTTCGACCGCTCGCGCAAAGTGTAAACAAGATTGTATCGCATTACGAGCTGTACTAATCATCTAGATAGTGTAAACAACATTCAAATTCAAATGCACTTTATTCATCACGAAACGGGCAATTAAGATATACACCTGTGTAAGGCGGTCACCCAAGGGACCGGACCAAACTGGCCGCCTTAGACAGGTGGCCCGGTTATCCAGGGTGGCATGTCAACAGCTAGCATGTCAGGGGATCCTCTTGGGTGACCAGGTTAGACAGTGGCATAGCTTATACAGGTGACCGCCTTGGCAGGTTCGACTGTATTTCGATTGTATCGCATTATGAGCTGTATTAATCACCAAGAGAGATCATTTCGGGTGTACAGGCCCGCTACTCACGCACTAAACTGTTCCAAAGTATAAACAGGCTTAACAAAGATGGAATTAGCTCGTTTATGTTTCTCTGGCTGTCTTAGTGTTGACGTACAGTCACGAGGTCAGTGGTCCTGTTCACATGGCCGCCAGGAAAGGGGGAAGGTCAGTACACACAGTACAATGTTAACATGTTATATGGGTTATTGTATGGCCGCCAGGAAAGGGGGAAGGTCAGTACGCACAGTACAATGTTAACATGTTATATGGGTTATTGTATGGCCGCCAGGAAAGGGGGAAGGTCAGTACGCACAGTACAATGTTAACATGTTATATGGGTTATTGTATGGCCGCCAGGAAAGGGGGAAGGTCAGTACACACAGTACAATGTTAACATGTTATATGGGTTATTGAAGTGATCGGTATGATTGTCAAATACCTCCGTCAGTCACCAGGCACAGTTGAAGGGACGGAGGAGGTGGGGTGGGGGGGGGGGAGGGGGGGGACCAGTGACAAGACTTGTGACACCGTTATCATTTTTCACTATCCCCCCTCCCCTTCCCTCCCCTCCCTCACTGGCTCACTCTGATCAATTTGACTTAGACATACCTCTCCGTACTGTACATGTAATGAAGAGAAAATATCTCGGACTTAGCCCTAGCGTCTCACCATGCGTTATGTCGCTGGGTTCTTGGCTTGTCCACCAGACGCCTGACGCCCAGTATAGGACGTAAGTCGGAGATTAGCTTGCGATACATACACAGAGACTACTAAAGCAAGTTAACGACTATTTCCATAATACACGCTGATGACGTGACAGTGTAGACGTGACGTCATAAGCCCGAGACAGGAGTTTAGTCTTAATCTATGCCAGTCTCTTTCCATGCATAAGAACTCAGGCCTGGTATTCACGAAACACGTTTAGCTAACACACACACACACACACACACACACACACACACACACACACACACACACACACACACACACACAGTTAGGTGTAGACGGGTGTTTAATAACAACAATTTCCCATTCTTATACGCCCGTTTAGATTTAAACGTGTTTATCCAGGCTAAAACGCATTTCATGAATACCAAGCCAGGCCTGATGTTAACTGATCACTGTCAATACTCCTTGCCCGGGTACAGTGGTCGTGTTACAGCTGTCCTTGTGGCAGTGTAGCCAGTACATCCACACAAACCGTTACACATTCAGTCAACCGTGACGATCGTCAGAGTATCGCCGGTATTCCACAGACACAAACAGGTGTATTGAACACGGACTTAGTGTTCAGGTAAATGGTTCACACCAACAGCGACGACCAGAGACTCGTGACTCAGTGTGACTGTGAGTGTGACTGTGAGTGTGACTGTCAGTGTAAGGTGAAGTGTATAAAGTTTGTGAACCGTGCACAACGCAGGAGGAGTTCGAAAAGTGACGCTCCACTAGCTCCGCCCCGCGGGCCGCGTTCAGTTTGTTAGTGAAGACATCCCGGCGATCCAAGCTCCAAGCTCCAAGCTTCCAACCGCCTCATCAGTTATGTCTGCCAGCCGAGCCTACTGTAATCTGCGTTGTTTTCTGGGATGGTGTTGTTGGGGGGGGGGGGGGGGGGGGGGGGGGGGGGGGGGGGCTTGGGCTGTTGTACAAAAGTAAGACGTTAACCTATAAAGCACACACTATTGCCAGCATTATACTAATAGTAGTGGGGAAGTTAGATCCAACACACAAGTTTCGCTGAAGCCGCTTTAAAGGGTCTTTCACATGCAGCCGGCTAGCTCTTCTGAGGTTAAGGAGTGGGCGGGAGCGGGGTGGGGGGGGGGAGGGGGACTTAAATAGAAAGTAAAACTTTAACAGGTCTGATAAAGGCATTATAACTTACACTCTACAGTGTGATGGCAGTTAACAATTAGGGTTAAGATGCAAATTTTAAGACACAAGTTTCAAACAACTTTACTGGGTTCACGTTCCTTAAGTAGGCAATTCGCAAGTCAGTATAGTTCTTTGGTTAAGGAGTGTGTGTGTGTGTGTGTGTGTGTGGGGGGGGGGGGGGGGTAACAGTTCTGTAAAAACATTATAACCAAACTTACACTAATCGTAGTGACTAACATTATTGTCTCTACGACCGAAATGCAAAACATGTTTTGGGTTTCAGAGCAAAGGAGTGGCCATGGTGGAAGCATTTCGTCATACAAACAACTGACACTGAAAAACCTGTTTCAAAACCGATAACGTGTCAGTTGCCGCTTCACCGTTAGTGTCAGTTAATCTAATGAGTGTGTCATATGACACACGTATTGCATGTTTGTCCTTTACTTGTTTGGTGTGTCATGTTTGTTGTGTCATGTTTAATTGTTGTGTCATGTAGGCCGGCGTGTTATCAATGATAAGCAACTGAAGCCGGCTTCCGTGTAGTTGGCTTCAGCTCAGTTTAGCCATAATTATGCAGAATCTGCCATTTACGAGACCTTGCTCAAATCAAATCAAATCAGTCAAATTAAATCAAATTAAATCAAATCTATTTTATTAATCCCCAAAAGGGAACTGAATCGTAAACCACCATAAAAAACAACAACGAAAAACAAACAAGCAAAGTGTAACTAACGTATTCAATACTTGAAAAACTCAATTCAGTTAAGAACATCCATACACAGACCACACATGTGACATACACATCCGCCACACACACACACACACACACACACACACACACACACACACACACACACACACACACACACACACACGGCTGCATCTCACGGAGGAAGATGCAATCATGCAAATCGTTTTGTGTGCACACCACGTGCTTCAGTTCTACGTCACAACATCACTACGTCCGCACTGTTACTGACTCACAGACTTACAGAACTAGCCATATCTAACTCTATAATCTATGGGTGTACCGTGACTGACCTGAACGCGACCACGAGGACTGGCCCGCCTCCTTCTGACAGCAAGCCACCTGACCTCATTTGCATATTATTATACAGTTGGCCGGCTATGGGACGCGCAAAGCTCTGTGTAGTATCTGCTGGTAGCCCGTCACAAGGTCACTTCCTAAATTCCTCTTTGAAAACCAAGCGCGGATAAACTGCAGCAGGACCAAACTACCACTCTAGGTAAGATTTCAGAATTTTTACAATATTTATGTATGTTTTTGCGTTTATACGTTGCAGGCAAGTGAAAGTGAGCGCGTTTTCAGCTTCAGTTGCAGATAATCATGGCCGTCAGTGTTGTTTTCGTCAGTCGGCAGATTGTTGCAGAACCAGTAGTTCAGCAGCTGTTGCCGGAGGGGGTGGGGGGGGGGGGGGAGATGAAACAAGCGAGATACAAACCTGTGTACAATGAACACACCTTGTTGTTCAGCTCACCATCAGGCGCCACCGCCGCTTCATCACTTTTACTTTTCAAGTCACTTTGGCTCTGGTCGGTTTTTCAGTGCCAGGCCGGTGTTGTCACAGTCGTTGTTGTTAAAGGTGGTGGAGGCGGAATCTGACGCCGGTATAATCTGGAAACGGGTGAATATTGATTGAAGATCGTTGTACCGAGTCTCAGTGTGTGCGCATGTACACCCGGCCAGTATATCGATCAGTATACGCAGAGCAGTCCTGACACTGATTTGCAGTTGTCAAAACTGACAAAAAATTAATCCAGAGTGCTAGAAAATGATCAGAATTGGAAAGACACGTTCAGTGGACAAAAGACAAGACAGTACAGATATTTCATCAGGCAAACAAGCGTATGGATAACGTGGACAGCCGGCGCTTCTCACGACTGAAGACTGAGTGAGCATTGGCAACGTCGGTTGTAGTTTTCAGAACGAAACCCAGGGTATTACTGCTGGTAAAGACCAGAATAGGACAAAAGTTAAACACACTCACAGGACAACGGACGCGGAGAGAAATCAGTTCGACTGTAGAGCATTGATTTATTGTGGGACAAAGAGAGGCATTAAATCACAGCACTACTTCCATCTGTGTATAGACTGAGCAGCGACAACACTGCCGCACGTTTTCAGCGCGTTAGAAAAAGACCAGAATTTGAAAAAAAAACAAAAAAAAAAATCCCTACGAAAACCACGCCCAGGAAAATAAATGGGACGCGAAAAATGTCACTATGGCGAACGAGCGTTCATCAAGGGGCAAACAAGCAAACAAACATGGGGAGAGAAACAAGACTGAGTATACCGTCCTGACAGTTTCCCTTTTTGCTTGCATTCACCTCTTTATTTCAGCTACTGATTCCCATTATTATTACTGAGTTGTCCATAACTGCAATTTAAGGAACCGTTAGGACAGAAAGAACTTCCGGGACTGTATGATAATATCATCTTTGTTTATCCACGGTCCACTTGTATTTGACTTTTAATATTGATCTTCTGTTTAACTTTTGATATTGACCTTCTGTTGAACTTTAACAAACAGCTGTTAGCACTAACATGAAATAAGCCGGCAGCGGTAGATATTGTACGTTACAAACTGACAAACACAGAAACTCAGTAACAACAGACGAACTCGAGCAACTGGCAGCCGCCACTCAAACACCTGTTAGTCAGCTGGAACTGAGAAACTGGCAGTAAATATTTTAATATATTAAATGTTATGAATTACTGATAGGCAAGTAAATAAACTCGCAAAAGAACACCAACATCATCAACAACAACAAAAACAACGGAAGGGGTTCTTCAAGTTTTGAACGGTTGAGTAAGTCAGACGCCGCTGCACCGACGCCATGTTTATTGCGTAGTAAGAGTAACCCTATCCGACAACACCTTGCAAACTGACTGTGCGTCATACAATACACACTTCTGTGCACCGGACGTGCCTTAGAATGGAATGAATGAATTATTGAGAACTGCTTGGCCGCCGAGTGTCACAGTGGTGCGCTTGAATAAAAGTTCCAGCCGGAAGGGAGAGAGAGAGAGAGAGTGTCATGCATAAGATTTCCCGAAAAGAGAGAGAGAGAGAGAGAGAGAGAGAGAGTTGTTTGGTGGGATTGAGTCGTGTTGGCGGGCTGTCGGGGTGGGGCCAAGGGACAGGGTGTTGGAATGCAGTCAGTAGAGTAGAGAGGGATAGGGACAACGCGACGCGGGTGATGGGGGTGGGAGGAAGAGGGTGGTGTGGGGTGGGGTGGTGGGTTGGAGGATCAGCGGATGGCCGACCTTCACGACAATGCCTCTCAGTGTGTGTAGATCGGTATGTAGGTTATAGAAAATCACGACTGTGACCCGCCGGGCACTCAGTCCAGTCCAGCTTTTGGCCGGTACTTGAAGGGCGGCTTGGTCCATATCAGTACTGATTCACTACTGACTGAACGCCCTCCACAGAATTATTTCCATTTCTGTGACAGTGTTCATGTGGTGACGGTTACTCGTGGATGACTGCATGAAAGTGTTGATTTGTCTTGTAAACCCCCCCCCCCCCCTTTGTTGCTTCAGTGTGCGGCGTTACGTTTTAGTTCACGGTAATGCGCTTACAACTTGCCGACCAAAAGACTGAAAGTCCTAGCAGTACTCCACTACTCGCCACCATTATTGTACATCCTGCCGGACCGTGGAGGTGTTCGGTCATTACCACCACTGATAAAACGGATGGCCTTCACGTTGTACGGATGTACTGACTCTGTACCACGTGACAAACGGCGCTACCATAGCTACAGTGCCGGTAAATGTGGTAGTTGGCTGCAATTGCAGTGTAAAAACTGCGGGATCAGTTGCTGCAATACATGACAGGGTCTCCAAGTCAACTGCTGTAATGGTAGCTGGAGGGGTACATAACAGTGCATTAGTGATCTCTATTATCCCATTACCGGGAAACTAATGCAGCCTCCCCCCCCCCCCCCCGCCCCCGCCTTCGCCTTTCCCGGGAGGGAGCCACTCATGAATACACGAGTCAGTGCCGGTCACGTTTCCTGCATGTCGTGAGTGACGTGTACTTTCTGTCCGGTCCCCGACCCGGCCCGCCTCTCGGAATGTGATTATTAAAGCCTCTATATGAGTAACGGCGTTTCAGCTCTAATTAAGGCTGTTTGCCAAAATGAAAGGATGTTTCGTATAGCCATTGCAACCGTTTGGCTAGTCCTCAGTCCGCCACCAAATCACGTCGTCTGCTCAGAACGCGGTGTACTTCAGCCAGAGAGACTACATTAGTAATGTAATGGTAGTCATTGGTAATGTAGTCAGTCTCTCTGCTTCAGCAGTCTACAACAACTACTACTGACGCCGGCCAGAGTCACCACAATGCCGGATCTAAGATGCTGTATTGTGACCCAAGTAACTAAGTCTGATGTACAGAGTCAGCGTATGTTAAGTGAAAAAGAAAAGACACGTTGTTGAATGCCTGTCACACGTAATGAGACTGTCAGTAGTAAACGGACTGATTCCATCTTCCCTAAACCAACTCATGTTTTGAAACAGTTTCACCCGTGAGTGCTTCTGTACTGTACGCTCGAAATACTCTATCTTGGTATTTAGTACAGCTCTTAATGCGATACAGTGTTGTTTACACTTCCCGCAAGCCGCCAGAGTCGAACTGAACATTCCAATTCTACGGCAGTTGTTACACTACTAGTGGAGCGTCAGTGCGGTCACCGCATCATCGAGCACGCCTCTGTTGGCTCAGTGCCAGCATTACAGACGCTGTCACTGTTCAGGTGTCTAAGTGGTGTGATGATGGATACCATGACAACAACCCAGAACGATCAGTGAGCGTACAGATGGTAGCATTAGGGCAGATTTAATCTGCATACATGAACATGCATGTGTGTGCACGAAGCTAAGATATGCACCATACACGAGCATGCCGCCAGCGAATTGTGCTCGATCTGCTGAGCAAACGGCCCCATCGAACTTCATGCCCCGTTTAAGTTCATGCCCCGTCTAAGTTCATGCCCCATCTAAGTTCATGCAGTTACCCACTAGGGGGTTCCAACCCGCTACCTCAGGATTGAGAGACCGGATGCGTCAACTTGGCCAAATCCCCGAGTTGTCCACGATTGCTGTATATGTCATAGTAATGCTAAATGTTCATGACAATAAGTGCAGAGCTAAGTGTCTATACAGTGTCTATACAGTGTCTATACAGTGTCTATACAGTGTCTATACAGTTGTCAGTTTCACAGCCTGAGGAGGTGCAATCTCTTTACCCCCCCCCCCCCATCCAATAAAAAACAAGAAAAACTAAACAACAACAAGAAACAAACAAACAAACAAAAAACCAGCAAACAAAACAAAATAACAACAACAGCAAAAAAAAAAAACAACAACAAACCCAACAAACAAACCAAAACCAAAAACAAAACAAAAACAAAACAACAACAAAGGCAACAACCCCCCAAAAAAAACAAAAAACAAAACAAAAACAACAACAACAACAACAACAAAAAACCCAACCAAACTTGGGTTTGTCCGGCACATTGACAATGCACGTGAATCTCAACAGTATGGGTCATGGTACAAATACCATATTGCAACTCTCCGTCGCTAAAGTACGAAAAATGAAAGAAAGAAAAAGCCTACAGAAATATCCACAAAGAAAGAAAGGGAGAAGAAAGACAGTAAGCCTGAAATGTCTGTTCGTGACAGAGTGGGGTAGGGCATGTAGTCTAGACAGGTATTTCGCGATATCGCAGCTGTGGAATGTGTCACATTCTTGTCGGACGCCACGACTGGTCAGCGCGCTAATACTGACTGGTAGTTAATGCTGCTTGTAGGTCGGAAGGACATTGAACCCTGTGGGTGAACTGACTGACGCCTGCCGGATAATCTCGTTGTCTACACTGTCAAAGAGAAGACTGCGCATACCCGAAGGTGTAAAATAATCAGTGAAGCCCGTGTTTTGCACTGTCTGCATAATGACAGTAAATTGACGGTTGTGATGCAAAGTGACGTAAAAAAGAACGATTGTGACTAAAAAGACCAGTGATGTAAAGTGATAGACTGTGATGCAATAAACAAGTGACGTAAAGTGAATTGTTATGAGGTAAAAGTAAAAGGCATAATTATGACGTACCTCTGAGGCCGTGACTCACACGACTTTATCATATGCGCACGATGACTATTGCAAAAACCGACCATATTCAACTGGTTATGGTTTGTGTCTAGCCGTGTTTACAAAACTGACGAAGCCTGGACCAAGTTCAGGCCAAACCGGCTGAGTTGCTTGCACAATACTCCAGCTTCCTTTCCATCAGCTTTGGAGAGGTTCAGCCCACAAAATGTCCAAAAATAGCTGAGCCGACCCCTCATACCGCGCGATTGTAATGTGTTTATGTCCGGTGTGTGAGAGAATGCGTGTGATTCACGTGTGTGTGCGTATCAGTTGTGTTCAGACGGTTCGCGGACCTTTGAGCCAAACAGTTGGGGACATATCATTGCAGATTCACGCATATTAATTGCTTACTTGACAGTACACTACGGTGCACACGATACCTTTGTCCAATGCAGCAGCCGGTTTGCATTGTTACTTTCTGTCAGCGCGCAGCTCGTGTGCACGATACAGGCCTAGTAAGGGACAGTAACAGATGGCCCGCACAAAACACCCACATAGCTGGCAGTAAACAGAGCGTGCAGTGTTGACCTCATTCATCACACTGCTGACAGCTCCGCCCAGTCGCAAGGCCGTGTGTACACACACAGTCGCCACTTGCTAGTCACCACTCACTATAGTCACCGGGGCCAATCGGCCGTGAGGTTACAGACATGTAGCACTCGAAGTCCAAGAGTAGTGGTAGTGGTGGTGGTGGTGATGGTGGTAGTAGTAGTAAAAGAAGTAGCAGTAGTAAAAGAAGCAGCAGTAGTAGAAGTAGTGGTAGTAGTAGTAGAAGTAGTGGTAGTAGTAGTAGAAGTAGTGGTAGTAGTAGTAGAAGTAGTGGTAGTGGTAGTAGTAGTAGAAGTAGTGGTAGTAGTAGTAGAAGTAGTGGTAGTGGTAGTAGAAGTAGTGGTAGTACATGCAGTAGTAACTTCCCGTCGAGGACCTATACTATGGCCGAACATTTGGACAAATCCAGAACAGTTTCTTGGTTTTAGTTTCTTCAGTCTACTGTTTCTGTTTTTGGTGTGTTTTTTTTTGGTGTGTTTTTTTTTTGGTGTGTTTTTTGACTCACGTTAGTAACAAAGTGAATCTTTGTAATAATCCTTCATTGTCTAAGTGTCTGTCTGTCTGTCTGTCTGGCTGTGACAAACTTTAGCGTTGGCATTTTCTCATGAACAACAGACAAATTTGACTCGGTGATAGACAGTAACAAAGTGAATCTTCATAATAATCCTTCATCGTGTTTCTGTCTGTCTGTCTGTCTGTCTGTGGCAAACTTTAACACTGGCAGTTTCTCATGAACAACGGACATCATAGTGGGACGCACCCAGTTTGACTCGGTGATAGACTGACAGTATATTAACACCTTTACTGACCTTCCATTCTGAATGACCTTGACTGAAGGTAAAGCCGGCTTCGACTGACTGGCTTCATGAACTTGTCAAACTTAGTGTTTTATGTAAGATGAGGGGGGGGGGGGGGCAACTGAGCCGGGACACTGTTGAGCGATAGAGCGGCGTTTGACTTTCAGTGGCCGTGAGTTCAAATCCCAGCTGTGGCCAGATAATCAGTTGTGCTAGCCTCTTCCGCACTGTCGCGTCTTTGATGATACAGTGGACGCCGGATATAAGCAACTCGGATATAAGAAAACTCGGTTATTGCCAACGATTTTTTTCCTCCGGCCAAACTCTTCTTTATTATGTATTACAAAAACTCGGATACAAGAAACTCGCTTATAAGAAAACTCGGTTTTAGGAAAGCAAATTTCTTGTCCCGCTTGATACAAAAACTCGGATATAAGAAACCGAAAGTACATTTCCAAGAAAATTTCACTCATTGTAAGAAACCGAAACTACATTTCCAAGAAAATTTCACTCATTCTAAGAAAACAGGTCAGGTCTGACGTCACTTAGGACAGGCACATGATGGCGCATGATTTTCTTTTCTTGAATTGGTTCTTTACCATTGTGTTCCGTGCAAAATTGAATGTTGGCAAAAAGAAAAAAATACGAGATGCATTTTTGTTGTTCTATTGTTATATGTTGTTTTTATTATTATTTTGGGGTTTTTTTGCCTGATTGGGAGCTCAGTCTCTCTCTCTCTCTCTCTCTCTCTCTCTGTATGTCTGTCTCTGTCTACAGGGCTCGCGTTAAGGAGAATAAAACTATCAGTATTAGACTAACTGTTGATCAATTCCTTTCTTTGACAATATACGTGGTCCATCTTTCCTCCATCCCCCTTCCCCCTCCCAACAGAAAAAAAAGCTAATTTGCAGCTTTTTTCAGCCAAATTAGACACGGAAAGCATCGCATATCATACTCTAATGGGACGAGTGTTTTATAGATCAAAAGTTGATACATAATGCACTTTTAATATATCCTATAAATACAAGGGAATTCTCTCTCTCTCTCTCTCTCTCCCCTTAGTTCTTTTTTGTTTGTTTGTTTGGTTGGTTGGTTGGTTGGTTGGTTGGTTGGTTTGGTTGTTTTTGTTTTCTTTTTGTTTTGTTTTTTCTTACCACATGACTGCCAGCGCTACAGTTGGGAAGCAAAAACAGTACAGTGAAGTCCGGCTGTAGTGATAGACCCATGTAATGATAGTCCGGCTGTAGTAATAGAATTTCTTGGTCCCGGTCCCAGTTGTTCATGTTCTTTGTTAACTTAGTCCGGTTGTCGTCAGTGATATTTTTCAGGCCGGATATAGTGATAGTCCGCTTGTAGTGATACTATTTTCAAGTCCCGGGGAAGCTAAAGTCCGGCTGTAGTGATAATGTTCGAGAGTAATCTCCCTTTACCAAAATGGCGAGCAAACGCCAGCAACGCAATGTGCTTAGCCCTTGGGACCAAATTTTTTTTTATCACTACATCCGGACTATTACTACATCCGGATGTCCGGTTATAGTGATATTTTTGTAGGTTTTATCACTACATCCGGACGTCCGGTTATAGTGATATTTTTTTGTAGGTTTTATCACTACATCCGGCCAATCGCTTGTAGTTGTAGTGATATCTTCAAAGCTGATTAAAGACTAAATTTCATTCCTAAAAAATCTGACGATTTTTCATTTAACCCGTATTTCTAAGTGGCCCTTCTCTCTCTCTCTCTCTCTCTCTCTCTCTAAAACACACACACACACACACACACACACACACACACACACACACACACACACACACACACACACACACACACCGGCTGTTGAACTGCTAGGACGGGGGTAGGTTAACACAGGACATTTGCAAGCCTGACAAAGACGACAGAAGAAACGTCACAAAACGAAATCAATAGTGGTTCCAAAATCACCTTATTACTGCCTTGAGGCTAGTTTACCAAATGTGCCGCCGCATGTGGCAATAAAAGCTTTGAAGATATCACTACAACTACAAGCGATTGACCGGATGTAGTGATAAAACCTACAAAAATATCACTATAACCGGACGTCCGGATGTAGTGATAGAACCTACAAAAAATATCACTATAACCGGACATCCGGATGTAGTAATAGTCCGGATGTAGTGATAAAAAAATTTGGTCCCGAGGGCTATCACTACATCCGGACTTCACTGTATTTTCATGTTCAAACAAAAAAATCTGACATTGAAGGACACAAGCGCACTGGTGTATATTAACTCTACACATATATATTCTGTGCAGGTCTTTAAGAGAAACCAGATATTTCTTAATTTAATGCAAAACATACACGAACTGAGAAAAAAGAAATATTTTAAACCTTTTTCTCACTGAACTCGGTTATAAGAAATATTTTTCAAAATACTTTCTTATATCCGACTTTCAGATATAAGAAAACTCGGATATAAGAAACCAAAAAATTCACCCCCCTCGAGTTTCTTATAACCGGCGTATACTGTACCACCAATTATGTGGCGGGAAAACCCGTTAAACTCGATGTTTTCTTCTTCTTCTTTTTTTTTCAGCATCTCCACAGACTGCAGCTGTGAACACGGTACTTGCGACGTGAGAGAGATAGAAAGCAACTGACAAGATGGGTTTTGTAATGCCTCACGTTCTGGTGTTGGCGGGAGCTGGGTGCGCGGGCCTCGCTCTCATTCTGGATATCGTGGGAGTTGCTACCCCTGAGTGGTTCAAGATATCTGTCAGCGTCTTCGGCAGCGAGATATCCAGATCACAGGGGTTGTGGCAGGGTTGCCAGAATGGGGAATGCGGTGACCTTGTCTCGGACAATTTACCATGTAAGTCTCTCTCTCTCTCTCTGTACAATCACTCAGAGTTCACCAAGGTGTCGTGGTTATTCTCAGATTCATTCATTTTAAGTAAATATTCTCGTATTTGGCCTACAAAATATTGAAAGAAAAGTGTTCGCCAAACGTGTGACGAAATGTGTGAACTGATCAGAATGTGTTAGATGTATCAAGCTTAATATCAGAGACTATCTGATTTCAGGTCAGGGTTCATGAAATAAATTACTCGCCAACAGTTAACTGTCAACACTGTGTTTGGTTTGGACGGTCTTGCGTACTATGAGGCATGGTATGCGTGTGTGAATTGAAAATCAATACAATACAATACAATACAATACAATACAATACAATACAATACAATACAATATCTTGTCCATTGTCAAGTCAATATATTGTCCATTTTACATTAGCCTACGTAGAACAGAAATTTCTCTTCTGCAGTACAGCCTCTGACAATGCATGAAAATAATAAGGATTATAGTAAGAACATTCAAATAACTCTCTCTCTCTGTGCCTCTCTCTCTCTCTCTCTCTCTCTCCACACACTGTAATGTGATACTCCTTAACAATTTGGCAGACGTGTTTTGTTTGTGTGTGTGTGTTTGTCAGCGTGGTTTGAGGCGTGTCGTGCGTTCGGGATTCTCAGTATCCTGGCGCTAGCAGCCTGCCTGGCCTGTGTGGTCCTCATGTGCCTGATGAGTGAACAGAAGATCTTCGGCCTTCTCGCCCCGGTCTCGGCTGCTGTTGGAGGTAATCTGTCAACTCTTCAGTTCCTTTAGTACACGTGCACTCTGCGTCAGTCAGTCATGCTGACCTCCACCTCCAGCTCTTTAGCCATTTCCACGAAACACAAATACACACATTCAGGATTTCAAGCAGGCTCTTCTGATTTCTAGTATAGTATTTCACGGACATATCCGGTGGGGGGGGGGGGGGGGGCACTTGCAAAGTCATTCAGATGCTAATGTCACGTAACAGATGATGTACTTTTGGTGCACTGTGTGTGTGTGTGTGTGTGTGTGTGTGTGTGTGTGAGAGAGAGAGAGAGAGAGAGAGAGAGAGAGGTGGGGACTCCGCAAATTATCTTCCGTGTAGATCCCTTCTGACGCCGCCGCTGTGGTGATAACGACGGATAATTCAGTGAGTGCTGAATACATTATACAAACACTGACATTTCCGTCGGAAACAGACTATCGGCACTATATGACTTGACTACCGGCACTGTTTGACTTGACCTGACGGCGACGTGTGTGTTGTTGTGTTGCAGCTTTCTGTTGCCTCATCACGTTCGCTGTGTATGCTGGAGAGTCGGGGCAGAGCGACTTTGGCTACAGTTTCGCGCTGGTCATCGTCGCCTTTCTTCTGGCCGGGGTGGCGGCCGTCCTGCTGTTCCTCGGCAAGTCTCGCTCATCCGGCTAAACACCAGACTACACCCAGCCCCCCACTGTGCAAATAGGGGCAAGGTCGAATAACACGTGACGTACGATTTTGGGCGGAGTCCGCTAGCTTTGTTGTAAGAACGAGTGAATATAGAAGAACGTTGTTGTCAGAACGAGTGATTTAGAAGAACTTTGTTGTCAGAACGAGTGATTTAGAAGAACTTTGTTGTCAGAACGAGTGATTTAGAAGAACTTTGTTGTCAGAACAAGTGATTTAGAAGAACTTTGTTGTAAGATCAAGACAGCTGAAACAGTTCTCACCTTCACCATCATCGTGACAACAACAACAACAACAACAACAACAACAACAACAACAACAACAACAACTATACTCAAGAAGAAGCCCTTTCAATGTTTGATTTTCCAGGATCTGTATTCCTAGTTCAACCTCTTTCTGGGAAAAAAAAATGGTCACGTGAGAAGAACGGGTGTCCAGTGTTAGCATGCAGTAAACAAATCTGACTTGCCCAGCTTAAGTAAAAGAAAGCTTAAGAAAATCTAGGTTGAAATAACACCCAAACAAAACGTGCCTGTCTGGCGATCTTTTGCGTAACGACATAACATCATCTTACAGCTTAGTTTACAGACGTAAGCGACATACACCTGAACACCGTACAATTACAATGTTTTACTTTTGACTCTTCATGTGCTTCCACATAGTTCCATAATTACTGTTCTTGTTCGCAATGGAGTTGTATATTTAATGGCTGCTTTATGAATGTTTTTCTTCTAGCATTTCTACACGTATTTTGTATGTGTTCTCGGGACGGGAGTTTGGTCCAAGGTTTTGACATGGGAGACAACTCGCGAAATGTCTGGACATGGTCGTTTTATCCTAATGCATTCCTCGTCAGATTTTTTTTTAAATTATTTTTTTTAATTCAAAGATGTTTTGAGGCGAGTGTAGTAGATAGTTCACGTGTAGAGTAATGAAGGAAAAGGCCATAAGACTGGACGGTTAGTTGTATAGAGGGTGGGGGTGGGTGGGTGTTTGGGAGTTTAACGCCCTTTTCCACCACGCCAGGGTGATATCAAAGACGGGGCAACGAGAAAAAAAGCCAGCATCAAAATTTGGCTTCAGTCGGGATTCGAACTCACGACTCGAGCATTGAAAGTCCACCGCTCTATCATCCGGCTATCTCGGCCCCCAGGTTGTACAGAGACACGTGGATATGCCATCAAGAAATATCAAAATATCACGTGGTTGTGATTGTCCATACTTATACCTCATTCGTACCATGGCCGGCGCAGTCTTCTGTGCCGATTGCATGAGACTCGTGATGCAAGGGAGGTTACTGGCACTGGAGTAAATAGCAAGGCAAAGGAAAAAGTACTGTACCTCTGGTGCTCAAGGGAGGCTATACTGTGTTATAGATCTGTAGCTGGGTATTCTCGGCCTTTCTGCAAGTTTTGCGCCGAATTGTACAGTTTCTAGAGATGAAGCATCAACAACAATACCCAGCTCCGATTGGTTGTCTTATACAGGTAACACCCATCCTGATGTAACGCATGTAACACCCATCCTGATGTAACGCATTTTGGAAACGTGACCCTATAAAGATAAACATAGACGTAACTTTATTAACATACGTGTAAACATTAGGAATTTGTTGCGGTTTAAAATAGCTGCTTTGCAACTACTCACACATGCGTGCTAAAACTTACTACAACCTTCACTCACTCGCCCATACAAACTTAAACACTCACTGTACTGCAGTTACATATATAACAATGGCTCGGTGCTGAACAATACGAAGTGGAACGCGAGGTTCAGGAAGGATGTGTGTTCCAGACAGTAAGGACAGAAAAAGTTAAGTAGTTGCTCACGATGTTTCAAGCTTCTTTTTTTTTTTTGGACTCAGAGGAACGTTTGTAGCCTCAGTCTTCCTTGCAACAAAAACAAAAGTTTCAACGTGTGATTTTTGATGCACATTCCACACACCGCCGTCTATCGTCTGCGACAGTTAAAAGATGCTCATTGACTATTTTTTGCCTAACTAAATCATCGTATTGCATTCCTGTACGTTGTGGTCGATTTCAGTTTTGATGACAAATAACGATGGATTTCTCATACGCGTCTTTGAATATACACCATCTGATTCGTAAAATGCTTACAGTTTTCAATGTCTCTATAACGAGCAATATTTTACTACTTTTTCACATGTTCGAGAATGTATTTGCATTTTTATCGACCTCTAATTGTTGTATGATGGACCTTGAAATGTCTGTACATCCTGTGATCTTGTTGCAATTTTCGCACAAGAATCATTCTAGGCTCCCACTTGTTCGGCCCATCTGTTCACTACAGTTCTGAGTGAAAGCGTCATTTTGATCGACATTGATCTGTCAGGGAAAAACTTATAACCCGAAGAAAAGACGACAATACGAACAGAATCCCTATACATGTATTATGTCATGTACCACACAATAGAAAGATGACTTTTAGGAATACTTACTCTACCCTTATATATCTGTTTTGCATTTTAAAAAATCGGTTTGTTTTGACAGTTTAACGATTATAAAACACAAATTATGAGCGGGTGAATGGGAAAATGGTGCTCTGATCAGCTGAAAATATCAGAAATGTGCCTTTTTGGTTTGGTCTAATTTGGCTGGTTGCATGATTTTGCTTGTTTACAGTTGACACGATCACTACACCAACGTGACTCATCGATCACGTGATTTTAATTATTTCACGATTGGTCGAGCACTGGTTCCGGTCACGTGCTTCATTTGTAGTCTTGATACCAGTGAAGACTAACATTTCCCTGCCTGCAATGTTTTCACACTTGTTACAGTGACTGAGGAGTTGTCTCTCCTTGTGTAAAATGTCAAAAACTTGTTGCAGTGAGGAGTTATTTTTCCTGTGTACAATCGTTACACACTTGTTACAAGGAGGAGTTATCTTTTCCTGTTTGTAACTGTCAGACATTTGTTACAATGGGTTCTCTTTTCCTGTGTATGATTGTTAGACACTTGTTATACAAACATACCTGTCCGCCAGCTTGTTATATATTTCTAATAATGTTACGCTATGTTACACATATTCTGTTGTTTTTGCTTTTTCCAACGTTTTTCTGTACGTTTATATCGGGCTGTATATTTCCCGAAATAAAGCTTGAAATAGCGCTACTCCGTCTGGTCTGGATTTATTATGGTGTGGAAATGGCTGAGAGATGGCGAGGCAGCAACTTGAGATGATGTTGATGATGGCGAAGATAAAATGTTATTTCTCAAAGGTAAAAGTTTTGGCAGAAGATTTCGTCAGTTTGCAAACTTGCTGTTGTTAAAACTACAGACCCATACGCTTAAGTCAAACACGCTTAAGTCGAACTTCGGATACGTCGAAGCAAAAAGTTTTTCCCAGCCAAACTTGCTCTTTGTATGACTAAATTTTCCACGGATAAGTCGAACGAGTACTCAAAAACGGATAAGTCAAAACTCGGTTATGTCAAACGAAATCTGCAATTTTAGCCTCGGATAAGTCGTACCAGTCGCTGGCACGGGAATTTCTTCTTGTCCTTCTGATGCGTCAGCGCCAAAACACGGCTTGCACGGAGATTTTACATTTTCCGTGCAAGTACAGGTTGACAGTGTTATCTGTCCTGCGGGTCTTAGGGCTGGTTGTCTTGGGTGGTAGAACACGAAATTGGCGAGAAACACGTGAAAGAACAGAGCTATGCGAGAGATCTGACCCTGTGCCCCTGATCTCGGAGGGTAAGCAGTGAGTTATTCCTGGTGTGTGAAATGTGTGTGTGTGTGTGTGTGTGTGTGTGTGTGAGAGAGAGAGAGAGACAAAGAGGAAGGTTGCCGGTTGGTGCAATTAGAGTTGGATCTTTCTGCTATTTGACTGCATGTGTTTATATGACGTTGCACTAGAATTTATTGAGCACATGCGATCATATGAATTCGAACGCGCGCGCGTTCACACACACACACACACACACACACACACACACACACACACACAGAGATGACGCTGCTGATCTTACAAGCAGAATAAGAGTCAGTGAAACTAGAAAAGAAGAAGAAAACATACGCTGGAAACTTATCACCGTATGGTGCTAGGCAGCTTTCATGTCAGAAGGAAACAGCCATCAGAAAAACTTGGCTTTCTCCTTCCTCTGCATTGCATGTGTGACTATGGTAAGACCAAGCCAGTACTCTGAACTGAAAGTGAACAAAATAGCTACGGAGATTCGATGACATGGCAGCTTACACGAGCGTATTGAATATAACAAATCCTAGCAGTAAGGCTCAGTATAGTTCACACCCCTGGGCCGTACTGGGCAAACTATTCAAACGCATCCACACTCATTTAGTACAGTTCGCCTGCTTAGATCGGTTTAGGGTTAACCTAACCGTTAGGTTTAGATTTAGGGTTGGGGTTACCTTGTGGTAATGATGCAATCGCTATGTTGTTTAGCCTGGACGGTCGCAGTGCATTTACAGCAGATGCAAATGACACAAGGGGGCGAACTATACCAACGCAGCAGCAGTAAGCTCATGTTGACCAGGGAAAATAAATTTCAGTTTCCAAACCGATTCAGGGGGTGAAAAGGTGCAACTCGCTTAACTCGAAGCTAGAGTCGAAATTCGACCTTATCCGTCGTCACGGATAGGTCAAACTTCGGATACGTCGAACAAAAATCCATTTCCCCTGCGAATTCGACTTAAGCGTGTTCGACTGTACAAATTATATCCGAACAACATTATACAACAACCACAACACAACAACAATATGACCAGAAACAACTGACAACAACAAAACCCCACACAAAACAAACAGAATTACACCAATAAACAGAAAACGCATCAGTATCGAGATCAAGACACAACAACGCATGCACGCAATATCAGTCAAACCATTGACGTTATTGTATTTAAACAAGATGGCCACTGACCAGCCCAATATGTTGTTTCCATTTAATCACCTGCTGTCGTCACGGTCGTTCTTTTGTAATGCCATGTATTCGGGAGGACACACACACACACACACACACACACACATACACACACACACACACACACACACTACACTCTCTCTCTCTCTCTCTCTCTGAATGGAAACAACTGACCGGGCTTGTCAGACCAATCTTGGTTTTGGAAGACGTCAAGTTGTTTTCTTTGAAATCTATGACGTTTTCCTCATTGGGATGACGCATAATACATTTGACGTAATAACTTTGACTCGGATAGAATTCTTGCAATGAAAGCAGCCCCATGAAAATTGAAGTGTTGCTGCTGCGCAGTGTAAAGATCGAATTTATACCGGCTCAATGTGTTTAACAGACAAGTCTGCGCGGCGAACGTTTTTTCACTATGTGTTATGTCTGCTGCGCGCGCGCGCACACAGACACACACAGACATACGCGCGCGCGCACGCACGCACGCAGACTTGCGCGAGCCGCGTTTGTGCATGTGCTCCATTGAGACCTATGTGGTGTTCTCTCACTCTACTATGCTATTGAGTGAGAGTCAGTGGGAAAAACAAAGCTCACTACATCAATGAAACTCCCGCTTTCCCCGTCTACAAATAGAGAAGCAAATAAAAGCGACACAAAAGGGACAGAAACCACTTAACTTTGACAAAGGACGGCACAGGTCGACGTTTCGGCTTACGCCTTCTTCAGGACATAAACAAATGGGACATAACTTCAACAAACAAGCAAAAGGTAACTCTGCGGACGTACTGACATACACGGCGCGAAAAAAAAAAAAAAAGGGTGGGCGAGAAAAGGACCAGAAAAAAATAGCAAAATTATCACAACACCCATCCTTAGGTGACAGAAGACCATGGACTGTGTGTGAAAAAAAAAAAAAAAAAAAAAATGTTGGGCAGAAAAGAACAAAAAAGAAAAAGCTAATTTTCACTATTCTTTTTTGTTCTTTTCTGCCCAACATTTTTTTTTTTTTTTTTTTTTTTCACACACAGTCCATGGTCTTCTGTCACCTAAGGATGGGTGTTGTGATAATTTTGCTATTTTTTTCTGGTCCTTTTCTCGCCCACCCTTTTTTTTTTTTTTTTTTCGCGCCGTGTATGTCAGTACGTCCGCAGAGTTACCTTTTGCTTGTTTGTTGACGTTATGTCCCATTTGTTTATGTCCTGAAGAAGGCGTAAGCCGAAACGTCGACCTGTGCCGTCCTTTGTCAAAGTTAAGTGGTTTCTGTCCCTTTTGTGTCGCTTTTATTTGCTTAACTTGTAACCACTTCGCAGTCATTACCGTTTCCGTTTCTACAAATAGAGAACTTCCGAAAAGTGACGACACACCCCCACGTCAATCAAACATGACGTCGGCAAACTGACGCTGATACAGTTTTGCGTCAGTGCGCGTGTGCCTTTTCTGCGATGTTTGTGAGGCGTGTGGCTTGTGTAAAGGAAATGTGCTTCGAGTACAAATTTTCGAGTCAACTGACGACAACGGCTGCAGTGAATTTTTCTAATTTTTTTGTATATTTTTTATGGCACCCCAGGCTCATTATCTATGTATAGTAGGAGCGATTTTGAGATCTAAAGTGTGTTCACCAGCACTTTCATCAGGTACGGCTTACGCCAAAAGTATAAAAGCGACAACATCCAAAATTCACTTCGTTGAGAGTCCGTATTCATGCTATCTATGTCCAAAACATGGAGTGGTTTAGGTAAATATTACGCCTTTAAACGCCAGAAAGCCACTTTTTCTGAAAAGGGCGATAACTCGCAAATCATGTGTGCAATCGTACCTGGATCGGGCCTTCTATTCAACAATCTTGATTCATTTAGAAATCCCAAATTTGAAATCGATCGGTTCAGTATTTTCGGAGAAATAGGCATCTGAACTGGGTTCACATGCAATGTCAACTCAGGCTCGGTTTACATGAAAACTATAAGAGCGACCATTTTCTAGTAGTGATTCTGTTCAGAGTCCGTATTCAAGCTATCTACTGCCAAAAAATTGAGTGATTTAAATAAATATTACGCCTGTACACGAAAGACAACCAACTTGTCTCAAAAGGGCGATAACTCCCAAATCACTTAAGCAATCATCACACGCTTGAATCGTCTAACGTAACATTTTGATATATTTGGATACCCCAAATTTGAAGCCATTCGGTTGAGTATTTTCGAAGAAACGGGCCTGGACACAATTCACACACGCACACACGCACACACGCACACACGCACGCACACACGCACACACGCACACACATCCGCACAGACGGCACTCACTGAGGAGGAGAAGTGCGTTCGGAACACCATACGCGTCAGCATCGATGACGCAAGTTTTCTTACGTCATTGTCAGAGTTACACTTGCAAAATCGTCTCTGCGGGAGATCGGCAGTGACGTGCGTTTGTACCACAGATGCTTGCCTATGAACGTGGAAATTTTAGCCCGTCCTATTATGTTGTTTCCATTACTATGGAAACAACATAAAAAGGGCATTGTTAATGTGAATAATTAGAACAACATGTTTTCGGCTATAACGTTATTCTGTTTGTTAGTCAGCAGGGCATTATCGTCAGTATTCATCGTTAAAATAATCATGTCGATAACATTATTAAATCGCGCGGTACATGGATATTATTTACTGTGGAATAGGACAACATACTTATTGATAAAATATGACATGCTCATTATGACAGGAAACTTTCTGTCGGCAACTGATATGACTGGCCATTCCTGGTTTGCTGAGCAGGTAAGTTTGCACAAGAACTCTTTTGGTGAAAGTTCACTTTTATCAAGGGAGATTGCTCTGTTATGACTAGAGTCGTGAGTTGTCTCCCGAGCAGCCTTGCCTCTCAGTAGACGGTCTCCAAGCCTTAAATTACTTTCGCACAGCGATTGGCTGAATTCAAACCGGTCACTGCCACATTCACACTGAAGAGCTTTAGAGGTCACAGTCATGCATAAAATTACGAAAATCTCGAACCCGCCCAGCTTGGATAGCGACAGAAAGCAGGCTACCATCGTTCCTGCTCATTTGCCTGATAACATCCCCTGACCCCTGACCTTCACAGTCTGCCCGGGACAAAGATTTCAGGGATTTTCAAAGATTTTATTCCTTTCTCCCCATTTGGGGTATGGAGGAATGTCAGGTAATGCATCATACATGATTCTCATACGTACAGAATTACAAAAACACATGTAGGACGGAAGAAATCACAACAGTCCAAACTGCACATCGCATATGTTACAAAAGAACAAACAAAAACAATAGTGCAGTGTGTGAGGTGAAACATGTCAACATAGTTACAAACGTATCTACATGACATACTAGATGATTTTACTATTTCTAAAAAAAACCAAAAAAACAATAGTGCAAGTGTGTTAGGTGAAACATGTCAACATAGTTACAAACATACCTACATGACATACTAGACGATTTTACTATTTCCAATGAATTTTGCCAGACTTAGCAATGTTTTCTTTGGTAGTTCTAGTGACATGTACCTGCAGAAATTAAAAGATGAAATTGGTCTGCGAAATGTGGATGGTATAACATGTTGCCTTTCAGCTTGAAATTTTGGGCATTCCATGATAAAATGCAGTTTGTCATCAATTACTGACATATCGCATCTAGCGCAGAGTCTGTTCTCTTTGGGTGTGCCATTTCGCCTATCAAGTTCAATAGCTAATTTATGATTGCTGCACCGGAATTTCATCAGAGAAATAACATAAATGTCTGGTAGTACTGAAATGTACTTCTCGGTCCCGAACTGTAACTTGTAATTCCTGTAGAACAGACACTTACTACTATTTTCCAAGGTTTGTCTCCAGTCTCTAATAAAGTTTTCTTGTAAGCTGGTTCTAACGTTGCGGCAGAGCGAGTCTATACTAGTAAAGGTTTGTGTTTCCCAGACACAGTCATAGCCGCTTTCAATAAGAATGTCTTTTATTTTACTCAGCCACTGGGAGCTTAAAAGCGATTCCTTATGGAGTTGGGACAATACTCTATACATTTTTGTTGAGAATTTGTCAGCCGTTGAACTGACTAAGCTTGCCCAGAATCTAATCATTCTAACTTTGATTGCTATTTCTAAGGGGAATTTTCCAGTTTCACCATAAATGACTGATGACATTGTGTTTCGCTGCAACCGGAAAGTATATCTGAGAAATTTTCGCTGCAACCGGAAAGTATATCTGAGAAATTTCAGCTGTAGTTTTTCAATCAAAACTAAGTTTTCATATCCCCATATCTCGGATCCGTACAGCAGGACAGGTGCAACCATTTTATCGAAAAGATCAAGCAGAACACCAATAGGCAGGTCTTGTCTACGGACAGTTTGTAATAGGGAAAACATGGCTTTTAATGCTTTATCATACATGATTTTCTTGCATTTATGAAACTTTCCGTTTCTTGAAAATTCAACACCAAGATACCGAAACGAGTCAACATTTTCCAGAGCAGTCTCACCATATCTGAATACGTCATACTGAGTGCTGTACAAGCTAGGGGAAGTAACCCTTACAAAGTGTAATCGAATCCCTACCAGACAGACCCATCATAGAGTGAGGAGCAACTGGCGGCTACAGACTGTGACGGCTCGTTCTCTTATCACCTTTCGTGCTGACACAATTTCTCTCTTTATCTCTCAGTCTCGGCAGCGGTCAAGGACACATACGCTTTCTCTCTCTCACTCCGGGTCAACCTGAGGTAGGTGCCGTTAATTTGAACAGTTTTAGCTGTCAGTCTTAAGTCGTCGAAAGAGTTGTTATGTCAAAGTCATGATTGGAGTGCTGGGGGTTTAAGACTCCGAAACAACTGTGCAGATGTTGTTAGAAGTGAAACATACAATAATATCAACAGCTGCGTCTGTTGAAGCGTCAATGCATTGGTTGATATCTAGGCTGCCGTAAGCTACCACTCCTGGTGATAACCGGCCAATATTTCACGTTGTTGTCGCCTGTCTTCCTGACCCACGGAACACAGACAAACAGGGCAGTAGTGTTGAGAGATGTGTCCACCCTTCTCAGTCTTCAGTTTGTGTCAGTGTACGTGTGTAGAGTCAGTGGGCATTAATACAGCACATTGTCTCCACTTTGCGTGACCGAAATGCGATCTTTGGAGCTCGGGCCGTGAGTTAGTAGTGTAGAGATATGCGTCTACACCTGTTCATGTCAGTATTCGTGTGTTTGTGTAGGACGGGGGCGGTGATGCAAAACACGTTCACGAAATACGATTTTTTTTTTGCGAACAAAGACAGCGCACAAGAGGACTATCCTGGAGATTTTCTTTCCAAACACTTCCGGGAAAGCAAACTAAAGCCAGCGGACATTTTCGCTCGAGTAGCCATCAGCAAAGGTTTTTTTTTTCTTCTTCTGACATCACTGTCTAGTAAAGTCTGTAAATATCTTTCAATTTGGAAAGTCGAAAGAACGATATGTTTTTTAAACATCTTCAAATTTGTTTTTGTGTCAGCGTGAGTGTGTCAGTGTTCATGTTGTGTGGTCGCCATGTTGTAGAGCCGGGAACGCAGTTCACTCAGCTTCCTACGGTCTCTCGACAACAAGATAGACTATATACGCAGTCCAGTTGATTCTGTACAGGTTACTGAACTTCCACGGCTTCTGTTCCTGAACTAATTAATGAAGAGTTGTGTCCACGTGTACTGGCAAGGTGTGTGTGTGTGTGTGTGTGTGTGTGTGTGTTGGAAAATCACTGACAAGTTAGTAAAGGAGAAGTATGTACCCTAACACGATGGTCTGACGGAGTATTGTGAGTGGGGTAAGGGTGGAATGCACGCTGGCGATAAGACATTCTCCTGTAGGCAGACACTGTGGCAACTCTCCACTCTCTCTGCGGTCAAAGTGATATCCTTGTAGCGGTGCTGGCTTGCCGGGTGATGTTAGTCAAGGCTCACTGAACAGTCTACACAGCGTAGATTTCTTTGCAAATGTTTTGCATGGCTGTAATAGAGACAAACTCTGGATGAACATTCTGCTGTCAGAAGAGACTCAGTGGTCATTGTCTGGGTACAAAAAAAAAATTATTTTCAACAATTATTATTTTAGTTATGGAACTAATTATGCTGAAAAGAGACTTCGGCTGATCTTGAGTGAGTGAGTGAGTGAGTTTTTCGGGTAGCCGCTCAAGCACCAAAGACTAATTCCCGGCTGAGGCTGATCTTGAAGCTGAATGAAGAAAGGAAGAAAGAAGGAAGGATACAAACGAAAAACAAACTAAACAACAGAAAATAAACAAAACAACAACAACAACAACAAAAACCACCCAAACAACAACAACAGCAAAACCCAACTAAAACCACCACCACCACCACCACCACCACTACCCAAAAACAAAACCAAAGAAAACAATCAAACAAACAACAAACACCCAAAACAAAAGAAAAGAACAACAAACTTCACCACTACCACCACCAACAACAATAGAAATGTTTGAATCCAAAAAAGGATTTGTTTGCAATAACCTTTGAACGCAGAGTGCAGACAGGCATTGGCACACTGACAAGAGAATAGGTGGAGATAAGAGAACTACATGGTACACATGAGTGTGACAGGCTGACCTGTTTTATGACTGTCAAACTGGCCCACACGGACAACCAGTGCATATAGAGACCAAGGCGCATGTGTACCTTACGCGCATTCGATTGTTCAGCCGGCGTCAAGTTAGTATTTTGGCGTACGCCCGCGTTTGCACAGACAACTCAATGAATTTCTTGGACAGCAAAATCTACTACCGATTTAGGCCGGGAAGCTGTCTACAGATATATTTTACCTGAACGTATACACAAGGTTTGAATTATCTCTGTGTGTGTGTGTGTGTGTGTGTGTGTGTGTGTGTGTGTGTGTTATTGTTGTTGTAGTTGTTGTGATTTTGAGGTTGTTGTTGTTGTTGCTGTTGTGTATGAGTGGGTGTATGTTGATTGTATGATGCTTTCACGTTGTCCCGAAAACTCCAGACGAACGCACTCTTGTGCACCTGACAAGAAAGTACATGTAATTAGAACTGAACTGATTTTGTAGCAACAGCGTAATGCAGCAACTGACAACAGCAGCTAACGTTGTCAGCTTATAGACACTGTGACATATTATAATGACTTGTTTCGGTAGACTAGACAACTGAAATTACCTTGTCTTTAGCATTACCGCAATGATGCAAACTAGTTCAGATTTAAGATCTTTTGTGAGGTTTGGTTTTTTTTTGCCATAAAATGTGTTAAAAAGCCGCAAAATAACGACAAGAAACAATGTCCGCTCCCTCCAAACTTTCAGATTTAATATTAGAGCAACCGGGGCCGTCGGTGGTCTAGTGGTTAAGAGACTTGTCACCAATGCGAGAGGTCAGGGGTTCGAGTCCCACTCGGGGCAAAGAATGTTTCCGGCCTTGTCGTAGGTGGCACCGTTCATTCGAGCCGATCGTCGGGGGTTCTGTCCGGGTACTCTGGCTCCCCCCCCCCCCCCTCTGCTTTGGAAATGTTCAGCCCACCAAATTTGAAAAATAAATGCAATTCTGAATACCGAAATTTAAATAGCTGAGCTGACCCTTCGCACCACGTGATTGTAATGAGAGAATGTGTGAGAGAATGCGTGTGATTCACGTGAGCGTGCGTGTTGGGTTCAGTTCTTGGCGCTTTGAGTCGATTCATGAAATTGGGTAAAGCGCCTATGCAATAATAATAATTATTATTATTATTATTATTATTTTCTCTCTCAGTACGCCAAAACGCTAAAAAATATGCTTTACCAACAACCAACCCAAAATGTCTGCAGATACTTTTAGCTGGCTGGCAGTCCTTTTTGTTGTGATCACTTTCTCTTGTTTCTTGAAATGGCTATGTTTAGTGATAATGAGATGGATAATAGCGACAATAAGGTTTCTCTAATTTTTGGTTCCATGTAAAGTACACTGCCCTCATGAGCATTTCTCTCTCTCTCTCCCCCCCCCCCCTCCACACACACACACTCTCTCTCTGTCTCTCTCTCTCTCTCTGTCTCTCTCTCCCCCCCCTCTCTATCTCCCCCCCTCCACACACACACACTCTCTCTCTCTTTCTCTCTCTCTTTTGTCTCTCTTTCTCTCTCTCTTTTACATTAAAAAAAATGTTTTTTGTTTGTTTTTTTGGTAGGTTTTTGTGGGGTGGGGATGGGGGGGGGGGGGGGGGGGGGGGGGGGGGGGGGGGGGGGGGGGTTGTAATATTTGCAAGATGTTTTACTTTTCGTAAACATCGACAACGGAAGATAATGATCTTTTGAGAATTACGATGTGTGATTAATCTTGAATCCTTATATAAGTCAGTTTAAATCTAGAACCTTGAATATCAAACCTTAACCCTTAGTTCCTTCCCTGTTCGTGTCTTCTTCAGGAAGCGTGTTCCACCAGTCTCGTGACGTCATCAGACAACAAGATGGGTGCTGGTGTTGCCGGTGTCCTGTTCCTGGTGGCAGGGTTAAGTGAGGCAGTGGCCCTCCTGTTTGACATGATCGCGGTGTCGTCTAACGTGTGGCACAGTGGACTGATACACTACCGGGGGAAAACACAGCCTGGCACTATGGGACTGTGGAAAGTCTGCACGAGCATCGGCTCTTGTGGGGACATTGAGTCAGATGACGTAACATGTAAGTCTGTCTGTCTGTCTGTCTGTCTGTCTGTCTGTCTGTCGCTGTGTTTCTCGACTGCTTCTCAATATTTTTGTCCTTTTTCTTCTTTCAGTGAAGGACAATTTCAATAGGTTATGAGGTCTATGTATATAACCCCCTGTCTTGTCAAAAACAAGTTTGTTTAGTCCAATTCAGACCTGTTTAAATTTTTCTGGCTATATGTATTACATTTTTGTAAAAGTTCAGAGGAGGTATTAGGTATTAGGTATGGATGTTCTTATGCATGTTTTTTAATTCTTAGAGTGGTGAATTGTTTTATTTCTAAGTGATTTGTCATTTAAGGCTGTACATAGAGTTTCTTTCTTTTTTCTTAATAGCGTTTGTTATATTATTTTAGAGCCCGTCCGAACATTTAATTGCCCCATGAGGGATGAATAAAGTAATTTGAACTTGAACTTGAACTGAACTTTGAAGAGTAGGCTTAGCAGTCTGATAAACTGTGCTGACTGCATATTTCATAACTTCAAAATCTTACCACAAGGATACAGTCACATAAATTCCCCGCACATTTTGATCACCACTCTGTGTGTGTGTGTGTGTGTGTGTGTGTGTGTGTGTGTGTGTGTGTGTGTGTCCCGTGTTACAGCGTGGCTGAACGCTTGTCGTGCGTTTGGTATCCTCAGTATACTGGGTATCACTGCTGGCCTCGCCCTCACTGCCGGAGCTCGCTTGAGCGGCGATCAGAAATTCTTTGGTCTCGTTGCTTTTATCGGCGCCATTGCTGCAGGTACACAATCACTTGTCTGTTGA
The DNA here is from genome assembly GCA_018292915.2 of Batillaria attramentaria. NCBI lineage: Eukaryota > Metazoa > Mollusca > Gastropoda > Batillariidae > Batillaria > Batillaria attramentaria. The sequence continues at coordinate 785,741 of JACVVK020000272.1, read as the reverse complement.
CCGTTACTTCTGATTGTCTCTTTACACAAGATGAGCTATTGGTTTGAAAGACTCTCTCCCTCTCCCCTATGTGGTGGAAAAGGACGTTAAACTCCCAAACACCCACCCACCCATCTCTCCCTCTCTCTTTCTCTCAGAGACGATCTGATTGGACTGAGAGAGAGAGAGAGAGAGAGAGAGTGTGTGTGTGTGTGTGTGTGTGTGTGTGTGTGTGTGTGTGTGTGTGTGTGTGTGTGTGTGTGTGTGTATTCACATGTGTGTTATGTTACAGGTCTGCTGGTCCTACTGCCCATCGTGGTGTACAGCAGTGAAGTGGGATCTGTAGAGTATGGGTATAGTTTTGTCCTCATGGTCATGGCCTTCATTCTTTGTGTGGCGGCTGCCGTCCTGCTGTTCATCGGGAGGATTCTGGCTGTGGACTGAACGCTGAACCCTGAACGCTGAACACTGAACGCCAGCAGAAGACATTGTACATGTGGTGTTTGTGGAATCAGAGCTTGTGACGTGAGTTGTGGTGTAAACTGTCAGTTTCCAGTAAACCCATGGCGGCTCAGTGAGGACAGTGACGTCATTATCGTTTTTATCTTCTATCTTGCCATCATCCTCTATTACCACGATCATCGACAGCACCGACAACATGACAACAGTGAACAGCAACGACTGGAATCTCTCAATACGCGCAAAGCGAATCATGACAAATTCTGCAAGACGTGTTAGACATTTTGCCATCTTCAATGGAACCTTTACAAGATGGGTCCACAAGAAAACTTTGATGTAAATTGTGCCCGTTGATACAATGATGTCAGTAGAAGTGGAAGTAGAAGGAGTAGAAGTGGAAGTAGAAGGAGTAGAACGTGACAGAAACAAACATTTGAACTATTCAGTAGCAGAATGCGAACATCTTCATAAACTTATCATAACATCTTCATAAACTGTTCATAGCATCTACACAAACTTATCATAATATCTACATAAACGCATCATAACATCTACATAAACTGTTCACATAACATCTACATAAACTTATCATCACATCTACATAAACTTATGGTATCTTCATGAACTTACAATAACCACACCCACATAAACTTGCATAAATATTCCGCAACCAGACATTTTCAGCAACTTTTTGAATGTCCCCGGAATACACGTTCAGATTTTGTGTACAAACTCTGACATTTGTTAACACGAATTCATCATCATCATTAATGAATATCTTACTGGCGTAAAACATTTGTTATAACGAATTCATCATCATAAGTAACGACTATCTTACTGACGTAAAACATTTGTTATAACGGATTCATCATCATAAGTAACGACTATCTTACTGACGTTAAACATTTGTTAACACGAATCCACCATCATCTATAATGAATATCTTACCGGCATAAAACATTTAATAACACGAATTCACCATCATCATTAATAAATAATTATCTTACTGACGTAAAATAAAATGCAGCTAACGACAGTTTGTGCTCTGCAGGCCTTCGTTGTTGATCCGAGTACAATGAAACATGACAATGTTCACATAAACTCAACAAAATAATTTTGACATACCGGATATCAAGTTTTATCACCTTGTCTTGTTTTGCTTTGTATATTTATGTGCCATATATTCCTCTCGCAAGGAACGCTGTGAAAGTCAATTTCTGATTTATTTGTATATATCACCCGTACAGTTTTGTATCTTTGTATTCGGACTACTGACCACGCAATTAATGATCACACTATGCAGGATTATTGTGACGCGGACGGACATGCCAATATTCATGGATTTTTAACTTTATTGTGACGCGGACATGCCAATATTCATGGATTTTTAACTTAATAAGACGTACAGGAAGCTATGTACAATGTCAGTTTATTAATAAATTATTTTTCTCACTCTCACGTGAAAGAGTCACGTGGATAAAAAAAAAGTCTTACTGGAAACAGTGAGAAAAATGTTTGAACGCATTTTCACGTGGTTTTCTAACCTTTAAAGCCCACTGGTGGGCATGGAGTGGGTAACCAGTTAATCCGTAGTTTGATATTCAGCAGGCGCAAACTGTCCATACCCGCCCGTGGACTTAAAATTTACATGAACCGTCACCTACAAAGAGGATTTTTTTTTTTGATGAATTTGTTTACCATCTGTGATCCCGACAGCATCTTCAGTTTCCTGAAAGAGGTCAACCTGTTCTATAAATTATAGACTTCAAACATTCAGTCTTTCACTGACCACCCATTTTTTTTTTTTTTTTTAAGACCCGATAGATTTTTCATATTTATTTACGTCTTGTTTTAAAGTGGGAATTTTTATGTTTTATAGGACCTGGCAGGAAGGGACTTTCATGAGCCGCGAATTAGCCTTTGTTGCTTGCGCGGCGTTAAGCCCTAACTAACTAACTAACTAACTACCATCTGTGAAAAACCTATTCTGTTATGTACGCTTACATTTACTGCAGGGTTGTTTTTGCTTGTGTAAGACAAGCAAGTACGTATACGGACCGAGTACAGAGTAGGTAAAACAAAGTATCTGTTTATGTATGCAAATGACAGGCTTCTCGCTTGTTAACCTTCTATTGTAGCCTCCTGCAAGTACGTATATGGACAGAGGAAAAAGGTAAAACCATCATGCACCTGTTTTTGCAAATGACAGGCTTCTCGCTTGTAAACATTCTATTGTACCTGCATGATGCTACGAATATGGACTCTTAAAGTAGATAGAATCATCATGCACCTGTTTACGTATGCAAATGACTGACTTTTCTCTTGTTAGCATTCTATTATAGTATTTACTCTTTATATCATGTAAACCGTTCGTAGCAGCCCTGTTACTTCTTTTGTCTATATGTTACACTCATTTGTTACGCTCCCTTCAAGCACTCTAGTGCCTTTACCATGACACTGCTGACGAGAAACCAGTCCCTGTTAATATCAAATGTTGTCTGATCTACGTGTATTATACAAACATGATTTCTCCTTGTGTTGAGGATTTTTGTAACGGCTGTGTTACACGTAGTCTTTTTATTTTTATTTTTTATATTGAGCCATGCATTTCCCAACAAAAATAAATTCAGCTTGAGGTAGATGGTCAGTATTCTGTTGTTTTTGCATAAAAAGGCCTGCAGCAAAGCATAGGGGGCACAGAATGCCTCTCATTTTAAATGAATTTGAAAATATCAGCCAGGCTTTGACATCAAATCAGAATGATGATGATGATGTCTTGTAACGCGCTGAAAAACTCCATGCCCAGCATGCTCGTAGCGCGGGGGGCGGGGGGGGATGATAAGTTTTAACAAAAAACAGGAGAAGGGGGTGGAGTCTGCGGGGGGTTGGGGGGGGGGGTGGTGGAGACCGCATCAGAACTTTGAGAAGAGACAGGTCTTCAGGTGGCTCCTGAAGGATTCGGTGGAGGTGCTGGATTTCAGGGAAGGTGGCAGAGCGTTCCACAGAGCAGGAGCAGAACACTTGAAGGAGCGAGCTCCAAAGCGCTCAAAAAACAGGATAAAACTTATTTCAGCTAAGACAGACACGGTCACACAAACACGCCCTCTACGACACTGTATCGCCCAACACTGGCGACATGGCACGTGTATATATAACATTCATGGGACATGTATACAATCTGTGATATTTACCAGAGTGAAGGTTGCTAGTAACTACATCATGAATTTCAGGCCAGCTGCTTTTAGTTTTAGCAGAACGGCCATCACGTTATTTCTGGTCAGTGACCACGTGACATCAAACAGACGAGGATACAACGCTAATGGACAGAATGGGCCCGCCATAATAACGGGTCTCCACATTGTACCAAACTTGAAGTTGCTGGATTACAGAAGTGACAGCCCATTGTTGCACTCACTCACTAGTATGGAGCAAGTTTCCGGAGCAGTAGTGGAGTAAACGCGAACGTCTGTAGAAGTAGAAGAATTATATATGTTACAGTGAAATTTGTGTAATCAGGGATTTCATGAAATCCCTGAAATTTTCAGTAAGTTCATGTAATTACTGTTTCACTCGGGGATTTCATGAAATCCCTAAAATTTCTAGGGATTTCATGAAATCCCTAAGTTTTTGTCATGGTTTTTACACTATCTTACTGGCTGAGTTTAGTGAATTTGTGTAAGATCAGACAGCCGGTGCCTAGACTAGGTGTGCTATGGGCCTAATGCGGAGGCTGTTGCCACACAGCCGAGATTCACCCACTTCACGGGTGCAACTTTAGGGGTGTATGACACATCTTATGATGTGGATGATTACACACTGACACCGCAGGTGCTGTAGTTCCAGGGTCTGGTTAACTCCGGGATATTTATGACAGGAAGCGTGGAATGCGGCCCTGTCCCGCAGTCCCAAACCACACGGACCTCCATAGCATCATCTTACCATCATCCTCATCTCCATCATCATGCTATATAATAATAATAAAAAAAATGCCCCAGCGTTCGCGCCCTCCGTGGATTCCACTCCATGACCTGGGAGGAACATCACTGAAGCTGGCAAAGAGTTGGGGCAGAAAAAAAAAATCACTCGTAGATCAGATAACAAGTGCAGAACTGCCTAGACCCTGAAATTTCACTCTTGGCAGCAGCTCACCACAGCATTCTCACCATGTGACAACTCTGTACACAAACAGTAATTTCTTTTGACTGATGAGACTGCATGTTCACGAGGGTACACTAACACTGCAGTCTGCAACATGTACTTACAACTGCCTACCACTCCACTGCAAGCATATCTCAATCCAGCATCGAAGAGATTCACAAAGCGGAGCTATCTGCACGCTACCAAACACACCACCAGTATCTGATCCCCAAAGAAGACCACTACAAACTCGTGGAGAGTGCGAAATCTACTGCTGCTGCTGCTGGTCAGAGAAAGAGCAGAACGACTTCTATCTCCTGACCAAGTAAGTTTGCTTCACGGAAGGACCCGGAAGGGGTAGGGGTAAAGGGGGGGGGGGGGGATAGGGCAGAGGCTCGAAAATTCTAACAGGGGAGCGGGGATTTTCATTTTTCCATTTCAGTCAATAAATACCTTTCACCTGAGGAGATCTATTACGTCATTTCCAGTATTTGAGGGCACACATATTGTAGACTGTGACAACATTTTCAGCACCAAGAATACGAAGGGACGAACAGATACTCTCGCCCCCAACCACCCCTCCCCAAGTCCTACGCCAGTGCATGGTTTTTCAAACATGGATTTTACTGTGGCATCTTACATGTATGAGTTGCGCGAAATGAACTTGCAAATTTTTTCTTCTTTTACTGTAACTGTCTTACATATTGGTTGCTCGAAATGTACTTTCAGTTTTTATTTATTGTGTATCTTCTACTGTGAGAACTTGTATGTTTTTTTTTTAATACTGGTGGCTATCTTATATGTAGAGTTCCGTCAGATACACTTGCATGAATTTATTATTTTCACTGATTATCTGAAATGTTTGAGTTGTTGGAGATGTACCTCTATGTGTTTACTTTCTGTACCATGTCTGTCCTTAAAAAAAAAAAAAACAAAAAAAAAAAACCACACAAACGATGAGTTGAACGGGTGCACTCCTGTGTTCGGCTCAAGAAAATTATGGGTCAGTGATTTCCTGAAATCCCTGGCCCTTCAAATCAGGGATTTCCTGAAATCCCTGGAAATTTTAGGGATTTCATGAAATCCCCGAGTGAAACAGTAATTACATGAACTTACTGAAAATTTTAGGGATTTCATGAAATCCCTGATTACACAAATTCACTGTAACATATATACTTCTCCAACTTCTTCTTTAGTAGGTCGTGACGTCAAAATCCGTAATGGCTAAAACATTATTTCTAGTGCGCATGCTCTAAGCCGGCACATGCGCACAGGGAAGTGAAACGCCTCAGTCACACATGCCGTGCGCAGTGTTTCGTATGCCGATGTCAGCTTTCAAATTACAACAAAACAAAACAAAACACGTACGGACAGAGTATAAATAATGTCCTAGATTCGATGTGCCCGATAACGTAAAACTCATCACACTTGTTTGTTGATGTCGACGGAAAAACTGCTCGTTAAAACTCGTGTGGCGTATATTACGTCCGAGAGAGAGAGAGAGAGAGAGAGAGAGAGAGAGAGAGAGAGAGAGAGAGAGAGAGAGAGAGAGAGAACAGCTTGCACCTTGATCCAAAAGACATAAGTAGAAAATATGAAAGACAAACACGCTTGCCTGATGTAGAAAATCACCGAACTTTCTTTTATTGCATCGAATAAGCGGATTGTGAGAAGATAATTGAGCACTATAATATTTGATACGTCAAACCACGCACTAACAATATCATATATAATACGTCAAAAGCACGCACTAACAGTATTATATATAAGACGTCAAAACCACGCACTAACAATATAATATATTCCGTCAAAATCACAAACACGAATACATACGCACTGAGTCTAGTAAACCGAAATTCAGTTGGGCATATTCAACAAAACCGATTCAAAGTAGCAAGACCACCACTCCTCCCAATGATTGTGTGTGTATGATTGTGTGTATGATTGTGTGTATGATTGTGTGTATGATTGTGTGTATGAATGTGCGTATGATTGTGTGTATGATTGTGTGTATGATTGTATGTATGATTGTATGTATGATTGTGTGTATGATTGTATGTATGATTGTGTGTATGATTGTGTGTATGATTGTGTGTATGATTGTGTGTATGATTGTATGTATGATTGTGTGTATGATTGTGTGTATGATTGTGTGTATGATTGTGTGTATGATTGTATGTATGATTGTGTGTATGATTGTGTGTATGATTGTGTGTTTGATTGTATGTATGATTGTGTGTATGATTGTATGTATGATTGTGTGTATGATTGTGTGTATGATTGTGTGTATGATTGTGTGTATGATTGTGTGTATGATTGTGGCCGCATCGCTTTTGGAAGGGACTTTGTGTGTCTGCAGATATGAGAAACATGTCCTACTACACATCGGTGACACTAAGTACTGTGCGTGAGTTAAAAATGAAGCTAGAGTTGCTTTTTCGATGGTTTCTTTCCGCCGGTCCATAACTGGAACCCAGTCAAGCACGAGGTCGGCACGTGCGCAAAAGGGACAAGAATGGTGAGGCCTTGTTGAGGATACGCCGGCACAGCCTACGACCTCCCCTGCCAGCTCAGCCCTGTTCCTGGTCCGTCGATAACTCTACGCCCCTACGACGACGGCCAAGTCGGGCTAACCGAGACCGAGCCGAGCTAAGTGATACTTGAGAAGGAAAAAACAAAATACTGGGTGACAAGGAAAGTGGACAGTTGCGAACAACTTTGAGGTCCCCGTGTTATTTCACAGTGTGCACAGAAGCGGTTAAAAACTGTCGCATTCACCAGCACAGTACATTCTCAGCCTGTTTCGAGATTATTGCCGCGGCTTGCATCAGTTGTCTCCCTTTGTGCTCTGCCACGAAAAATGCATGCATGCTGCGGGTTTGTGTATGCACGGGAGACAACTCATGCAGGCGTTCCTATGTGTTATTGTTTTATCCAATGAAACACATGACAATAAATTATTATATATATCATTAAATTAGTTTATCATTTCCAAAACAAATCACAACAACAAACACAAACATACAAGCCTACAACAGTAAATACACATTGATTAATTACAAATGAAAGAAATCAAACATAACTGATGCTGTAATCGATTAATATGATTACACGGAAAAACAAATTTGAGCCGCTTTTCCATCCGTCAACAACAACAGCAAAACACACACAAGTTTCCGTTTTACAAACAAAGCCGGATTTCTCTCTGTTTCACCGTAAACACACTGATCGTCCTACTGTGTTACAAACGTACAATATTTACATCATCATGTTCAGCGTGATTCTGATTGTGCACAAATTAGTGGAAATAGGTGCTAATTAAGCTGCATTGTATCGACTCATTCATTTTCTCGTTATTTGCACAGTCAACTGATACAACTTCCATGCACTCAAAACAAAAACCAAACACCACAAACAAACTGAGAGAAAACAGTTGAGGATATGTAAAATGTTGCTTCACATGGACAGAATGTGAAAGAAAAGTGCGGATTTAGGTTACTAGAAACAAACAAACAAACAAACAAAGGGACGAGCAAACAAACACAAGCCTATTGGAGTTTTCTCGTGCTACGGGCCATAACTCCGTTTTCCTGTTAACTGCTTGCGAGAGTTTTGTCCCCTGTGGGCTTGCGCCCTTACAGGTCTCAGATATCTGTGGCCATGTCACTAAAGCCTGACAACCGATGATGGAATGACACGTTGAGCGGCCGACAGTGACGTCAAAGGTTTAGCCAGAGTATGACGTATTGAGCGGCCGACAGTGACGTCAAAGGTTTAGCCAGAGTATGACGTATTGAATGGCCGACAGTGAAGCCAAATGTTTAGCTAGAGTATATAGTGTTTAACGTGTGAAAATGAAGTGCAACTATTTAACTGAAGTAGAAGTTATAACAAATGTTACAGCTCCTGCTCCACCTGCGGTACCAGAACCAGCGCCTGACACAGCGGATGACGTAGCGGTAGGTGCACCAGCGGGGGCGGGGGCGGACGGTCGTTGTCGTTGTCGGTGTTTGTGTCGTGGTAATGTCGTCTGCTTGGGCAGTGGATGCTGCATCTGTACTTGTGGTGGGCTGCGCTGTGGAGGTGGTAGGCTGGGCTGTACTGGTGGGTTGTGCTGTGGAGGTGGTGGGTTGTGCTGTGGAGGTAGTGGGAGCAGCTGTGGAGGTGGTGGGGGCTGCTGTGGAGGTAGTGGGAGCAGCTGTGGAGGTGGTGGGGGCTGCTGTGGAGGTAGTGGGTGCAGCTGTGGAGGTGGTTGGAGCCGCTGTTGACGTAGTGGGTGCAGCCGTGGAAGTGGTGGGGGCAGCTGTGGAAGTGGTAGGCTGGGCTGTACTTGTGGTGGGTTGTACTGTGGAGGTGGTGGGGGCAGCTGTGGAGGTGGTTGGAGCAGCTGTGGACGTAGTGGGAGCAGCTGTGGACGTAGTGGGAGCAGCTGTGGACGTAGTGGGAGCAGCTGTGGACGTAGTGGGAGCAGCTGTTGACGTAGTGGGAGCAGCTGTTGACGTAGTGGGAGCAGCTGTTGAAGTGGTCGTTTCTGCGACACAGAGTCCCTGCGAGCACACCTGCGAGAGGAGAAACATTGCAAAAGTGTAACCATTACAAAAATCAGTAATGACAAAGGTTCACTGTATCAGTGTATCCAGTGAATAACTGTGTTTTGTTTCGTAAAATAGAGAACACCAAGGAACAAAGTAATACACGTAAATATGGACCCAGGTGCAGCATCTCATACCAGACAGGCCTCGGGGTTCCACGGATAATGTGTTGCTAATACTGCTGCTCTGACTGACTCAGTAAGTTTTCGCTTCACTTTTTCCTGGTGTTCTGTATGTCCTATGTGTATGTTCCTGAAAGGACTAGAAAACATCTTCCACGCATTTTGTTTCCGAAAGCCACATGCTGCTTCTGCTGCTGTTGTTGCTGCTGTTGATGAGGGTGTGGGGGGGGGGGTGTTTGGGGGGTTTAACGTCCTTTTCCACCACATTCGGGTGATATCAAAGACGGGGCAACGATGAAAAAGCCAGCACAAACATTTGGCCCCAGCCGGGATACGAACTGCTGTTGATGAAGATGATGCTGCAGGTGATGGTGAGAAGGAGGAGAAGGAGGATTAAGATGGCGGAGAAGTACTCACCAAACTGTTGCCGCATGGCGTTCCCTCAAAAGGCAGGACGTATGTACAGTTGATTGTGTTCGGATTGCTGGATGGGATGCGGCACAACATTCCCGAGCAGATCTCGTTCAGAGCAGGTCCGAACTGCATGTGCACACACAGCATCAACAATAAATACCCTCAGCCAACTCTCGTCACACAAAGCACACACACACACAGCACCAACAGTCAATACCCTCAGCCAACTCTCGTCACACAAAGCACACACACACACAGCACCAACAGTCAATACCCTCAGCCAACTCTCGTCAAACAAAGCACACACACACACAGCATCAACAATAAATGCCCTCAGTCAACTCTCGTGACACAAAACACACACAGCTTCAACAGTCAATACCCTCAGCCTACTCTCCTCACACAAAGCACACACACACAGCATCAACAACAAATGCCCTCAGTCAACTCTCGTCACACAAAGCACACACAGCATAAACAGTCAATACCCTCAGCCAACTCTCCTCACACAAAACACACACAGCATCAACAATAAATACCCTCAGCCAACTCTCCTCACACAAAGCACACACAGCATAAACAGTCAATACCCTCAGCCAACTCTCCTCACACAAAGCACACACAGCATAAACAGTCAATACCCTCAGCCAACTCTCCTCACACAAAGCACACACATCATAAACAGTCAATACCCTCAGCCAACTCTCCTCACACAAAACACACACAGCATCAACAATAAATACCCTCAGCCAACTCTCCTCACACAAAGCACACACAGCATAAACAGTCAATACCCTCAGCCAACTCTCCTCACAGAAAACACACACAGCATCAACAATAACTGGAGGGTTGTCTGCTCGAACGTATCATCTCTCTTCTTTCTATTTGTATAGATGATACCTTCTGGCAGGGAACTCATAACACTGAGCAGCGTATTTATTCCCATTCAAAATTCGGGCTTGATTCTTGGCTATCCTAAAAGACATGCCGTGTGGCTTGCTTCAGGTGATGTCAAGTACTTACGGTACAAAATTCGCTGGTGGCGTCATCGCGGATGTAACGACATTGCTCGTCCCTGTTGGTGATTATCTCCCCTCTAGGAATGCTCGGCAGGGCGTTTGTTGCTGACGTTTGTGCGGGAAGTGTACACGTGACGCTAGACAAACATAAACATGTAACAATCGTGTTTATTATGCCTTCCATTGATCCTACCACTGATACAAATCGGGGAGCCGGGGTGGTTGAATGGTAGAGCGTTGGACTTCTAATGCTCGGGTCGTGAGTTCGATCCCGGCTGGGGCCAAATATTTGTGCTGGCTTTTTCATCGTTGCCCCGTCTTTGATATCACCCTATGTGGTGGAAAAGGACGTTAAACCCCCAAACACCCACACCCACTGATACAAATCTTAATACTTGTACTCACGATGAACCCCGCTTGCTGCTTGCGCGGCGTTAAGCCCTAACTAACTAACTAACTAACTATGAACCCCGCTTGCAATACAAAATGGTAAACAATTAACCACTAGATGGATTTATGCACTGAGTAAAAATTGCATTTACACTCTCTTTGCACTGCAGTATACAATGCACTCGTGTGTGTCGTTGGACTGCATTGTACTGACTGACTTGCCCATCATTACACTGGACTGTGAGTCACTTTATCATTTTTGTGTTTTGCGCATTGCATTCAGTCGTGTACACAAATACTGTATCATATTAAATTACATCACACGACTTGACATTATATCACACGACATCACATCACATCATATCACATTACACTACTTTTCATTATCGGGGTGGCCGAATGGTAGAGCGTTGGACTTCTATTGCTCGGGTCGTGAGTTCGTGTCCCGGCTTGGGCCAAATATCTGTGCTGGCTTTTTCATCGTTGCCCCGTCTTTCACATCACCCGTATATGGTGGAAAAGGACGTTAATCTCCCAAACACCCACCCACCCATCCTCATTAGCTGAATATACAGTGTTATGAAGACCTGAAGAAAAAAAAATTAAAATACATTCCTTAACTTTTATGCCCTGCATTATGATCTATTACTGGGTAAAGAAGATGACTTGAAGAGGAAGCCTACCCGTCCAGGTAGCTGATGAAAGAGTCGACACTGCACGTGGAGAAATCGAACAAGTTCTGCGGTTCAGCAACAGTGTACTGGGGAGGGACAACGAAGGTTGGCGTCATGACGAATTGACGAAACTGATTACAGCCCCCTTCACCGTCATGTGACGCGTCCAGACTGAAATAGTAACGGGATTGAAATAAACACGTCATTGAAAAACCTCATCATTGAAATAACACGTCATTGAAAAAAAAAAACACACACACACACACACAAAAAACTCATCATTGAAATAACACGTCACAGTGAAATAACACGTCACTGAAACAGCACGTCATGAAAATATTATTGCGAAAATCAGTAAACGCGTCATGTCATGGAAGACAACTTCCGTTCAGAACACTTTCTCTTGTAGTGCGCATGTACGCTGGGAAAAGACTATTTTAATTTGATGGTAAGTAGGGCTTTGAGAATCGCAAATAAAGAGTCCAGAATCAAAATCAGTATGAACTGGCAAAATAAAGGTATAATTATGTATTCATTTGTGTCAACGCACCAGTGGCCAAGTTCGTGAGCTGCGATGTTGGCAACAGAGGGACTGAAGCTGTTCTCCACAACAGACACGCTGTTGTCTGTACACACCTCTCCCTTCCTGGCAACACCTGCACGAAAGATAAGATAAGATAAGATAAGATAAGATAAGATAACCAACTAGCTAACCAACCGACTGACTAACCAACTGACTAACGAAGGAAGGAATAAAGGAACTAACTAACTAACTAACTAACTAACTAACTAACTAACTAACTATACTGTTTGACTGACTAACTAACCAATTAACTAAGTGAATACAAACAATAGTTAACTCACCCACTGCCGCACCGCCATTCAGCACGACGTCAAACCTGTGTCAAAATATGAATACGATACAATACTGTATGATGTTTGATACTCTAATGAACACTTTACTTTAATGAATTACTTTAACGAATCTATTTCTTACGTGTCCGGTCAGTATAGAGATAGTGACCTCGGGAGCAGTGCATAATAATATTAATTATTATGTCTGTTTATCAACACCAGCTGATTTGAGAGAACAAGGTTAAGGAAGGGAGGGCATAGGAAAGTGTCCAAAAGTTACCCTTTCATACCTTAATATAAAGTTAATATTAAGTTGGCGTGACTTATAGGCCTGTGAGTTCTGACGCCGCAAAAACCAAAGAGTTACTAATGCTGTACAGACCAGGAAGTAAGAGTTAGTGACGCTGTAAAGATCTTGCATTATGAGTTTCTATCGCTGTAAAGACCATGTTATGCGAGTTACTAACACCATGTAATAAGAGTTACTGTCGCTGTAATGAGCATGCAATAAGAGCTACTGACGCTGTAAAGATGATGCATTAAGAGTTTCTAACGCTGTAAACACCATGTAATAAGAGTTACTGGCGATGTAAAGACCATGTAATGAGAGTTACTGGCGCTGTAAAGACCATGTAATGAGAGTTACTGGCGCTGTAAAGACCATGTAATAAGAGTTACTGACGCTGTAAAGACAATGTTATAAGTGTTACTGACGCTGTAAAGACCATGTAATAAGAGTTACTGACGCTGTAAAGACCATGTAATAAGAGTTACTGACGCTGTGAAGCCCACATAATAAGTTAGTTCGTTAGTTAATTAGGGCCGAACGCCGGACCAATTAATAAGAGTTACTGACGCTGTAAAGACCATGTAGTGGTCCCCGTCCTGATCCAGGCCCCGTGCACTCTGGGTGGGAATCCAGTCACGGAACGCGTCCAGAAAGTCGCTGCCCTCGATTGGGCCTCCGCCAGTATTGGCGTTCAGAACCTCTGAGAAAGAATTGGCGGCAGTCTGCAACATAATAATAATAATAATAATAATAATAATTAGTATATGTACCTCAAATTCATGTCTATAGTACTGTAGTAACAATAAAGGAATCACCATCATCATCATCGCCATCATCATCATCGCCATCATCATCATCGCCATCATCATTTAAAAAACAAAACAAAAGAAAAACGTGAACATCAAATATTGATAGCAAAGAACGCACGCACGCTCCACACCGCACAAAAACTTACCTCAACAACATAAAGTTGCTTGACCAAGAACTTGATGTCTACGGCATTGTTGACCTGATTCACACTACTATAGATGTTATTCACCTGTAACAACACACACAAACATACACAAATTATTACTACGTAGTGAAACTGCAGGTTGTGCTTTAAATTCACGAAATTTCGGAAAACGCAATCAGCTTAATACTTATTGAAATCTTGTGGGGAACGGAGAAAGCCGTGCAGACGACAGTAACTTGGGGCGGTCGGCGGTCTAGTGGTTAAGAGACTTGTCACCAATGCGAAAGATCAGGGGTTCGAGCCCCACTCGGGGGAAAGAATTTTTCCTTCTCGTATGTGGCACCGATCATTCGGGCCGATGGTCGGGGGTTCTCTCCGGGTACTCCGGCTTCCTCCCGCTCTGCGTTGGAAATGTTCAGCCCACCAAATTTAAAAAATAAATGCAATTCTAAATTCCGAAACTTAAATAGCTGAGCTGACCCTTCGCACCACGTGATTGTAATGTGTTTATGTCCAGTGCGTGAGAGAATGTGTGTGATTCACGTCAGCGTGCGTGTTGGGTTCAGTTCGCAGCGCTTTGAGCCGAGTCATGAAACTGGGTAAAGCGCCTATACAATACTCATTAATATTAATATAATAATAGTATATACTTACGCTGTGAGCGGTGTACGTGTAGAATTCCCTCAGGTTGGCCAGCGTGTTCGTGGGGAAACGGGCTTGCCACCTGAACGCACACAAATAGTACACGTATACATTTAGACTTCAGAACTAATGACAAAACAATATCAACAAAACAACTACAACCAAGAGAAAATGAAATTAACAACAGCAAAAACCGAAAACGTTGTACATGCACATTGTAAACCTCCGACATTGTAAACCTCCGACATAAACCTTGTAAACCTCCGACATTGTAAACCTCCGACATAAACCTTGTAAACCTCCGACAGAAACATCATAAACCGCAAACATAAACATTGTAAACCTCCCACATAAACATGATAAACCAAAGACAGAAACATTATAAACCGCCAACATAAACAGTGTAAACCTCCGACATAAACATGGTAAACCGCAAACAGAAACATTGTAAACCTCCTATATAAACGTGGTAAACCTCCGACATTAAGACTGTAAATTTTTGACAAACACCGCTTCAGGGAAAAAAAAAAAATACATGGATCACTGGGCGACTATCACTGTGATTTACCTATACACTAGGGAAGTGAGGCCCGAGTGAGTAAATCACTCAGTGGATGGGTTACCTTCTGTAGTCACTGTTATCGACGACAAAGACAGTCTCCACTGTGTGGACAGTGATACCTGTCGCCTGCCTCTTTTGTCTCGCCTCGCCCACGTGATCTGTACACACGAACAAAAACTTGTACTAAAATGGAAATTTCTAGGAAAGGAGACAATGATATTGTAAGGGGGAAAGTATGTGCCTGTATAGCCCTATCGCAACCTGGTAAAAGCGCCTAAGCGTAATGGATGTGATTAGGAGCTTACACCCTTTCTCCAAGTGACGATACCAAAAGTTGAATGCTAGGAGAAGAGCGGACGTGCAAATACGATGACGTAATCAAACAAAACCCTCAATGATGACGTATTGCTCACCTTGATTATTCCTCTCACGTGTCGCGTGATCAGAGGGAAGATAATCGTGTCCAAAGTCAATCCACTGCGTCACGATGCTGACGTCATGCGTGTTGTCGTCATCAACAGATCGTCTGCGCCGCGCGGCAGGCTTCATCACGAGTTGTCTCCCATTGTGTTTCAAATTTCCGTCCTGGTTTGTTAGAAACAATGGAGAAAAAAAAAAAAAAAAAAACCGGATGTTTGTTAGCCATTATCAGGTCTGAACAACGGGTGCATGAAAGTCATGATACGACACCTTCAGGAATACATTAATCTAAATTAGCGCCATCACGATTGTGTGAATTAATTGCGAAGCGAATCTGGTCATGAGTGCGTAAACTTAATTAAAGGTTGCGCAGGAGGTTAAATGGGGAAAGGGATAATGTTAGGACCATTCATCACATTCCTTGCCGACACCTGAACAAATGATCTGAGCAACAGAATTATTGTCGCGCATAAACGTAGAATCCGTTGAGAATACATATGCATTGAGAATATATATACATTTGATATGCATCATATTTCATAATATAATTATGTTATGTATGTCTCTTTTTTTTTTAAAAGTCCCTTATGAATAACGTTCAGTTTGCAAAAAATAGGGGGAGCCGGGGTGGTCTAATGGTAGAGCGTTGGACTTCTAATGAGTTCGATCCCGGCTGGGGCCAAATAGTTTTGCTGGCTTTTTCATCGTTGACCCGTCTTTGATATCACCCTATGTGGTGGAAAAGGAAGTTAAACCCCCAAACCCCCACCCCACCCACCCTTGCAAAAAATTGCAAGGGCTGCATGAGTTTCTCGAAATATGATTCATAAACGTGAAATAAATGTGTAATATTACGACTGTACTACTTGATATCAACGTCTGCATAGTAAATTAGCAACTACGTTGTCAACTCTGAATAAGTTACGCAACGACCCAACAATACCCCATCCCCCCCCCACCACACACACACACACACGCACACACACGCACACACACACACACACACACACACACACACACACACACACACACACACACACACACACACTGGTGTTGAGTCACGTAAAGTAAATAAGGGGGGAGGTGTTTGTTTAGTTACAACACTTCATCTTTCGTGACACCAGGAAGATGAACCACACCTAACCGGTCTACTCATCCTAAACTTTTGTTTTGGAAAATGAATAAAACCTTGGCCTCGAATGAGGAAGGGGAAAGAGGGGGTCGGTGGGTGGGTGGGTGGGGGTGTGGGGTGGGGGAGGGGCGCGGCAATTCCTTTCGAAGGCGTTTACAAGGTTAAAAAATGCGGACTTTGTTGGAGGTGGTGATGGGTTAACCAGCAGCTGTCTGCCAAGGAATTTTATAAAACATTTCGTCTGTTACAAAACAACCAGTGTCTGTACTCTTGTGTACAGTTCAGTGTAAATGGAACTGCAGGTGGATTTACATTCAATACAGTGAGTACAATACAATACAAACATACTGTACACAATAACAACTCAACCGACCAAACGAACAAGCATTCAACTAACAACAACAACAACAACAACAACAACAACAACAACAACAACAACAACAACACGTCCAAAGGAAACCAAAAACAAGAAAACAATCAAACATAAACGACCACCACCACCACCAACACCACCACCAACAACAACAACAACAACAAACAACAGCAACACATCGAATTTACAAAATTGCAAATTGTTTTTTAAAAAAAGGCTAGGTATTGGGTGGCGCTGCATCGCGGCGACGCGCTTCCCCGGGGGTGGGGGGTGGGGAAGCTATCCGAATTTCCGGAAAGGGATGATAAAGTAGTGAAAAAAAAAGTCGGGAAATCTGGAACTCAGGTCCATTGGACGTACAACAGGACACGTAAACCACCAAGTCAAGTTAAGCGTCCTTCATTAAAAGGCAAATAACACAAGTTATAGCAGGCAAAACAGAAAAGTAACCAAATAACCACTCACCAGCAGAAAGTCATCAAAGTCAGACTGTTTCACCATGAAGGAGGCCATTCTGGAAGGATCGACGTAAACGCCAGAATCCTGAAATTATAAATTATAAATTGTGATTTATAGATCATAATTATCAAATACAAATTACAAATTATAAATATGAATTATAAATATGAATTATAAATTTTGAATAATAAATTATTTACTATAAATTATGAATAATAAATTATTTACTATAAATTATGAATAACAATTTTTTTTAGAAATAATAAATTATAATTTGAGCCTGATATACTTTGAGTCCAACACGCAAGGGAAATTTTGAGACGCAATTCTTTTTTTAAAAAGGTAAAAATAGTTGTTTATTGTCATAACATTTTTTTTATATCCGAACTAAAAATTCTCCATCAATAAACATTTTTTTAAGAAAGCAAATATGATCCCCTCATGAGGCATGAAAAATGGCTACTAGACAATCAGCCATGAATATTGTATACTACCCACTTGGAATAAGTATACCTAATATGAACATTTTCATTTTTGTTGTATAACATCCCAGGTGATTGATTATTCATTTTTTTCTATACAAAGTGTGATTGATGTCTGTCATCGCTCCGCCTTTTGACAATCATGCTAAGCATTCTACAAACAACATTTATAATGACAAAAACTGACTGAAACAAGGAGGACAGATACTGACGTGAAATAACGCGTAATTTTGTGATAGTTTAAGTCATTCATGACGCGTGGTTGGTAAACTCTGTTTTCCAATACCTTCTTGTGACAGCGGTCAATTTTCTTACCGTAGGCTCATCGTCATCATCATAAACATCTTCAGTATCATCCCCAGCCACCGTCACAGGCAAATGAGGCACTCGCTGAAGTTTCAAAATGACGTCATCACCACCGAAATTGAATTTCGTCACGATGACGTCAGGCATGCCAGATTCTCCGATGTCATTTCGCAGTTTTGGATGTTCATGGTGACGCACCAAGCTGACAGTGACAGATTCTGAAACAACAGAAGAATTAGTGAAGAATTTCATACATGCTGACACAGCAACATTTTTTTTCTTCAAAAAAGACAAAAAAGCAGCATGAACATTATCAACAAACAAACCAACCAGCTAACTAGCAAACTAACCAATCAACCAGCCAACCAACCAACTAACATAACAAATCATTCAGCCAAACAACTAAAAACCCAATGAACTTAATGAAGATCAACCGTACCTAAGCTGCCCACTCAACGTTGAACCCAGTCGAATGAGGAAAGGAAAGGTGAGTGGGAGAGAGGTGGGGACGGGGAGGGACATGAAGTGAGGTAAAGGTAATTACGTTTGAAAACTGTGGACTTTGTGGGAGGTGGTGAGGGATGAACAATAAACAGTCTGTCAAGGATTTATATGGCCATGCTAATACACGTCGTCTAGTGTGAAAAAAAAAAAAAAAACAACCACCCCCCCCCCCAACATCTCTTTTTATCGTCGTGTACAGTTAAGCTACAATTATACGTCAATGCCCTCCATTCCAGCAGAAATAAAACCACACAAAACAAAACAAAACAAAACAGACAGAGAAAACCAAAAAACCAAAACAACAACAACGACAATAAAAACCAAGCAAAGCCAACTCACCAGGCGTTAAAAAACAAACAAACAAACAACAACAACAACAACAAACAGAAAAAAAGTTTTCTGAGAAAACTAAAATCCGAGGCAAAAACTAACTAACTAACTAACTAACTAACTAACTAACTAACTAACTAACTAACTAACTAACTAACTAAAGTAAAGAAAAGTCTCTCTCTCTCACACACACACACACACACACACACACACACACACACACACACACACACACACACACACACACTGCTATATATACTGACCACTGTATGACTGTTGGTTGACAGGTGAAGCAGTAGTGACGGACAGCAGGAATAAAACCAACGCACTTCTACACGCTCTCTCCATTTTTATCCTTCTCTCTCTCTTTTTTTCTCTTCCTCCTACTTTCTTTCTCCTTTTCTTGCTCTCTCTCTTTTCTCCTTTACAGTATTTTTCAGCAGTTTCTCGATTTGTTCAAGTACTAATAGTTTTAGTTATTGCCTAACCCTTGGCTGATTTTTCGCCGAGAAAAGCTGACTTGGAAGAACGCTGAATGTAGGGAAACAGCGACTGTGTAGTTCCAAGGTTGGTTCGAGATTCTTGTGCCGGTTGTCTGAGGGTGGCATCGGTCTGCGGTATATATACTGGAGGCTTGACGGGGGTAGCCGGAACTTATGACGCACAGTGCGTGATTTAACCACCCTCCCTCTCTCCCTTTCCCCCTCTCCTCCCCTTCACCTCTCCAGTCATCGCTACCCTCCCTCCAGCTCCCACCCTTCTCCTTTCCCTTTTCCAGTCACCCCCTCCCCCCCCCACACGCACACACTCCCCACCCCCACCCCCATCGGCTTCCTCCCCGTTTCACCCCCTTTCCTTTCTCTTTCACACTAACGTCAGAGGCTTTGTGAACCGGGGGTGAGTGACTCGCTTCAGTTGGCACGGCTATTGAGAAAGTGACGCGGAGTGGACGCCAACAGGGTATTTTGAAATGAACTTTGATAGTCATCGAACAAAAGGATTGGCCTTGTTATGGACAGTGAGTCAGGTACGTACGTAGATTGACCAGCCGGCTTTATTAACTATACCGGATGTAACCGACAATTCCATGCTGAGTTGACTGTTTTGAAATAAGCGGGGATTCACCATATACTGCGTCTGAGAAGTGTGCGTGAGTCGGTCTCATTGCATTTCATTCTATAAGGTTCAGAGATATAGAATATTTATACCGGTTATAACCGACAATTCCATGCTGAGTTGACTTTTGAAATAACCAGGGATTCACCATTAACTGCTTCTGAAAAGTGTGTATAGGTAGGTGTCAGTGTATTTTCACCTGGGGGGTTTACATATAAAACAGTTTTGTCAAGTTTTAACAACATTTTTATATCCACTTTGCTATTTCAACTGGCGATAAAAACCATCACTGTCCCTGAAATAGTTTTAATGGAGAGAGAGAGAGAGAGAGAGAGAGAGAGGGTGGGTGTTTGGGAGTTTAACGTCCTTTTCCACCACATACGGGTGATATCAAAGACGGGGCAACGATGAAAAAGCCAGCACAAATATTTGGCTCCAACCGGGATACGAGCTCACGACCTGAGCATGAGAGAGAGAGAGAGAGAGAGAGTCGCCCCCAGACAAAACAATAGCCGCGTCATAAGGTGACCATAAATCACATGTGATTTGCATGACCATGACGGGGACAGCGACTGAGTGGAATGTACGTCCGGAAAGCGTGTGATTCACTCGCCACACGACAAGCGTGCTGGTGAATACACACAACTGACCACGTGACACGACATGAGACACCTTTCCTTTGGTATGGTATGGTATGGTAGACTTCTCCTCGGCGCACATATCCATCTCTGCTGAAATGCTCACGGCGCCGCAGGGCTGGAGGATGAAGCAGTGAAAGCCTGCTGCCGCTAAGCGCTACTTTATGTGCAAACCTCCACCCTGCTATTCACTCTGGTGCGTGCGACAGTATTTCTGTTTACCACAACACCGGCCACAGCCTACTCTTCTTCGAAAGATGAACGTGGGATTTTTTTTAGCGTGCACACTTTCTGAGTTTTTCCTATTTTTCTCTGCCCCCCCCCTCCCTCCCCCCCCCCCCCCCCCCCGCTTCACACACCATCACAAACCCCCCTCATCGAAAACAAAATCACCGACCACAAATGCGAAACTGACACTTGTTCAATTTTTCATAAGTGTATATTTAACTGAACGAAACTGATTAATCAATAATCTATGATGCACTGAATAAGCAAAACAACGACTAACCATAATAAACTTGTTTAGGACAGTAACAGTTAGTTCAGGTCGGGCAGGTTCGTTTAGCTGCTCTCCAGTGTAAACGCTTGTAATCGCTCCAGATTCGCCCTCAGGCGCTGATCCCGCATTGCGGAAGCGTATGAAACCTAGTGTAGGCGTACTAGAACATTGTAGGAGAATCACCATTACTGCCATGTATCGTCACTTAGCAAGCATGAAGAACATTGTTGAAACAGTTTTGCAAAGTTGACTTCTGTACGGCTTCCATTTGGGTTGGTTATGTATCAGGATAACGATCTGACGGCGTGCGCTAACCTTCGTCATCATGGGGAATCAGAGAGAGAGAGAGAGAGAGAGAGAGAGAGAGAGAGAGAGCCTGATGACGTCACAACATAACTGGTCTATCGTCAATACAGACAGTATCCCCCGACATTGCGATCCTATTTCCCACGACACAGAGAAATTATTTACGCAGATAACATTTTTCCTGGAGTCAACAATCCACCCGGAAGTTATAACAGGGTGGGGATAGGGGATCGGAATAAAAGAAACGGGGTTGATGGGGGTAGACTACACAGCTTGATATCTAAATCTAACATCATAAAAAGTAAAATCCACCTGTGATTGGTTGACTGAATTTTCTGTCATGTTTTTACACGTAGTGACCTCAGGCCACACGGGACGGCTGTACTCACTCTTCGTCCGAGTGTTTGGGACTATAAACCGAGTCGGCATTGTCTAAAACAAATATGTGTGTGTGTGTGTGTGTGTGTGTGTGTGTGTGTGTGTGTGTGTGTGTGTGTGATCACGCACGCACGCACGCAAGCGTGTTGTTTATTAACAGCTTCAGTTGGAGTTGACATGTTCTTTCAGAGCAAACACGTGATGTGCTGTAACGTCTTGCTCGTGACTGTTATGGAAGAGTAACCACAATCTTCTAAAATCTTGACAATTAATGTTGACATCTGTCAACTCCTTTAAGACATCATCATTCGCACACAACGACTTGTTTCACCAAAGTCTCAATTTTCACAATAATCACAAGCTTCCTTTGAAACGCCCCTCTCGTCATGAGGCAATTTAAAAAAAAAATCACTGGAGAGAAATACAACACGATACAGATTTTCCTTTTTTATCAAAGAAGAAGGGAAGGGGGGTGGGGGTGGGGGGAGAGGTGGAAGGGGGAGGTGACTATGAAGGAAACTAGAAGGATGACAGTTTTGACACACACTGGCTCCTCCCTTGTAAGGGGAAGTAACCAGCCAAGATAAGAAAAGAAAACAGAAAAGGCATGCTGTTTAAAAGTTCTGTGACCTGTCCGTAAATTGAGCGTTCTGGCAAGATAATGAAAACGCGGTGTTTTCACAATGTAAGACATGTTCTATGTGCACGAAGACAAGCAATGGAGTATGACTAGTTTGTGGAATTATGCACAGCAAATTGATTTTTTACACAACGTTATTTTATTCTAACGATAAAACGACAACAACACCACTAAAAGTCAAACAACAACAAACCAACAATAACAACAAATATACTTAAACAACAACAACAACAACAACAACGACGACGACGACTACAACGACAACAACAAAAACAACACCAACAAAACGTTAAAGTACCAAAAAACCCAACAATAAACAACAACATCAAAAACAACAACAAGCAAACTCAACAACAACAACAAGCTCAAGCAACAACAACAGGAACAACAACAACAACAACAACAGCTGTTCAAATTCAGTCACACAAGTGAACTGTTTTGTTTGTCCAGTAATGACGTCACAGTATAGCCGAGACTGCGTGTCGTTGTTTAATCAGTTTGACCATCAGTTGCCTTGGAACAACCCTGTCACAACAATAACGTTAAGCCCCCCACGCTGTGACGTCACTCCTCCTCACATTGGCCTGTTTTTTAACAGCGTGACGTGTGTGTCACAGTCAAGGGTTCATCAACAACAAAATCGCTCAACAACAACAACAACAACAACCTCAAATAACATCAAACCCGGCCCCCTCCCCGAAAACAAACAAACAAACAAACAAACAAACAAACAAACAAACAAACAACAAAAAACACAAAAACCCCAAACAAACAACAAACAAACAACCCCCAACACTCCCTCCCCCAAACAAACAAACAAACAAACAAGCAAAAAACAAACAAACAAACAAACAAACAAGCAAAAAACAAACAAACAAACAAACAAACAAACACCCCCACTGATTACATTCCACGAATTCTGGTCTTTTTAAAGGAAGTCACTTTCGTCTCCACTGAACCACAGACAATAAAACAATCCCATTTTATTTTAATTAGAAACAATTAGTGCGTGAAATTGAAATCTATTTGTAGAACCCATGTCTTTTCGGTGCACGTGTAACAAGACTGCATGCTCACTGTCACCACAAAATTAAGACAGCCTTCAAACGGTAGAATTGAGAATACCTCTGCCGCAACGTTGATATCCACAGTCTGACGCTGTGCAAGGTTGGAGCTGGCTTGTGGCAGAGATCCTTTCAAGCACACGCCGCTACAACGGAGAGCGAGCGTCGTGACCGGGGACCGTTACAGTCACACTCGACTGACGCTGAGTCGTCACGGTCTACGCCGATCATAGTGCGTAAAAGCCGTGACTCTTTCGCTACACACACACCCAACTCTCGCTTTGATGTCACGTGGTTCGATGGTTCAGCATTTTTATGCTTGCCGAACACAATGAGGAGAATGTTCACACCCAGGGGCAAAAGTTGTTTGTTCAAAGTCGGTCACGCTGCAAGCAGGATCCTGGTTGGGTGTACGTGAACCTAAAAAAAAAAAAACCCAAAACCCGACTTCTTAAACTTTTGCATAAACATCGGCTGAATTCAAAGGCTCCTTTGCGCAGTGAAAGCTTACCGCATCATTACACAAGTAAACAACCTTTTTCATGATTTCGTGCGTGTTATGTCAACCAGCGAAACGAGTTTATTGATGCAGTCTTTATGGCGTTGTTGTCGTGATGTTGTTGTTGGTGGTGGCGGTGGCGGTGGTTATAATGACTCAAGGCCCGAGTTCTGAAAAATTTCCATAAATGTTTTTGAAAATATAATTTAAAAAAAAAAGTTTTGTGGGGTGAGGTTTGAGTCACGTTTGTTTTACACGTTGTTTACCTGTAGTGTGGGTTAGTGTGTTAGTGTGGGTTAGTGAGTGCTAGTGTGGGTTAGTGTGGGTTAGTGAGTTAGTGTAGGTTAGTGTGGGCTAGTGTGGGTTAGTGAGTTAGTGTGGGTTAGTGTGAGGGGGGAGGGGAGTTCAGACAAGCTCAGTTGGCAAGGTCAGAAGGTGGCAGTTTCGCATCTCATCAAGGTCAGAATTTGTACCGACTCTTTTTCCAGCAATCCATCCTTTGAAATAATCTTCACTCGGATCATGGGGTAAGTAGGGTGAGTAGGGTTTTGGTGGTTTAACGTCCTTTTCCCTTGGAACACGTGACGTCAGAATCTCACAGGTTTGTTTGAAACTTGTGCGACTTTACTTTTCTAATGACAAGAAACAGTTAGCGTTAGTTTCAGTTAGCGTTAGTTTCAGTTAGCGTTAGTTTCAGTTAGTTTTGTAGTAACAGGGATTCAACAGTAAATGAATGTCCTCTCTCTCTCTCTCTCTCACACACACACACACACACACACACACACACACACACACACACACACACACACACAGAGAGAGAGAGAGAGAGAGAGGCCCACAACAGAGTTGCCAAATCGTGGTTAAGTAGTCCACTGTGGCCAAGACAACAGAATGAGTACAACAGAACTCCAGCCACACCACACTATGTTTATGTGTGAGACACTTACACTAGTATGACCTCAAACCCAACTACAGATATGGGTCACAATCGTGACCGTAGTTTCGGCTACCCTCACTTCACTTCACACAACGAACGGAATAGCACACCCGGGGGGCCGCGCACGCGAAGGGGGAGACATGTACCCGGATATTTTGAGAAAGATGGAGGGGCGAGGCGGGGAGGCGGGAGGTGGAGTTATAGGTAGGTCACCTAGGTGGGGTAGACGATAGTCTGACTGTTTCTGTAACGGATTATGGACAGCAGTTATGGCTTCATATCCGTGGGAACTACATCAGGACAAATGTCCTGTTTGACTGCAAAATGTATAGGACATTTGCCCTGAATATTGTCCACTGTGACTAAAAACTGACAGGACAATAATAATAATGATATAATTATAACAATAGATGTGTGTTATCAAGTGGCACGTGTGCCGAAAATTTCAACCGTTGAAAAAAATAATGTTTCAGTTATTATCACGCAGAGAGAGAGAGAGAGAGAGAGAGACGCACGCACACACGCACACGCACACACATACGCAAAGCGAAAACACATTGCCTCTAGGTTTACTGATTCAAATCCCATGATTTACAAGAAACGTCCACAATAGGCGCTAGAGTAGAGGTTTGACGCGCCCGGCAAACGTGACAAAGTACAGAGTAACGTAGAGCGGACGGTAAGAACCATCTCATCCAATACACAAATGGCCTCCTACAAGACAATGAACGCAAACGGAAACCCTTCTCATCACTGAGGTGCATCAAACCCACGGACGTCAAATCTGTTAACACACATTTCATTCTGTTCGCTGATTAACGTTTCCCAAACCCGAACTGTTCCGAAATTCATCACAGCAAAGCATTTATCAGAGTAAGACTTAGAATTGAGTTTATCTTTAAACTCTTTTTTTATGGACTGAACATTTTCATAGCAGACAGATATATGAAGCAATATGGATGGACACCCTGTGAAGAACCAAATCAGATTAATGACACAATCGTGTTCACTGAAACAAAGACAGAAGGCATGTGAGTGAAGCAAACCAAATGGAACCACAGTAATGGTTGTGGCGAAAAGACAACACGGTTACTCCACAATTACAGACCCATACGTCGTATTCAAACAAAGTGGTCGACAGGTTTTCAAATGTTGAGCAAAGTCAGGGGAGTGAATCCCGCACACCGCCCTCCGTTGATCTGGTTCTTCAGCCACAGGCCGAAACAGTGAAACGCCTCCAGAAAACTCAGCCATCTTGAGTGGGCGCGAGACGCCTGACTGACTGCTGGCTCAACACTGGCACCCTCGCCATTGACACTGCTTATGACGACGTTGTCGCCAGTTCCTTCTGCCTCATTGGTCAGCGTCTGAGTGGCGGTTGGGTCTTCTGCTGCTGCTGATGATGATGCTGATTCCCAAGTAAGATAAGATAAGATAAGATAAGATAAGATAAGATAAGATAAGATAAGATATCACTTTATTCGTCCCTCGAACGGAAATTGCAACGTCTGCTCAGACAAAACTGACAATAAAAATCATTACAATTACAAACATTGAGCCGAACCAGCGCACGTGCACACACACACACACACACACACACACACACACACACACACACACACACACACACACACACAAACGATCATCCATAGATCTACAAATTACAACCTTCAGGTAATGATAAAACATAATATGTAAAACATTCAGAAGAGCTGTCGTATCACAGGAACGGACGGATCTAGTTACTGTATTATGGGATTAAACCAAAACATCACAGTTCATGGGCCATGTATAAACTAGCCACCACTACTACCAGCGCCCCATACAGACAGCTGAGAAGGTCAGCACGCTGCTAACAGCAGAGGGTGGGTGGGTGGGTGTTTGGGGGTTTAACGTCCTTTTCCACCACATAGGGTGATGCTAACAGCAGAGGAACAAAAGATGCTCAAAAGTTTTTGGTCAACATGAAACGATCTCAGCTTTCTCAGGAAGAACATGCGGGGTTGCGCTTTTTACACGACTGTGCTGACATTATCTTTCCAGTTTAACTTTTCATCCATGACTACTACTCAAGTATCTGTACCTAACCACTCGTGCAACAGGCTGTCCTATGATAACAACAGGATCTATAACTGACCAAGACTTCTTTCTAAAATCACTCTCGTGGGGAACGCGTCATTAGTGGTTGGATGTGCAGCTGTTGTGGTCACTGTTGCTGGTGATGTTGGTGGGCCAGGCGGTAAATATAGTTGCGATGAGATTTATCTTCATTGTAAACAATCAGGATAAGTAGCGTTAGAAAAACGAGCATGTCTTTATAAGACTCAGCTCTGAAGATACACCACCAAGCAGTCAACAAAGTGATCAGTTACAGTATACAGCGCATTCAATCCATTCTGCCAGATTTTGTTTACTTGCTTTTTCGGACAAAAATCGTAATTTTCAACATGCGATCTTAATCAGCAGAAATCTCAGAAATTATAGGAACAAATGGTAGAGGTAGACAGGTGTGAATTAAGCATTACCCACCCGAGTTCGGAATGCAGCATTGTTGTGTAGCCGGCCCCCCGCACAGCCCCGCCTGGTAGTTACCGTCACAGTCCTGGGAAGTATGTTGACATATTCCTCCTTCGTCTCTACACATTGTATCCGATCCTGCAATACACGTTAACATTATCGGATCACCAGTCTTGCAGAGAGTCATGATGTAATGACGACTTACTGACGCCAGTCTCCAGCAACCGTTCATCTACACTCAACATGAAGGTTTCTGTGTAAAGCAGGGGAGCCGGGGTGGCCGAATGGTAGAGCGTTGGACTTCTAATGCTCGGGTCGTGAGTTCGTATCCCGGCTGGGGCCAAATATTTGTGCTGGCTTTTTCATCGTTGCCCCGTCTTTCATATCACCCGTATGTGGTGGAAAAGGACGTTAAACCCCCAAACACCCACAAAACACCCACCCCACTCTCCTCACATATTTTTTTCGCCATGGTTGTTACGTGTACAAATGATCACGTGTATAAACTTGTTTTCAACTTCTGCTCCACCATGCGACTATAATTATGTGAAAGCGTATATATATGGAAATAACCCGTATAAAAGAAACAATTCCTGACGTTTACAAATGTAAAACTTCACCTGCGAATGTCTCCAGCTTCATCAGGATAACAAACTATATATATATACTTGTGTTGGAATTGTTTCTTTTATACGGGTTATTTCCATACTTACTAAACCAACTTGGCCTTGAGAACAGTTTCACTCCTGAGTGCGCATGTACGCCGGAAATACTCTATCTTGGTGCTCAGTAAAGCTCATAACGCGATACCATGTTGTTTACACTCTGCATGAACATTCAAATTCTACGACTGCTGGTACAACACTCTCCGCTCAGTGTGTTCGCCGCGTCACTGAGTACGCTTCTGTTGGCTCAGTACCAGCATTTGAGATGCTGTCAATGTGCAGGTATCTCAAGGTGTGATAGACACATCGAAAACAGCTGGAAACGATCTGTGTGCAAATAGTCATTTCAATTTTTTTTTTCGCCGCGGTGGAGGCAAACGCCTGATCTGTAGAAGGCAACATTTTTATTACAGACTAAAACAGTTACACTGAAATCACTGAAAGATGACTAAGAACGTTTTGTGGTGGCAATGAACTTCTAAACGATCACTTTTGCCCTTGATCAGTGTGGATAAGCGTTCGGACGAGAACAGTCACCACTGTTCCATAAATAATTATTAATATTTTTACAGAGACCAAAGCGAGATACCTGCTTGTGGGACACAGCATCGCACGTTGGATGGCCCAGAACACAATCCACTCAAGTAGTCACCAAAACATGGCGTGGAATTGATCTGACAGTGTCCTCCCCTAGTCCTGCATGTATCGTCTGCTGGCGTACTGGTGGGCGCATCGGTAGTAGTGGCGTCACCAGTAGTAGTGACGTCATCAGTAGTAGTGACGTCATCAGTAGTAGTGACCGCATCAGTAGTAGTGACGTCATCAGTAGTAGTGACCGCATCAGTAGTAGTGACCGCATCAGTAGTAGTGACCGCACCAGTAGTAGTGACCGCATCAGTAGTTGTGACCGCATTAGTAGTGGTTGGGTCTGCAGCTGCTGCTGCTGCCATCGAAGTGGTGACCGCATCAGTAGTAGTGACGTCATCAGTAGTAGTGACCGCATCAGTAGTTGTGACCGCATTAGTAGTGGTTGGGTCTACAGCTGCTGCTGCTGCTATCGAAGTGGTGACCGCATCAGTAGTAGTGACCGCATCAGTAGTAGTGACCGTATTAGTAGTGGTTGGGTCTGCAGCTGCTGCTGCTGCTGTCGAAGTGGTGACCGCATCAGTAGTAGTGACGTCATCAGTAGTAGTGACCGCATCAGTAGTAGTGACCGCATTAGTAGTGGTTGGATCTACAGCTGCTGCTGCTGCTATCGAAGTGGTGACCGCATCAGTAGTAGTGACCGCATCAGTAGTAGTGACCGCATCAGTAGTAGTGACCGCATTAGTAGTGGTTGGGTCTACAGCTGCTGCTGCTGCTATCGAAGTGGTGACCGCATCAGTAGTAGTGACCGCATCAGTAGTAGTTGGGTCTGCAGCTGCTGCTGCTGCTATCGAAGTGGTGACCGCATCAGTGGTAGTGACGTCATCAGTAGTAGTGACCGCATCAGTAGTAGTGACCGCATTAGTAGTGGTTGGATCTACAGCTGCTGCTGCTGCTATCGAAGTGGTGACCGCATCAGTAGTAGTGACCGCATCAGTAGTAGTGACCGCATCAGTAGTAGTGACCGCATTAGTAGTGGTTGGGTCTACAGCTGCTGCTGCTGCTATCGAAGTGGTGACCGCATCAGTAGTAGTGACGTCATCAGTAGTAGTGACCGCATCAGTAGTAGTGACCGCATTAGTAGTGGTTGGATCTACAGCTGCTGCTGCTGCTATCGAAGTGGTGACCGCATCAGTAGTAGTGACGTCATCAGTAGTAGTGACCGCATCAGTAGTAGTGACCGCACTAGTAGTGGTTGGGTCTGCAGCTGCTGCTGCTGCTATCGAAGTGGTGACCGCATCAGTAGTAGTGACCGCATCAGTAGTGGTGGCGTCATCAGTCGTAGTGACCGCATCAGTAGTAGTGACGTCATCAGTAGTAGTGAACGCGTCAGTAGTAGTGGCCGCATTAGTAGTGGCTGGGTCTGCAGCTGCTGCTGCTATCGAAGTGGTGACCGCATCAGTAGTAGTGACCGCATCAGTAGTAGTGACCGCATCAGTAGTAGTGACCGCATCAGTAGTAGTGACGTCATCAGTAGTAGTGACCGCATCAGTAGTAGTGACCGCATCAGTAGTAGCGACCGCAACAGTAGTAGTGACGTCATCAGTAGTAGTGACCGCAACAGTAGTAGTGACGTCATCAGTAGTAGTGACCGCAACAGTAGTAGTTGGGTCTGCAGTTGTTGTTGTTTGTGTGTTCACACTGGCACATAGTCCTTGGTCACACACCTGAAAAAGTCGCTGGTAAAGTGTCACGTGATCGACACAGAAGCAGAACACACTTGTAATGAGAACAGTGTTGAAGGTGAGATCAGTCGGGTGGGTGGGTGGGTGGGTGGTGGTGGTGGTGGTGGTGGTGGTGGTGTGTGTGTGTGTGTGTGTGTGTGTGTGTGTGTGTGTGTGTGTGTGTGTGTGTGTGTGTGTGCACAAAGTGGTTACATGACGAGACATTATACTTACGATTCGTTGCTGAAGCCACATGAGACAGAAATAATAATAATAATAATAATAATTATTCAAACCCGCAAATCGGAATGACCATGACGTCATCTGTTTTGTTATATTGCCGACGTAAGCAATACCTGGATAACATCAAGAAATGTCCCCCCCACCCCACCCCCCGGTGAGTGTGATATACAGTGATATTACTCACCTTGTCCTGCCCGCACGGAGTGCCGTCAAAACGGCAGCACGACGGAACATCTCTGTGTACCCGGCTCGTCCTCAGGTCGGGATGGTGACCGACAACCCATACCCGTACACGAGAAGGACCCGAACTGAACAGAGAAATATTCAAAGCGAACATTAAACACCCAAACACGCACACACACCCACCCGTGACTGTGATGGAGACGGCACACAACCAGATCACTTTGGAGCGGTCGGTGGTCTGGTGGTTAAGAGACTTGTCACCAATGCGAGAGGTCAGGGGTTCGAGTCTCACTCGGGGCAACGAATGTTTCGTTCTCGTATGTGGCACGTACGATCATTCGGGCCGATCGTCGAGGGTTCTCTCCGGGGATTCCGGCTTCCTCCCCCCCCCCCCCCCCCCCCCCCCTGCTTTGGAAATGTTCAGTCCACAAAATTTGAAACATATTATGCAATTCTAAATTCCGAAACTTAAATAGCTGAGCTGACCCTTCGCACCACGTGATTGTAATGTGTTTAGGTCCAGTGTGCGAGAGAATGCGTGTGATTCACGTGAGCGTGCGTGTTGGGTTCAGTTCGCGGCGCTTTGAGCCGATTCATGAAATTGGGTAAAGCGCCTATACAATACTCATTATTATTATTATTATTATTTGTTCCTAGTTTCTGAGATTTCTGCTGATTAAGATCGCATGTTGAAAATTACGGTTTTTGTCCGAAAAAGCAAGTAAACAAAATCTGGCAGAATGGATTGAATGCGCTGTATTGTGTAGCGGATCACTTTGTTGACTGGTTGGTGTGTTTATGTCCAGTGTGCGAGAGAATGTGTGTAATTCACGTGAGCGTGCGTGTTGGGTTCAGTTCGCGGCGCTTTGAGCCGATTCATGAAATTGGGTAAAGCGCCTATACAATACTCATTATTATTATTGTTATTATTATCACAACCAGTTCACACAGCCCGAGAAATGGGCAACGTTTTGGACTAACCACCTGTTTATTTGTGAGCCCGCCTAGTGTGGGGAGTGGAACGCATGATATGTTAAGCCCGATGCACACGAGCGTCGGCGTCAGCACCATGAAGCAAGCAGCGAAGGCTGTCTCGCATCATACGCCTCGCGTGAGCGCGTGGTGTGCGCCGTTTGCATGCACACTTGGCTTCGGCGTCATTCGCCTGCACGGCCTGTTCGCTGAGCCCACACTGCACGCGCTGACCCACACTGCTTTCTGATTGGCTGAAACCAAGTCTGCAG
The DNA here is from genome assembly GCA_018292915.2 of Batillaria attramentaria. Classification (NCBI taxonomy): domain Eukaryota; kingdom Metazoa; phylum Mollusca; class Gastropoda; family Batillariidae; genus Batillaria; species Batillaria attramentaria. The sequence continues at coordinate 753,408 of JACVVK020000272.1, read as the reverse complement.
CGCAGCGTCAGCAGCAGAAATAGGACATGTTCTATACGCGGCGTCAAAGGATTCCGCCGCCTGGCATCATTGATGCCGTTGCCCTGTCGCCAGGCGCCGATGTCATGCACACGTGGCGGCGCCTTGAAACTGTCGCCGGGAGTCAGATCCGCCGCTCGGCATCATGACGCTGACGCTCGTGTGCATCGGGCCTAAGAGCGCGCAGATGCCCATTTACGGCTCGTCCAATCTGAACTGCCGTCTAGAAGCGTGTAGGGAGACTCACCGAGCACCGCCCGCCCTGGCTGTACTGAGTCAAGAAGCGACACTGCTCGTCCAGGTCCGTCACAAGGTCTCCGTCAGGTACTGGCGTCAACTCCACATCCGCCGTTGTTTGAGCCGGTAGTGTACACGTCACCCTGTCGGCAAACAAGGAGGGAAATCGTATGGTCGTCATGGAACGACAAGGGGCTATAACTCTAGCTGTACAAGTATAACCTTTCTCGGACTTCGCGTCAGGTCAGGGGCCGGAACTCTTCAATCAAGTAATTTATCCCGAACAGTTCTGGTTCCTAAGCTAACGCTTGGTAAGCCAGATCAACCTCGTTCCTGAGCTTACTACTTTATGTATGACGTCACAGGGATATATTTGCATATATGCATAGATTATGCACAGCTAAAACATTCGATTTATTTTGCACTCAGTATATGATATGATGTACGTTAAACTCCACAAACAAAATACTACTATAGTATTAATATTATTTTCTTGCAAGTACACGTTTGCATTCGATACGGTCAGGAAACCATGGTAACTGTCACTGGCTCTTGATATGGTAGACAGATCGTGACTGGCTGAATTCACACGAAGTTCTTGTTTTTGGAATACCCTGTGTTATTTTCACATTTGGCCAAGCTGTATGAACGATCTCAAATGCAATCTGACAATTGTACATAAAGTTAATTTCGTGACGACAAAACAGCGTGTTGCTGGCACGGAACAAGAGAACCTGTCACATACGTGTCCAAGAAGTCGGCCATGCTCTCTACGCTGCAGGAGGAGAAGTCAAACAGGTTCTGTGGTTGAGCAAAGTTAGAATCGGCCTGGAAAACTGGCGCCATGATGTTCTTTAGATCTTCTGAACAGCTCGACCCACTCCCTTCTCCGTCATGCTCGGCATTCAGGCTGAAACACGACGTCATCACCAACATAGAAAAAGTCAGGAAAGAAGCGTGTGTGTGTGTGTGGGGGGGGGGGGGGGGAGGCGTTAGGGGGGTCATTAGTGGGTTGGGTGTGCGGGGGTGAGATCATGCTATATTATTCTGTACTAAGGTTGTGAGCAGTTGTTAGTTTACAGTATCACTATAGCATAACACTGGTATATCATTCTGTAATAAAACTATGCTATAATATTATGTAATAGGACTTTACACGATTGTTATTTTTCAGTATCAGTATATAACATTGCTATATAATTTTTGTAATAAGGCTACTATACACCTTCGCTGTGTAATTATGTAAGTCATGCCCCTCCCATAGATTTTTATAGCAACAGGCGTTTGCCATATCATTATGTAACAACAGTATGACCATTATGTAATCTGAGTTATGTGATGATATGTTATTATGTAAGGGGTTATATATTAATTATAGGATACGAGCTGGTGTCACTGACAGCAAACGAAACGAATCTTTTACAAACAAAAACACATATCCAATTATCATTATTTCATATTTTTGTGGCTTGTAGCTAGCCTGCATGCAAATGAGGTTAAAAAAGATATATAAAAAAATTTGTACATACGCATGTCCGAGTTCGTGTGCAGCAACATTAGCGACTGACGCCATAAAAAAGTTCTCCACGATAGTGACGCTGTATGTTCCGTTACACACAGCTCCCAGTGGCGCCACACCTGCACACAGGCGGCAAACTTTTCATGGCTCGACATCACGCGTCATAGTCTGTGTTTGGGGTCATGACGTACGTTCAAACACCACGTGACGTATCACAAACCACGTGATCACGTCACACTAACATCTATTGTGTTCTGGGTATACTTTGGAGGTACAATTTAGTGAGAAACATATGAAGGTAGGTAGGGTAGATTTTGGTACAGAATATGGCCAAGACGGTATTTACACGGGTGACGGCGATGTGTGTGTGTGTGTGTGTGTGTGTGTGTGTGTGTGTGTGTGTGTGTGTGTGTGTGTGTGTGTGTGAGAGAGAGAGAGAGAGAGAGAGAGAGAGAGAGAGAGAGAGAGAGGTAAGTGAGCTTAACGTTGTCCGTAAGCACTGTAAAATGTTGCTGTTGTACGAGGCCTGACACTGACAACGTACCGGTGTAGCATCCGGTCCGGTCCCCCCTCTGAAGTAGTCCCCCGGGGGACCAATTCGTGGCAAAAACTGCTCTATAATGGTCCCCCCCTTAGACATCCAGCCTCGTTTTCGACTGGTCCCCCTGGGCGATTTTGGTCCCCCCTCGCATCCAAAATAGGCCCCCTCTCGAACTGGTCCCCCTCTTTTCTAACCAATGTAGAGCTATGTCAGTATTTATTTTTAACTTTATTGTTACAAAACTTTATTGTCCCCAAAAGCACAGGGCCATAGGAACATTTTTTTTTCTTTTTTTTCCGATTTATGTGCTTGTTGTTATTTTTGTGTGTGTGAGATATATTTGTTTGGTTGTGTTCTTGTTTCTTTCAGTTGTTTTTTTTTGCATTGGTTCTTTTTTGCTGTCCACATTTCCTGTCATTTTTTTTAAACTGGAAATAGCATTTAGAGAATAACATCAAAGACCAAGTATCTAATATTTTCTATACAACGCCATAGAAAAAATATTTCTTCAAAATTAAGTAAGTGTCCATGACATGAAAACTAGTTGCCACCTTTGGCTTTCAGCGTACTTCAAGTAGACAGTCAAGACTGAGTACCAGTGTCTCAAATCATGACCCTTGAAACAACAAAAACAGCAGAAGACTAACAGTTCTCAGGCTGGTCTAAGGAGTGACACAAAAAACAGGAGCAAAGTGATGTCCAAGATTCATTATATAAATTACTCTGTCTGTTTTCAATGGGGCCGATTGCCAAACTGGCCCGTATTTCAGCCACCTAGGTTGTCGGCCTGGAGCCTCTCTTGTGAACACATACACGGGCGTGTCCAAGAGGGTGGCTGCAGCAAATATCTCAACCTCGGTGGCCCAAGTACGGAATGAATTGTCGTGTACTTATAATTATAGGCATGTTTGACACGAGTCACGTGACGTGTCAAGAAGCGTGGCGACCGTTTTCTCATCCCACAAAAAAAAAAAAAGAAAAGAGAAAACAAATCTAAACTTTTAAAAGTGATTTAACTTCGTAGATTTGCCGTTCTATGTAGCCTATACTTTTGTTTTTTAGTGGCGACCGTTTTCTCATCCCACAAAAAAAAAGAGAAAATAAAAAAACAAAAGTATAGGCTACATAGAACGGCAAATCTACGAAGTTAAATCACTTTTAAAAGTTTAGATTTGACACTGTAACCTTGACCCAGTTCAAGATCATCTTGAATAACATCTCTGTACAAAAATAAAAATAATTATACATATAACGAAAGAGGTGTGTGTGTGTGTGTGTGTGTGTGTGTGTGTGTGCGCGCGTGTGTGTTTGCGTGCGTGCGTGCGTGAGTGAGTGTGCACGCGTGCGTGCGTGCGTGCATAATGTGTGTGTGTGTGTGTGTGTTTGAGAGATGGGGGGAGGAGAGAAAGTGTGGGGGGCGAGAGAGAGAGAGAGAGAGAGTGAGAGAGATCCAGAGTCACGTTTTCTACTGAGTTGACACACACTATAACAATAAAGTTAAAAATAAATACTGACATAGCTCTACATTGATTAGAAAAGAGGGGGACCAGTTCGAGAGGGGGCCTATTTTGGATGCGAGGGGGGACCAAAATCGCCCAGGGGGACCAGTCGAAAACGAGGCTGGATGTCTAAGGGGGGACCATTATAGAGCAGTTTTTGCCACGAATTGGTCCCCCGGGGGACTGCTTCAGAGGGGGGACCGGACCGGATCCTACACCGGCAGCACCCGCGACGTCAAATCTGAAAAGAAGAAGAAGGGGGGGGGGGGAATATGTAGTAGAGATAGTTGCATGTTCAGAAAACACCAGATTACAGGTTTTTTTTTCAGCAGTTAGGCCTGAGAGTGCACATGTCCAACAGACAACAACAACAGCAACACAAAACCAAGACTACAACAGACAACAACATACAACAAAAGAAACAACAGGCAACAACAGACAACAACAACAGCAGACAACAAGAGACCACAACAGACAACATACAAGGAACTACAACAGACAACAGCAACATACAACAAGGGACAACAACAGGTTCCAACAGCGTATGACAACAGCAGACAATAACAAAAATAACAAAAGCAAACAGACTACAACAGACAACAACAACAGACAACAAAAGAAGCGACAGACAACAACAGCAGCAGACAACAACAAAAGACTACAACAGACAACAGCAACAGACAGTAAGAGACTACAACAGGCAACAACAACGTAGAAAAACAGCAGAGAATACCCAAAACAACAAAAACAGACCACAACAGACAACAACAACAGACAACAACGGAAGCAGACAAGAAAAGACTATAACAGACAACAGCAACAGACAACAACAACAAATATCAACTGACAACAACGTACAACAACAGCAGACAGCACCATAAACGACAACGACAAAACCGACTACAACAGACAATAACAGCAGACAACAACACAAAACAGCAACAGACAACAACAACACAAAACAGCAACAGACAACAACACAAAAAAGAAGGAACAATAGACCACAACAGACAACAACAGCAAAACAACAACAAAAAGCAACCGACAACAACATCACCATCAAAAGTACCCCCCTCCACCCCCAACACACCATCCCCCTCTCCCCCCACCCCCAACACACACACACACACACACACACACACACACACACACACACACACACACACACACACACACACACACACACACACACACAGAGGAGGATAACCACATACCCGGTGAAGATCATGTACATATCCGCTGTCTGTGTCAGCATTTGTTGTGTCGGGATCCACTTGGCGAACTCATCAATGAAAGTAGCGCCATCTATCGGATCTCCTCCCGCTGCTGTGTTCAGTGTCTCAGTGAAGGAGTTCATTGTCGTCTGCGAAAATGGAGGAATAAAGTTAACTTTTACTCTGTTATTATCAATTATCATTATTACTGATTAATTAATTCTATTTCTTCAAGAGGGGTGGGTGGGGGGTGGGGGGGTGGTGGTGGTGGATCGAAATCGTATTGTTTGACGCTTTTCAACGACGATCTAGGTTTTTAAGTGCAAAAAAGCACGAGCACACACACACACACACACACACACACACACACACACACACACACACACACACACACACACACACACATGCACGCACGCGCGTACGCACTACGTGTCACGCTACACGCCAGAGACGCCTTGTAGACATACGTAACATACGACATTCATCTTTGAACAAAGAGCAATCGACACTGTCTCGTAGGCGAAGTTGCTTATCTCCCATTGAGTCTCGTGAGAAACAAACAGCAACAACCAAAACGAGAGGAGACTTGAGACCAGGGGCCCTGGATTTGTTCGTTCAAGGATCAGTGGCTCGGTCACGTCTCCACTGGACCATAGATAGAAGCAAGCCGGGTACCGCAGAGCGCCACTAAAAGTACATGTAGTCCGCTAGCCTGGCTACGGATCACAATCATCGATAATGGTGGCTTTGGTGGCAACCACAGACGTAAAGAGACAGACGCACCGCCGCACGCTGCCACCGCTGCTTGCGAGTGTCGCTATCGCGGCCATCTTACTAATACCAGAACTCAGAGACTCTGTGTATAGGACGCCTCGTTCGAAATACGAAGTTCTTTAGAAAGACGTCATCAGAAATGTGACGTAAGATAAAGCGGACCAATGCTATGCGCGCTGTGTAAACAGCTGATAGCGTCTGGCCAATGCTATGCGCGCTATGTAAACAGCTGATAGCGTCTGGCCAATGCTATGCGCGCTATGTAAACAGCTGGCACTTCCAGGTACCAGCAACATGGCGCGCGGCGGCGTCACTTTTCCGGCACCGCGGTGCGTCCATCTCTATACGTCCGTGGTGGCAACACAGCACAACTCATGACGTTGGGCGATAAGATATGGTTACCTCCAGCACGTACAGCTGAGTGACGACAAATCTGACGTCAACACTACTGTCTACGTCATTCACACTGCTGTACATCTTGTCCACCTGAAACAGCAAGAGAAACGTCTGTCAGATTTCTTTTATGGAGAGAAACAGAAATGAGAAATGAAACACTATCGTCTATTTCTGATCACGCTGCCATGAAATGTGTCCACCTGAAGATGCAAGTATGTGTCGTAGCAGCTTTTCTCTTCTATTTACTGTGTGATCACACCATTTTCTGTCAGTTGCAGTGGCAAAAAAATTCTATCTTGGTGTTAATAAATATCTTTTGATTTCAAAATTTGATTTGGTTCGAAAAGGAGCACACAAAAACTACGTTACTATTTTCACAAAATAGTTCATGTATGTTACATAAAGTGTGTTCTTGGGGACCACTAAAGTGACGAACTGAGAGGCCAAGTGTGTTGGCTTGAAGGTTGCGGGTGTGAGGTGGGGGGGGGAGGGTTGGGGTGGGGGGGGGGGTTAGTGTGAATGGGATGGGAGTATGGGGGGAGAATATGCTGTCTAATGTGAAAGTGAATGAATGGTTTACAGTGTTGCAAGTGTATAGATACTGCTAAAGAACTAATTTACCGTATTGATACTGCTAAAGAACTACTTTAGTTTACGGTGTTGCAAGTGTAAAGATACTGCTGAAGAACTACTTTAGTTTACGGTGTTTGCAAGAGTATAGATACTGCTAAAGAACTACTTTAGTTTACAGTGTTACAAGTGTATAGATACTGCTAAAGAACTACTTTAGTTTTACAGTGTTACAAGTGTATAGATACTGCTAAAGAACTACTTTAGTTTACGGTGTTGCAAGTGTATAGATACTGCTAAAGAACTACTTTAGTTTACAGTGTTACAAGTGTATAGATACTGCTAAAGAACTACTTTAGTTTACGGTGTTGCAAGTGTATAGATACTGCTAAAGAACTACTTTAGTTTACAGTGTTGCAAGTGTATAGATACTGCTAAAGAACTACTGTACCGTTTTCTGCGACATGTGTGTAGTATCCACGAAGCCTGTTGTTCACTTCACTCGCCGGGAAACGGGACTGCCAGCTGAAACACGCAGGTCACGTGACACATTCCTCCCAAATTTATAGCACTAGCAGTGGTGATGGTTTCAACACTACCCCCCTCTGTCATGGCCGCAAAATCAAAATTGAAATACGGAAATAGTAAGGTGGTGTCGAAAAAAACCACCACCACCACCAACGTAGCAATATTTACACAGATACCGGTAAAAAGAGAGAAAAGTATCACCAGTATTCTGTAAGAGGTAGTGAAGCTGACTGAAGTGAATACAAAGTATGATATTCCTCGATAATAATAATATAAAGCGGTTCTAGATGATAAAACATGACTGTAATAATGTTTGATACATCGATCCTGTCCTTGCTAAACACACTACACGATAGATGCTTCTTAGTAAGAGAGAGAGAGAGAGAGAGAGAGGCTCACTTCCTGTAGTCACTGTTATCGACGACAAAAACCGTTTCTATGGTGTGGACGACAGGAACAGATGTCTGTCGTTTACGTCTGGACGGTGGATTAATGTTGTTGTTGTTGTTGTTGTTGTTCCCTCCAGATCCTTATGTTGAACAAAGCAAACCCACAACAACTCAGTATGCCAATGACAGGCATTGAGGTGCTGGTAATAAATAATAAGGCGTATAAACATTCGAGAGTTCCAGACAAAACCCCTACAGGAAACGGGTCTCGCCGGCACGCTGCTTGGAATACAACCTTTCTGTGTTACACCCGGGGACTAGAAAAATATCCCTTCCACTGGAAATTTCTATCTTTAATGGTTTTCTTTTTACTTATGTGGTGAAAATAGAATTCAATACAAACACTTCTTAAAAATTGCCGCTCAGCTTAAGACTTCTCTCCGGTTTGTTGTCTCGGTTTAGGCAAGAGCGGAAATCAGTGTCAAGTGGGTACTGCGTGAGATGTTACAAGTGGGTACTGCGTAGTTTACAGTGGGTACTGCGTGAGATTAAGTGGGTACTGCGTGAGATGTTAGTGGGTACTGCGTGAGATGTTACAAGTGGGTACTGCGTGAGATGTTACAAGTGGGTAGTGCGTGAGCTGTTACAAGTGGGTACTGCGTGAGATGTTACTGGGTTTTTGTGCTGAGTATTGAACACAAGATGCTTAATTGATACAGTCTGAGCAGTGTCTTGTATTTACCCGCGTCAAGCTTGCTGGGTTTATTTGGTCCCCCCCCCCTCCCCCCGTAACTCAAGCCCCCGAACCCGACCACCCTAAACCACTATATGATGACTGGTTAAAAAGACCAAGCCACTGCACACGAGTGGGAACCACTACAAGCCACCATGACGCAAAGCGTGGGCCTACCGGTTAGGCGCGACACAGCTGCATATTGCGTAATAGTGGATTCAAGTGGTCGGAAGATTTCACGTCAAAATGTGATTTTTTTGCTTGGGCTTTGAGAGATATTCTGCCTGCAGGCCAGTCGCCCGTCTTTCCCACGACAATTGCATTTGGCGAATACTTTCACCACGCAGATTAGCCAAATCTGTGCTTACTTCTCTTCAAACTGAACACTTTCTAACATTTCGACAGTTTCAGAGATATTTTCAGGTTTTGCGTATTTTTGTCCGTGGCAGTTATTTTTTTTGTGTGCAGTGTCCTTGTGGGCTGATGATAATTTGCAGCCCTGTGATTTGGCCAATCACCGTGGGCGTACCAAAATAAAATGGGAACAATGGCGATTGTAACCTGCTTTGTGTTGCCCTCTGTTGGGATTTTCAAGCATAGCGTCATGACCGAAGCTGATTGTCTCCCGCTTGATGCTGACCACGTGAGGGTTCATCATGCGAGTCGATCGTCTGCTACGGGTTGAAGGTGTCACTGAAAGTTGCTCCCCTTTGTGCTTCAGACTTCCTTCCTGCACAAGTAAGGGAAGACAATTTATACATTAAACACGCAAGAGGAGATAATAAAGAAGAGGAAGAATTACATACATACGCTGCATCATTCCTTTTACCCCCCCCTCCCCCCCCTCCCCCCCCCCCCCCCCCCCCCCCCCACACACATATACCCCCCCCACCCCAAGGAAAAAAGCAAAAAAGCAAAACAAAACAGACACATCAAAACAAAAACAAAACAACAATACAACAAACAAAACAAACAAGCAAGCAAACAAAAACAAACACACACCACCACCACGAACGACAGCAATAACACAAATTCCGAAAAAGCGGGGGGGGGGGGGGGGAGAGAGAAGCATTATAATAACACTACGACATCTGCTACCGAAATTCACTACGAGCTGATACTGGTGTTTAAAATCCAGATCATGATAGAGCGTGTAATCCCTTTTTTGCTCAGATGCTCTCGGCAATCATTGTGATGTGATATTACCGAATGTTTCACTGGTGCGGGTCATCCTAATTAACATAGACGGCTTTCTGTGGCTTGAGGCATATCAGTTAAGGAAGCATGACGGTTTGGGGAGTTTTTGACTGCGCACATAAATTACCCCCCCCCCCCCCCCCCAAAAAAAAAATAAATAAATAAATAAATAAAAAAAATCGTACGGCGCCATCAAGGCGCTAGTTTTTTCCCCATATTTGTCTTTACCAGAGCAATGCCAAGACCTTAGAGAAAAGACAGACGGGAAATAAAAACTGTAGAAAAACAACTTTACTTACCAGAATAAAGTCGTCAAACTCTGAACGCTTTACAATAAAGGAAGCTGCTCTGGATCGGTCAGCATAAACTGCAGAGTCCTGGAATAAAGTTGACGGCCAACAATTAATGGTTCACCTGCAAGGTGAAAGTAACCGTTTTACGCATACGTAACGATTGTAGTTCTAAACAATAACGGATATTAACCATTTCAGTTTTGAACAATCACGGATACATAAACCATTTCAGTTTTAAACAATCACGGATACATAAACCATTTCAGTTTTGAACAATCACGGATACATAAACCATTTCAGTTTTAAACAATCACGGATACATAAACCATTTCAGTTTTAAACAATCACGGATACATAAACCATTTCAGTTTTAAACAATCACGGATACATAAACCATTTCAGTTTTAAACAATCACGGATACATAAACCATTTCAGTTTTAAACAATCACGGATACATAAACCATTTCAGTTTTAAACAATCACGGATACATAACCATTTCAGTTCTAAACAATCACGGATACATAAACCATTTCAGTTCTGAAGAATCAACTCAGTCCCTGTCGGGGTTTTACTAATTGTCGTATTTCTGAATGACAGGTCTACATTTAGAACGTCACGTATTTGCAGCAAATTAACAACAACAACAACAACAACAACAACAACAACAACAACAACAACAACAACAACAACGCAGAAGCGGAAGAAAGTTAGTAATTTTAGTGATAAGACAAATCTGACATTCCCTGATTTTATCTTTTTTTCATGACTATTTTTCTGTTGATGTCGGACTGCCGAACTATCGATTGATGACAAGCCCTTACTGACACACAAGACACAAGACATATGTCGTAGTTTCGAGAAGGAAGTTTTACGTAGCATGAGCTAAGGGAGTGTAATCGTTTCACGAACTAACTGTCGGTTGTTTCTGTGATTTCTGTGACGTCATCTCCGACCAGAAACATAGGCAGAAATTTCACTCGGCGAAGTCTTAATACGGACGTCATCTCCGGAGAAAGGAAACTGCGTCACGATGACGTCAGGCATGCTGGATTCCCCGACGTCACGTTTGACTCTGTGGTCGTCCAGTTTTACGTATCAACTTCATGTGCACAAGCTCTGCAACACACAACAGAAATCCAAAACGGTACCGACTGAACGGTACAAGTGTGCCAATATCATTCTCGATGTCAATGTTGCATTCTTCATGGAGAGAGAGAGAGAGAGGAGAGAGGGGGGGGGGCGGAAGGGGGGTGAGAGAGAGAGAGAGAGAGAGAGAGAGAGAGAGAGAGAGAGAGAGAGAGGAGAGAGAGAGAGAGGAGGTGTGTGGTGTGTGTGGGGGGGGGGGGGGGGTGCGTGAGGGGGGGGGGGATTGCAAGAGGTGGAGGACAACAGTTTAATTTTAAGACTAGAATATAGCCAGATAGCCAGGGTTAACTAAGCTGGAAGAGTGTTGGACTTGTCTCGTGACTTGATGTTGAACGTCAATTGGTCAACAAGTTTTCCTGGCTACTTTGCCTTTTGCATCATCTTCATTCAGTGGGAAAAAGACGCTGCTGCCTGACATACCAAAGCCAACAATTAAAAAGTCGACTGTGTGGGTGGAAAATGAAATAAAAATCAACCAAAACAAGAAATCAACGAAACAAAAGTGAGTGACGTACCTTCGCTGTTCACTTCCGGTAGGAGGGAGCACTCTACAGACGCCAGTACTGCTGACACCATCAACAAACATGCAGCCAATCATCGTAAAGTGTTCCAGAAAATTCTCGTCGAAAATTTTCTAGTATGCGAGAAATACGGCAGAGACGCAACTGTGACTTTGTTTCCCAATGACTTCCGAAGTCAAGAAATTTGGAGTGAATCGCGTCAAAAGATATTTGTTTTCACAGACTTATGTTGATTGAAATTCAAAACACGTCACCGCCTCAGAACAAGACAGGCCAAGATCAGTATGACAGACCCAGAGGATGTGTAAGAAGAGACGCTAACATATCATCTTTTAACTGAAAGGGAGGAACGGTCTGTAAGCAAATTACGAACACAACCAGTCATTGTAGTCGTAACTGCTTTCACTTGCAAATTATCTACCAATCGCAGATCGTCTTAAATCAGACTGCTGTCATGATTGTTTCAGGTTTTGTTTCACTCCAAGCAATTTGTCCACGTATCAATTTTTGATTGGAAATGCAAATTACGTAAAGAAAGATGTTTTGCGCATGCGGTCAGTTTTAACGCTTGATCGAAGCAAAGGAATTCGCCATACTTAAAACAAGGGCAAATACGCACACAGCACTGTTTCATTCCCATTGTGTGTGTGTGTGTGTGTGTGTGTGTGTGTGTGTGTGTGTGTGTGTGTGTGTGTGTGTGTACTGCTGCTACTACTGCTACTACTACTACTACTGCAACTTGCTACTACTACCACTACTACTACTGCAACTACTACTACTACCACCACCACACCAATACTACTACCACTGCTACTACTACTACCACCAATACTACTACTACTACTACTACTACCACCACCAATACTACTACTACTACTACTGCTGCTACTACCACTACTCCTACTGCTATTGCTACTCCTACTACCACTACTACTACTGCTGCTGCTGCTGCTACTACTACTACTACTACTACGGATACAACATATGAATCTGTTCGTTCTTTATTCGTTCTTACTTTTGAGTGTGCCTTAAAACTATACCTATTGTTGTTGACGTCGTTGATGTTCTTCATGTTGATGGTGGTGGTCATAAAGCTGATCCGCTCTGCCTGTTTTCTTAAGAAGGAGTATCCCCTTAAGGCGTCATGGATAAATTATTTATTTATGCAGATGTTCAAGATGATAACCTGGTTCGAAAGTGACACGTCTATTTTTATATGAATTATTTTCCCACTCCTAGACCTAGTTTGCTGGGTTTTTTGTTTGTTTGTTTGTTTGTTTGTTTGTTTTCTTCCTTCACGAATAGTGCGATGCAGTGTCAGTAGAGATGTGCGGAGGACGTTGCAAGGAGATGCGAGGAACGGCTTAAAACATTAAAGTCACTCAAACCATCACGCATTTTCCTCGCACTTTTGGACGTCCCCCTCACCGCTTGCTCCTCGTATATGACCGTTCTCATCGTATATTTTTCACGTGGCGTGGTAACCCCCGTGAAGCACTGTTTGTCCACTTACCAATACTATTTGGTCAGAACTGTACGTGACATGAAGACATGGGCCTCTGCGCATGCTCAACACCTACTGGCACAAGGCACTCCTCCAACTGAACTAAACGGACGTGTCAAACACGCAATGCCAAATCACTCATCATAAATTATCTGTGTTTAAATCTGAACTGATTACATCGACTCGCAATGTGCCAAAAGCGATGTGTATATTTATAGACAAAAAATATTCCGTGGTGCGTGTGAGCGGTATACATTTACATATTGTATTGGGGAACACACCCTTCCCCCCACCCCCCCACTCCCCCCCACCAACCAGCAACCCCGCACTCACCACCTGCTCCAAAAAAAAAAAAAAGTATCCCCGTTCTAGGTCTTTCACTCTGGACAACCAACACCTTTGCAGTTTCACGAATCGACCCTCTTTCCAAGCGTAAGGACACAAATATAGGGTGGGGGTTAAGTGTAGCGTTTGTTTGAGGGACTGTGTTTTGCCAGTGAGCTAGTCTGTTGTGATTTTTGTTGTCACGAAAAGGCGTGTATAGTTCTGGTATAGTTCTGGTAGCCAGGCCTCATGCACCTGTCTTCTTCACATGCAGCTTCTGGGATAGACGTCTTTCACATGCAGCTTCTGGGATAGACGTCTTTCACCCCTGGAATCGCATCTTCTGGTAATTATAATGAGGTGCTGTTGGCCAAATGGGATGTGCTGTGTGTGTGTGTGTGTGTGTGTGTGTGTGTGTGTGTGTGTGTGTGTGTGTGTGTGATAATAATGAGAGAAATTATTTGCATAACGTGTGGGCGCTACAGACGTTCCAATAGTCAAAACATAGTGTTGCTGTAGGTGTTAGGTGATGTGATTTGAAATTGGGGTTATGTGTATACATGTTTTATGAGAATTTGTGTGTTTCTGGCTAAGTCTCAGTGAACTCATTGAGATTAATCATGGTTTTACTGCTCATATACCGGCTATGATCTCTGACAATGGACTTTACATAAACTGTGCTGATCACATTTTTCATGTTATATTTGCATTCACATGTTTTAATTTCAATTTTCACTGCCGTGCACCACTTTAAGATGTGAGGTGTTTTCCTCTTCTATAATGTGCAGTGAGAATGATTAATAATAATGGGTATTTAAGGGACGCCCTCCCTCCCGCAGGAGCTCAGGGCGCCTTACAGTCAACACACACTCACTCACACAGAAACACACGCAACATTTCTCCATACATACACTTAACTACAAACACATCATGTGCAGTTGAAGGAGCTTTTATGAAGTAGCTATCAACTCAAGGGATATAATCACCTAAGGGCAATTTGCTGTTGTTTCCCTTGGTCTGTCCGTTGCAGCTGTTGCGAATGTCGAGTGGGGGGGGGGGGGGGGGGTAGTGTTTTTTTTTTGTACTTTTTTCGCACAAGGGTCAGCGAAATTACAACGATTTGCCCGAACTACGATTTATGAGAAATTCGGATAATTTGTAGCTCACGAAACGCACTACGAATTATACGAATTTCGGTTTGTAATCGTAATGACTTTTATTGTCAGTTTTGTCTGGGCAGACAGTACAATTTCCCTTCGAGGGACGAATAAAGTGATATCTTATCTTATCTTAAACTTTCTCGTTCAAACTCGCAGATTTCGGTAGAAATCAACAAACTCGTGTGGTGTATTTTCCGTAATCGTGGGCAGCTCATCGTGAAAGGGGTATGTACGACGATTTATTGAGCGTGTGATACATACTCATCAGCTTTATTCTTCTGTGATTCATTCTTACATAGCACAAGTGACATTCATAAGATGGTTCTGATAACAGAATTCACGTTGCAAATTTAAATTACTTTCATGATGTAAATACTATTTGATTTGTTACTAAAAAGTTCTAAATAAGTTCTTCTGTTTCCTTTGATCTTGTTGTTTTATGTTTTTAAGTTGTGGCCTAAAAGAAACATTTATTGTAATGGACAATAAAATAGTTGAATTGAATCAGAAAAAGTAGAGATTTAACGTTTTTTTAAAAGCCGGACCCATACGTCGTATTAATGAAGGAAAGTATTGTGGGCATGGTTTCAAAAGTGAAGAAACTCCTGCAGAGAGAAGTCCGCGCATGGTCCTCCATTGATGCTTTTTGTCAGATACAGCCCGAAACAGTCGAAAGCCTCCAGAAAGCTCAGCCACCTAGAGTAGCCATCTTGGCTGACTGGCGGCTCAACATCGCTACTCCCTTCTGCTTCAGTAGTGGTTGGGTCGGGTGCCATAGTCGTGGGCGCTTCAGTGGTGGTTGGGTCTGCAGCTGCCGCTGGTGCTATAGTAGTGGGTGCATTAGTGGTGGTTGGTTCGGGTGCCGTAGTCGTGGGCGCATCAGTAGTGGTTGGGTCTGCAGCTGCCGCTGGTGCCAAAGTGGTGGGTGCATCAGTAGTAGTTGGGTCTGGTGCCGTAGTCGTGGGCGCATCAGTGGTGGTTGGGTCTGCAGCTGCCGCTGGTGCTATAGTCGTGGGCGCATCAGTAGTGGTTGGGTCTGCAGCTGCTGCTGGTGCCAAAGTGGTGGGTGCATCAGTAGTGGTTGGGTCGGGTGCCGTAGTCGTGGGCGCATCAGTGGTGGTTGGGTCTGCAGCTGCCGCTGGTGCTATAGTAGTGGGTGCATCGCTCGTGGTCGGGTCTGGTGCCATAGTCGTGGGTGCATCAGTAGTGGTTGGGTCTACAGCATCAGAAAAGAACAAGCAGTCGAAGAAATCATGCGTTTCTTCATTTACTTATTTTGCAAAATTATCTGTGTTATTTCACAGACAGAGAGACTCAGACTCAGGCATTTCATTGCTCGGACTTACGTCCATTACCATGGATGTGATTTGTCTTTACGGATAATTATATGACGTAACAGAGAGAGAGAGAGAGAGAGAGAGAGAGAGAGAGAGAGAGAGGTTATTCCGTCTTCGTATCAGCCTTTGTCAGTGTAACACTGATAACGTTTACACCATGACACACTCAAACCAAACACTCAGCCTCTGTCATTGTAATATAACCCAGACACAATCCAACGGAACACTCAGCCTCTGTCAGTGTAACACTGATAACGTTAACACCCTGACACATTCAAACCAAACAATCGGCCTCTGTCCGTGTAACATAACGTTACACCCTGACACAATCCAACGTAACACTCAGCCTCTGTCAGTATAACATAACGTTACACTACGACACAATCAAACCAAACACTCAGCCTCTGTCAGTGTAACGTAACGTTACATCACGACACAATCCAACCTAACACTCAGCCTCTGTCAGTGTAACGTAACGTTACATCACGACACAATTAAACCAAACACTCAGCCTCTGTCAGTGTAACGTAACGTTACATCACGACACAATCCAACCTAACACTCAGCCTCTGTCAGTGTAACGTAACGTTACACCACGACACAATCCAACGTAACACTCAGCCTCTGTCAGTGTAACATAACGTTACACCACGACACAATCCAACCTAACACTCAGCCTCTGTCAGTGTAACATAACGTTACACCACGACACAATCCAACGTAACACTCAGCCTCTGTCAGTGTAACGTAACGTTACACCACGACACAATCCAACCTAACACTCAGCCTCTGTCAGTATAACATAACGTTACACCACGACACAATCAAACCAAACACTCAGCCTCTGTCAGTGTAACGTAACGTTACATCACGACACAATCCAACCTAACACTCAGCCTCTGTCAGTGTAACATAACGTTACACCACGACACAATCAAACCAAACACTCAGCCTCTGTCATTGTAATATAACATTACACTCTGACACAATCAAACCCCACAATTCGGGGAAACCCCGACCCCGTAGTGTAGCGGTTGACACTTTGGACCATGGACCGGGAGACCAGGTCAGACTGCCTGCCCAGGCAAGTGGGAGTTTATCTCCTAGCTAGGACGGCTCCTACCCAAAGCGGGCGTGCTGTGGACCCAGACACAGCCCACGCTCACCCATTCCACGGGTGCGACTTTGAGGGTGCTTCCCGTGTTATGACACATCTCGTGATGTGGACGATTAGATGGCCGCAGTACGGCAGGACACGCGGGATGTCACACCACGTGCACCTCATCCTTATCATTATGCAGAATAACAGTTGCAACAGCTAGTCTACTTAAGCCCTCCATGGATTCCACCCATGACCTGGGAGGACACATCACTGGATCTGGGGAAAAGTTGGGGTAGCATAAACAAAAAGCAAATACCAGAAAACACACACACACACACACACACACACACACACACACACACACACACACACACACACACACACACACACACACACACACAGCAACAACAACCAGAACAATAATAATAATAACAACAACAATGACAACAACAAAAAGCCGATCGTATTAAAGAATAGAACATTCATAAACAGAACAACAAATGACGCAAAGAACAAAACTGAGTGACGTACCGTTGTCCACTACCGGCGGGGGGATGCACGCTACAGTCACCAGCAGACCGGACACCATCAGCAAACGTACAGCAATCATTGTTGAGCACGTATTCTCAAAAAGTCTGGACAAAGTCAGATTAATTACTGCCACAGAAATACGACAAAAACAAAACTAGGTAAACGAAATGCGTTTCTTTTCCTTTTTTTTTCCTTCGTTTTTTAAAGTATTTTTGAAATAACAAAAATTCGAGCCGAAAACGTACTGAATCGCGAAAAAAGATTTCTTTTTTACACTTTCATGTCAATCTATTCAAATGAATTCACCACATCGGAACAGTGGATGAGAGATACGGCAAAACAAGAAGTTGTGCAAAAAGGGACAGTGACATATTCGCTTTTATCCTAAAAAGAGGTACATCGTGCATATGCAAATAACAGACCCAACCAATCACCGTCGGCGTATCAGCTTTCACTCACAATTATCTGCAAATCATAGATCGTCTTAAGGATGGATGATACACCGACTGGTAAAATAAGGATCTTACCAGCCATGGCAGCTTTTCAAGAGCAAGTTTTCAACAAACATGTCTGAAGACCTCTGTCATGCTACAGAAATATTTTTTAAATACCAAAAGAAAGCTTATTTTCTGCACTTTTCAGTGACATCGATTACGTCATATGCCCGGCCCCCATTACAAATGTTTTTGTTTTTTTTTCCTCCCCAGCTTGTATTGTGGCTACAAATGCACGTAATCATGCAATGCCCAATCAATCACAAAGTCTTCACATGTTGAGTCAGCACTTAGTTCATCCATGTCTTGACCCACAGCCAAACTGGACAAAATCTTGAACTACGAACCCCAAACTAACCGTACTTCCTTGATATCCAAGGTAGATGTGTTGTAGAGATCGCGAAAAGTCACTGCATTTCGATGGAAATTTCTAGACCATCCCAGAACATGCGAGTGCAGTAACGTCAGTAGATTACGTCACCCAGGAAAGATTCCGTACTTGCCAGTATGTTGTAGAATGTTCTAGATCTGACCTGTTAGTATATAAGCAGCACTGCACAGCGTTCTGGGTTCTTCCTCTTTCATGAGTTTGTTCTTGCGCATCTTCTGTTAATAAAGCATTGGAGTTCCAGCCTGTTGTATCCCGTGTCTTCTCTGCGAGTGCACCGAGAGAGCGACATAGCAGGAGAAAAATACAACAAGATGTTTCAGGGCAAACATACAAACATCACGATTAAAGACACCCCCCCCCCCTCCAACTGTGGCAGTGAATCGCCCCGCACACAGGAAGTAGATGGTATACAGTACGGTCACCTCGCGTTAATCACATGACGTATACTGTCAGCGTATGGTCTTATATCTGGTTTACTTTGTCCTACTTCCATAAAATATCGACAGCACGAGCACCCCAAGATTTTTTTTTTCTGCTCACACTTTTTGCCAGCTCCAGTGGTGTTCCTCCCAGGTCATGGGTAGAATCCACGGAGGGCTCGGAAGCTGGGACGATTTTTATTATGCATGAGGATGGAGATGAGGATGATGGTAAGATGATGCTATGGAGGTCCGTGTGGTTTGGGACTGGGTTGCATTCCTCTCTTCCTGTCCTAAATATCCCGGCATTAACCAGGCTCGGGAACGACGGCACCTGCGGTGCCGGCCGTGTAATCAACCACATCATAAGAACACGCCACACGGTTTTCGCAAGGGTTTCGGGTACCTCGAAAACAGGTGCTGAAAATACTTAAATCCCATTGGCTGACAATGTTATTTGGCCCATAACAAGCCAGCAAAACAAACCCCATCATAGGGCGGGACTCACGTGCGCACGGGAGGCACGCCGGGCACGGGCCAACGGGCAAACTGGACAATGGCCGGGTACAATGGGCCTCCTAGCTAAAGACGGGGTATTCCCGATAGTCCGGTAGAGCGATATCTGGCCGTGACACACAGGAATAAATGCTATCAGGGTATTTGACATCCACAGGACAGATGAAACACCTGCAAATGACACACACCCAGAAAAGAGACCCCCCTCCCTCCCCCACCCCCGACATAGATCAGCCTGCAGGTAGGTATGTGGAAATAATCAGCTTGCATCACGGTTTCATAAAGTCACGTCGGATAAATGAGCAGGTCTGCCTAAAATAAATAGTTTGTACATTATTGGGCACTGGATTGGTGAAATGTTTCTTCAAATGAATTGGTAGTTTGTGACAACGAAAATATTGATCGAGTGAGCAGAGAAGACCCCAAAGTTAAGTCCCTGCCCATACTGACGTATCATCCATCCTTAAATCAGACCAGTTATGCTTGCATCAGATTGTGTTTCACTCCAAGCAATTTGTCCACGTATCAATATTTGATCTCAAATGCAGATGACACAAAAACAGATGCTTTGCGAATGCGTCACTTTTAATGCGTGGTTGATGCAAACTTGGACAGGAGGTGAAACAAGGGCAAAGACGCACCCATAATTATGGGTTTCTGTTCATTTTCTCGCGCGCGCGCGCGCGCGCGCGCGCGTGTGTGTGTGTGTGTGTGTGTGTGTGTGTGTGTGTGTGTGTGTGAGAGAGAGAGAGAGAGAGAGAGAGAGAGACAGACAGACAGACAGACAGAGAGGAGGGGAAGGGGGGGGGGGGGGAGGGGGGAATAGTTGACAAAGTATATGCACACGTAGTTTATTCATTGATCTGTTTGGTGGTTTTGTAGGGGGAAAGTGGTCGTCATACTCTTACTACTTCTACTATTACTACTACTACTACTTCTGCTGCTACTTCTACTGCTACTACTACAACTACTACTACTACTGTTACTGCTGCGTGTACTACTACTACTACTATTACTACTACTATAAGGATTACTAACTGTGAGTGCCACAAATGTTTCTGTTTGTCAGTCAGCCTGTCTCTCTCATTCGGTTACTCATCTTGAATGTGCTACAATAATTATGCTTCATGTTGTTGAAGTTGTTGCTGACGTTGTTGTTGATGTTGTTGAGAATGATCGTGATGGCCATAAACCTAGTTGTCTGTCTGTCTCTTACCCTCTTCCTCCCTACCCCCTCCCCCTTCACCCCCCCTTTCACCCCCCCCCCATCTGTCTGCCTATGTGTTTCTCTGACAAATGTCCTGTCTCTCTTTCGTAAGGACGGGCAGCCGCTTTAGGCGTCATGCATAAATTAATAATTTATGCAGATGTTCAAGATGATAACCTGACTCGAACCTGACACGTCTATTTTCTAACGTTTATTCTAAAATCGAGTTTCATTTTCATTTTCTTTTTTTTCTCTTTCGCCACTCCTAAAGTTTGGTATCTTTCTCTCGACAGCCGGAGCAGGTTCACGGCGTTTTCCTACGAAAATAAAATGTCCGGCGTTTGAAAGGTTAACGTGAATGGACATGACGTCAGTAAGACGTGGTCCTGCGCAACTGTACACATGACGTAATGCTACTGACAATTCTTTGTGACGACATGTTTGTACTGTACGTGAAGCAGACTTTCAAAGTACACTACGTATTTGGAGAAGATGTGAATCCAACAGAGACTCGAGACAAATTCATCGTAAACTTCAGACTAGCGAGTTAGACACGACGCTCGGTTAAATCTGGATGATGATGTTGTGTCACGTGATGCCGCACGCTTGTTCACTGACTCCAAGCACTTTGTTCACTCTTCACCACTTATTTGATGGGAAATGTAAATGACAAACATACGGGTGTTGATGTACATGCTACACAACTAGTAGTGCATGGCAACCCTCCCTGTTGAACTAACACCACGTGTCTAACTGGCAATTTTATATCATTAATTATAATATTATCTTGTGTTCAAATCTGCACTGATTGCATCGACTCGCAATGTGCTAAGAGCGATCTGTATATTCATAGACAAACATAATTATTCCGTGGTGCGTGTGAACTGTCTACTGAACTCTTACCATAGTAAATTTGGGAACAGACCCCCTCCCCCCCAA
Source organism: Batillaria attramentaria (assembly GCA_018292915.2). NCBI lineage: Eukaryota > Metazoa > Mollusca > Gastropoda > Batillariidae > Batillaria > Batillaria attramentaria. The sequence continues at coordinate 731,907 of JACVVK020000272.1, read as the reverse complement.
CACACACACACACACACACTCGCCCCCCCCCCCCCCCCGGCCTTTTCCCCAGGTGAGCCGTGACATCCGAGCGGTAAATGTAAGAGCGGTGGACTTTCAATGCTCGGGTCGTGCGTTCGAATCCCAGCTGGGGCCAAATAATTGTGCTGACCTTTTCCTCGTTGCCTCGTCTGCATATCACCCGTATGTCAAATTCCCCCCCAACCCCACCACCACCACCACCCTCCACTCACCCCGCCCCCCTTTCCCCCAACCACCCCGTAAAAAATTAACCCGCCTCCCCCATCTTAGCTTGTGGTCTAACAAAATGTCTTTGTAGCTCCTGCAATCACATCAGACAAACGTGGGAGGTGGGGTGGGGGTGGGGGGGTGGGGGGGGGGGGAGGAGTGAGGGTAAGCTCAACTATAGTAATTACTAAACATGTCGTGTACCATGTGACACGTGACGCCAACTGTCAGCAAAGTGTTCATGTCTGTAACTCTGTGTGTGTGTGTGTGTGTGTCTGTGTGTGCGTGCGTGTGTGTGTGTGTCTGTGTGTGCGTGCGTGTGTGTGTGTGTGTGTGTGTGTGTGTGTGTGTGTGTGTGTGTATGTGTGTGTGTGTGTGTGTGTGTGTGTGTGTGAGTGTGTGTGTGTGTGTGTGTGAAACAGACGTAGCTGGGTCCATGTGGTGTTTAGAGAGTAATCCATGTGTCACAAGCCAACCTCTTTACACTGTCTTGTTTCAGACATGAAACCACTAACAATGACAAGACACGATCACACCAGAAATCCTCGCCACAAAATTCACTCAAGTCAGCATTTGTTTCAGTTTCCAAAGTGTTATTGAAAATAGATGTTCAAAGCTATACATGTACAATGTAACAACGACAAAATAAAAACAAAACAATCCGTCTGATTTGTTATGGGATAACCCCCCTCCCCCCTCCTCCCCCCCACCACCCCCACCCTTCCCAATTCCTCCGAACAATTATGCTGAACAAAAAAACAAGTTCTCAAATCGCGATCAACATCGGTGGTTGTGTACTCCGTGGAACCCCCGGCTCATTCTCGCGGGAACAAAATTGCAACATTGAAACTTAAGGTTCACTTTCACCATGTGAAACAAACAAGAAAACCAGAAAACACAATTCAGATTTCTCACATCGCGATCAGAATTGGTGCTGTGGCTCAGCGGTACCCGGGGAACATTGTGGGGGAAAGAACTCTCGGAAACTCGGAGATACACGTCCTTTTCCACCACGTATCGCTAAACAGGGACACCAGAAAACACTTACTGCATATACCACGTCATCAGCTGGTTTACAATATTTTACATTTATGATAGTACAATACCGTATTTACAGTTGCGGTAGTTGCAATAGTTAAACGATTAACAAAGGTGTAAATTACGTACACTTTTTTTGAACACTACTTACTATTTTGTACTGTGTGTACAATTTATGTACAGTATTTACAATGTATACATAGTATTTTCAATCTTTGAACAGAAATGACAATAGTGTACAATGAATTTAAAAGTATGTCCAATATTTGAAAGTCATGACAGTATAGTGTAAGGGTTGACAGTTGTTAGTTTGTGTAAAGCGTGTACAATTTGTTGACAGTATTTCCACTAGTGTATTGTCCATGACGTCTGGTGTTGGAACAGTCACTAGCATGGTCACGCGATATGCCATCGGTTGTTGTTGTTGCTGATGATGAAGCTGCTGTTGTTGTTGATGATGATGACGGTGCAGTTAAAAAGACTTTCTATTGAATGTAACTGTATTAGTCAATATTTGATCACTAACGGCACTGAAATATTGACGGTAGGAAGCCATAACTTGGGAGATTTCCTCCCTTTGTGTGTACACAGTTTCTTTGAAGTATTCCTTACACACGCGCGCGCGCGCGCACACACACACA